>CM024240.1:20838415-21330246 GCA_013421045.1 Propylea japonica | reverse complement strand
GATGATAGCTTCAAACGTGACATCTACCGAAATAGCGGTCTATTCAAAGGAAGCGATCTATTACTTTCCTGCACTAGTGCGGGATATTGGGTAAAAACGTCTTAGAAAAAAGTATTATCTACAAATAATGCATTGTTTGTGACAAAACAACGTAAACCGGGCCAGCTTGTTTTAAATGAAATTCTTGAATAGGTACCTTCAATGGGATTCTATCTTTATATTCCATATTCAAATCTTCCACGTGCAGCAAGGATTCAGCTCATTCAATGAACAATCTCTCTCGCTCAGCTACCAATCTTGGAGAGACAAACACAAATGCGGATCATTCCATCTGTTAAATCACTTCAGAACCCAGGCGATGCCGATTGTTGTTAAATCGATCTGAAGCTGTTGAATTAGAATCAAGAATTTGATGAATTAATGCCAAACCATTACTCCTAGTGTCCTATTTACTCAACCGGCTGCCTGAAATAGGCACCAACATGAATTATTCCGACATCCATATTGTAGGATCTAGTGAAATATTGAAGACTGTGGAGGACTGAATCATGTCAAACATGCCAAATTATGGATGTGGCCTCGTTTTGAGACTAGATGCCGATACATGTCGGGTCAACTGCTGCTCCCTGAAGTTGATATTAGAAGGAAAACTTAACTCTGCTTGACAATGTGAATGATTGATAGAGTTTTCGAGTTCACATCTTGTCCAAGAACTTTTCGTACGTAGAGGGTGGTCTGATTTTTGGTGAAGTGAGGCAATTCTGGACAATATCCCTGTTAATGGAGTACAAAGCATATTTTCTTCATTACATTTTCACGTTGTTATTACTATATAAAATCAAAATGAAAAAAAATTGAGAAAATTTCTAATCGGGTGCTTTTGAACGCTCGTTTATCGGAGGTGCAATGAGGGTATTAACTCAATTATTTGTATAAGACTTGAGATCCAAGCTGAGTATAGTCCGTTCATGAAAGGTTGAGCCGTCGGTTGGTCAAGACAATTTAGCATATTCCACTATGTATATTACAACTCTCAGGTTATGTTGTTTATTTTCTTGTCAGATTGATTGATGTTGTCAATATTGCATAGAATTCTCTGATAACTCGCAGCTCGTCGGACGCGAGGCCGGGTACATGAGGCAGATTAATAAACAAATGCCTACTATGCGCTCAAACTTTCGTGAACAGACTATAGTCCATTCACGAAAGTTTGAGCGCATAGTAGGAGTTTGTTTATATATCTGAATGGCAGTAGTTTCTGTCATAACGTAAATAAAGTCAACGTTGCCGAATGTACCCGGCCTCGTCCGACGAGCTTGCGAGTTATCAGGCAACTCTATGCAATATTGACAACATTGCGTATCAATCTGACAAGAAAATAAACATCATAACCTAAAATTTTAATATACACATTGGAATATGCCAAATTTTCATGGCCAACCGACGGCTCAACCTTTCGTGAATGGACTATACTCCGCTTGGATCTCAAGTCCTATACAAATTATTCAGTTAATACCCTCATTGCAACTTGTTACCGAAGTTTCATCATGGAAACCTTCTGGTTTCAAATTTCGCACTGCTCTAAATCAAAAGTTGAGAGCTTTACAGGTTTCAATCTTTCAATTCACACCCTTGAGGATCAGTATCCAATTGTGAAACACCCCGTTCAGGAAGTAGAGGTACGAATTTTATTACTGGCGCGACAGAAAAAAAAATGAAAGTATGAATTTATCAATGATTTCTTTTCCTGCTTCAACCGAACTTTCCCAAGCAGCAAGCTGAGAATTTAAATATATCCTCTCAATTTCCCACTTTCAAGCTTCGATAATTCCATTACGAACAGAATTCCATTATTATATTTCATACAAAATCAACCATTTTGGTCTCCATTTCTGGATCGTTGCACAACCACCATCGTTGAAATACAGGGAAATACGTGCTGCATTTTCCATTGAACCGATGTCAACAATGTCTCGATATATTTTGCGTTTGTTGATAGAATTCTTAAAGAAGTTTTTGTTGTGTGTTTTCATGAATATCGAATTAAAAAATATTTAAAATCTAAGATCCACAACATTGAAGATCTATTTGCTAATTGTGAATCATCCTGTACTTGAAGAAGGGTACGAATTAATTCATTTGCGTGCCAGAGAGAAATGGAAGCATAAATTGATTGATGTTTTATTTTTGATTTCACCGAACTTTCTCAGGCTGTACACTGAGAGTTTAGATACAGGGTGTCTGTAAACAATCGAGAGGGACTTGGGAGATGATTCCTCGATGAAAATAAGCAGAGGTAGTTCATATAACTTTTTTTTTGGAATCGACCCCCCTCTCAAGATAGAGCCTTTGGAAGGCGGATGAGTGAGTTGACAGTTTTTAATTTTTTTTTCGATTTCTTAAAAAACCTGTGTCATAAAACTATACCTACATAATATGAAGCACTAAGAAAATGTTACTCACACAATTCTTTTAGATTCATAATTTTATTATTAGGGGTTTGAAAATACAACCACCACTATGAATTTCGTTTCTAAATTGTTGTCGTGAGAAAGATTTCGAAAAAAAATCTCTTACGGATTCTCACATATATTTTTTAGATCTTATAACTTTGTTATTTGGGGTTTAAATTAACAACAACTTATGATTTTCGTTCAAAAATTGTTTTCGTGGGATAGATTTCCGAAAAATAAAATTCTCTTATGGTTTCCCATTCAATTCTGGAGAAAAAAAGTCTCCTGCATCGATGCAGTCGATACTTTTATCGAAAAAAATTAAAACTCACAAGCAGTTATGATCACTATTCATTCCATTTCATTGTATGTTCCATATAATGAATATTCTAAGATATTGTTTGTCTATGACGGGACATCAAAATTTACATGAACTACTCCTGCTTATTTTCATCGAGGCATCATCTTCCAAAGTCCCTCACATTGTTTACAGACACCTTGTATATTACACCAAATCAACCATTCTGGTATCCATTTCAGGATCGTTGTATAACTACCATTGTTAAAATGCAGGAAAATACGTGGTTCATTTTCCATTGAACCGATGTCAACAATACTGAAATGCCATTCAGGTTTCTCAAATACACCCCAAGAATATTTCATGAATTGCATCAAGTATGCTACTACACAAGAGATGGAACTTTCTGTTGAACTGGAGTTGTCCGTATGTGTTCCCTTGGGAGGAATTCATCGTGGCTCTTTGAGAGGAAGTTTCAGTTGAAAGTGTTGTTTATGAGCGTCTAGATGCATTCTGCCTTTGTTGATAGAATTTCCAAGGAAGTTTTTATTGTGACTTCCATAAATTTTAAATGCAAGTGAATTCGACTTGAAAGCATGACGATGAAATGTTGACGACATTCTGCATATAATTGCATCTCTATAATCGAGAAAATATTCAGATATTATTTTTTATGTTTTTTTGTTTAATTATAAATTATATAGTAGGTAGTCCGAGAAAAAGGAAATTGCCGGATTAAATCTGTTGACTGAAAAAGGACACTATTCCATACCTACTGTTTTTCAGCCCAGTATTTTGATTACTTTTAATCATCAAATCTTCATAAACTCTTATTCTGACAGAAGGAAATCTATACTAATATTATAAAGAGGTAAAGTTTGTGTGTTTGTATGTTTGTATATTTATCCAATTGAAAGGGCTTATCTCGGGATCTACTGAACCGATTTTAAAAATTCTTTCACCAATAGAAAGCCACATTATTCTAGAGTGCCATAGGCTATATGAAAAACCGAAAAATAAGAAGGCTTTCACGTGGTAGTCCGTTTTGCAAAGTGAATCGGGTAAAAAACGTATGAAAGCCGAAGCAGCTGAAGGCGCGCGCGCGATGTTTTCGGTTTAGTTCGGTTCGCTTTCGTGCTCGCTTCGGGAGAAGGGGGCGTGGCTTTTTACATCAAAGCGCGGCAGCAGACTACATTAAAAGGAGCGGATTTTGAACCAATCAGAGAGCAGTAGAGATTTTTAAATTTGACAGACGAAATCTGTTTACATATTCGTCAGATGTCATCTTGACATTTGACAACATTCCGGATTTTACTTATTTAAACGTTATTTGGATTTTGGAGCTTGAATTTATGGGATTCTCAATTATAACTCAAGTAAGAGGAGATTGTTGTACGCATTTGTGTTAGCTGGAATTATTTCATTTTCGATGATGGTATGAAAATAATGAAATTGGGCAATAATGACTACTGTTCGAAGGTAACTTTATCCCTAATATCCATTATTGATAATATTTTCAAGTATTCATTTGATTTTCAGATTTCATCTTATTTGTCCAGTATGCCAGGAAAAATGTGCCATCAATACGAATATAATGGAATGATGTACTTTGAAACTTGTTTGAGCCATCAAATTGGTTTGAAAATGTATTCTTATATTCCAATTATCAATAAAGAAGGAGAGAAATCAATGTATCAAGACAAAATTCAATTGATGGACTTATATCTACATGATTCACAAATAGAGAAAATAGTTCGATGAGGGCTGAAAACTTCGGTCAATGGTCATTTGACTCGGTCAATCTTATCATTATTCAAGTTGGATGTGAATAAATCGTTGTGTTATTATAAGAAGCATTTGATATGTCAAGTTTTTTTTCAGTATGTGTAAAAGTATAATCTAGTGTAAATTGAATTAACCCGATCTTACTCTTTGCCCAGAATACAAGTATTTAGTTAGTAGTTAACTTGTGATATATCTAATCATGTGCTGATCTTACAAGATAAATGAATAAGTTTCGATGTTGGATTTGTTTGTGGTTAATTTTTACTGAATTGGGTATAATGTTAGCAGAGACTATGAATGTAATTAAGCACATTAAGTTCTATTTTCATAAATAAAAGAACGATTGAAGGTGTTACTGCATAAAATTTCTATCAGGCTTAATTGAAGTGAATGAACGAGAAAACTGATGTATCTAAACGAAGAATAAACACATTATTTGAACCACTATCTAATATTTATTCAAAAAGAAAGAACCGTATCACTTTTCAAATTCACTTTCTTGTCCTTCACTTATATGTAGGTATTTCAATTATGTGCACTCTGATTGAATTGAAAGATTTGATGAATGATTACCTTTAGTGCCTGATCAATGCTTTTATTAATTTTGGCCTGGGATCTTGATGAACAGGTACCAGATATTTTGATGTTCTTTTCGGAAAGAGGATTGAAATCGATAACAATATTTTCATTTCAACCCACAGCGAATAAGTTGAGCATAATTGTTTCAGAAAAGTGTAAATTGTTTAAACCTGATTTTGAATCTGCGTTTAACATTAACTTCAGTTCGATACTAACCATGCTTTCATTAGTCAAACTTGATTTTTGTATAATTCAATTGTAAACAATAATTCTTTGTATGGTATAATCTTTTAGTGCTCTCGATTATTAAAAATATTAATGTTGGGAAGTACAATATGTGTTTAAGTAGTAAAAAATTTCTGAATATATGATCAAAGGTACTATTGCACAAATGCTGAAGGACTTCACTGAAACAAATAGAAAATAAAACAGGGTTAACTGATATAGGACAAAACTAGTAATTATTGTTGGAATCATAATAAAACAGGAGGAAATATGGATCACAATTCATGGCATAATATTTTTCTGGTATAATAAGTAGTTCTGTCGTAGAGAAACTTCATTTGATCTTGATTTTTTCAAACTAACTGAAAAATGCAAGATAAAATTAAAACGATTATAATAAGATGCTGAATGAAGTCTATGTTATGTAGACCGTTAGAAAATATCAATTGATTCGTGTGCATGTTCTTTTCATCTTGAGAGTCATTGTTCAGGCTCTTAATTGATGGCACATTTTCCCTGGCTTGCTGAATAAGATGAAACCTGAAATAATATCAATAGTCAAAGGAATTCTCAATAATGAAAATTAGGGATAAGTTTACCTCTAAGTAGCAAAGTCATTGCCCATTTTCATATCAACATCGAAAATGAAATAATTTCATCTAACGGAAATGCGTACAACAATCTCCTCTTTCTTGAGTTTTAATTGAGAATCCCATTATTTCAAGCTCTAAATAACGTTTAGAATAGGTAAAAACCGTAATGTTTTCAAAAGTCAAGCTGACATCTGTCGAAAATGTAAACAGATTTCGTCTGTCAAATTTGAAAATCCCTACTGCTCTCTAATTGGTTCAAAATCCGCTCCATTTAATGTAGTCTCGCGGCAGCGCGGCTCTGAACAGGGCTCACTCTCAGTCAGTCAGTCGCGTCACAGTATAGACACCTATACACCTGTCTATACTATGGTCGCGTGGTCGGTTCCTTACGCAGCGGACGTTTCCGAAATTGAATTTTTTGAAACGTAATTAGTTTCGAAATTCGACCACATAACAATGGAACGGATACTACTGATACGTTCGTACGATAACCAATGAGCTGTCAGTTCTTATTGATGAAAATGTACCGAAATTAGTCAGAGACCCAGAGACAAGCTTTTGATTCAATAATTGACATTGTGCTAAATAACAGAGGTTTAACTTTCTTTCTTAACGCCCCGGAAGGCATTGGCAAAAGTAATACAATCCGGGAGAAATGGGCTAGCGGCTAGCCGTTGCCTCTTCGGGGATAGCCGCTACTCTGTTAAATGATGGGAAAACAGCACACTCCACCTCTAAGCTACCTCTGACAGTCTAACTAGATCAACCGTCAGTTTGTTCCATACGTAAAAATGACCCACTCGGGAAACTTTTACGAGAAACATCTTGAATTATATGGGACCAATGTGCCATGAGTCATAGAGCTCATGTTGAAGCAGTAAACCGAACGCTCAAAGACCTCAGAAACTTTGATGCTGTAATGGGTGGCGTTACTGCCTATAGTAACAAAAGGAACAAGCGCCGATATCATCAGAGCATGCTTAAAATCATCTCACTTACGGAGTTCGGCTGCATCTCTCATTTACGAACAAACATTAGAGCCCATTTGAGCGACAACGACGATGACGACTTTCCGCGTCAATTACTCAATCTTGGCGAGGGAAAAATTGTCTATTCTAATACCAACAGCAATGACGTTAACTTGACGAGACATTAGGACACATATTGCACAGGTTGGAACATCTTATTGATGCAATATATCTCGGTCTTGAAAACTTATTGGAGAGAGATTATCATTGGCTTTGTTCTAGGGCTATATTGTCACCCAGAGACGATACAGTGAATGAAATAAATAAACTCATTTCAGAGAAAATTCCCGGTCAGGTCAAACACTATGAGTCTATTAATACGGTGTGTAGTATAGAGGATACAGTGAACTATCCCCAAGAATTTTTAAATTCTTTGAACCCTTCTGGCTTACTTGCTCACGAAAGTTGGCATTCCTATCATGCTATTAAGAAACTTGAGCACCCCCAACATGTGTAATGGGACAAGGCCGCTTACAAAAAAGTTACGGGACAATATAATCGTGGCGACCATTCTCACAGGGCCAGCAGTGGGACAACTGGCTTATATTCCGCGGATACCCATAATTCCCACTGATTTACCCATGCCGTTTAAAAAACTACAGTTTCCAGTGAAGATCTCTTTTGCCCTCACTATTAACAAGTCCCAAGGTCAAACATTCTCTCTGGTGGGCATTGACCTGAGAAAGCCGTGTTTTTCCTATGGGCAGTTATATGTTGGCTTCTCTCGGGTAAGAACTCCTGATAAACAATATATTTTGCTACCAAATGATAACATTACATCCAATATAGTTTACAGAGAAGTTTTGAACGATTAAAATCACCATTGCCAAACTAACTTTTCCCGCGACTTGGTCCCCATGGAATTCGTTTATCGCAAATCCCTCAAATGTTTATTCTTTCGGACAGATTTAATTTCGAATTTTGTACCAGCATTCAAATACAAACTGAACCTGCGTATAACCCCCTTTTTTGGCAGTTAGAAATCAAAATATAACACTCTGTACTAAAAAAGGATTATTAACAATATGCCCAACGGAGTGGGCACGGGTCAGCTAGTATCAAATAAAATGCAACTAAGTGTAACCAGTTTCATGCCATCGACGCATCTGCTACAGTGTCATCAGCTATTTAAAAATTTGCTGAGTGATAGTTATAGAGTACAAAAGCATTTTGCTGAAAGTGAATGCTACAAAAAGTCAGGAGACTTGAGAGAGCGAAGGATTCGCTTTTCTTGTCCGATAGCAGTGAATTTTCGAAGATCGTGTTTTCTGACGAAAAAATTTTTCTACTTGAGCAATTTGTGAACACTCAGAACGATAGAGTTTACCTGACAAACCGTTCATATGAAAATCTGAATCATTGATTGGCTACAAGGAACCAGCTCCCACCACAAATAATGGTTTGGACCTTGGACAAAGGAAATTTCCTTTGTCTAAGGTTTGGACTTTGGACCGCTGGCAGTAACGCTGATAGGATAGGGTGGGCACTCCCCAGTCCTTTTCATCGAGCCCTGCGTCAAAGTTAATGCGTTTCATCAGGAAAAGGTTCTTGAGGCTGCTTTGAAGCCATGGGCAGACAGACATTTCGGTCGCAGACCATAGAGGTTCCAACTAGACTCTGCATCGGCTCACAAAGCGCGAGTGAACCAAGAATGGTTGGAAAACAACTTTTCGAACTTCAATTCGTTCACACAGTGGCTCTCGAATTGACCAGCCTGGAGTCACTGAAGAAAGCCATTGTGGGCATTGTCCGTAAGTGGGCTAAAATATTGAAAAGTTTCATTCGTTTTTCAACTTAAAGCAATAGTCGCAGTAAAATGTGGTCAGATCGAGCCAAAGTGAATTGATTCTTAAATTTTGATGAATTTCACATATTCTCTACATAAAAATTAATTCTAATCATTTTCCTAACCCAATTTATGACCATTTCAATAAGTCACACTTCGAATGACGGACCCTGTATTGAAAAACCCTGAAAGATTATTTGATTCAGTTCAAGATATCGATAAAATGAGAAGAAAGTTCTCATGTATTGTTCTTATGACGTACAGGGTACATGGTAACCTAATTTGACTCGAAAAGGAATGGATATTTTTTTATTCTGTTCACGGTATTTGATACCAGTCAACGTTGACTTGAGATGTGCGTAAAAGTTGGAGAAAAGAATGCAGACGCCAGGCGTCGCGAGGCAATCAGAAATTTTTTCTCCAGGAAAATACCTACCTTTTTTATTGTGCTATTCGAAAGATAAGGTATTGCATTCTGAATGTTACTTTTGAATACTTTTTTTCTATTTCTTACCGTCAGCAACCTGCAGGGTGTTTTATGTTAATTCTATTCTATTTTTTTTTCTGTATTGTGACAGTAGGCTTTGACTCAGAGACATATAAAAGATATGATTGTGTTTCTTAAAATCGAAGAGATTTGTAGCAAACTATTTCTCAATCAATATATTTATCAAATATTATATTTTATAACAATAAAATTTTTTTCAATAAAAAACGAAACATATCAAATCATATGTTCTATATATCGGTAATTATGATCCATACATAGATTATATCTTTTCCTTATTTCATTAAACCTAAGTTACTTTGACCAGATATTAGGGTTCACTCGGACAAAGTAACTTATAATAAACTAAGGAAAAGATATAATTTATGTATGTATCAATGGATCATAATGGCCGCCATATTGAACATATGTTTATTGTTATAACATATAAATTACATTTAATGAAAATAATGACTGAGAAATAGTTTGCTTAAAAGTCTCTTCGATTTTAAGAAACTCAATAATATCTATGTCTCTAAATTGAGCCATATACTGTCGCAATACGAAAAATAAATGGAACATAATTAACATAAAACACGTAGTAGGTCGCTGACGGTAAGAAATAGAAAAAATGAAAATTAGAAGAAACGTACAGAATTGAATTATCTTTCGAATGACACAATAAAAAAGGTATGTTCCCAGAGAAACAATGTTTGATATCGTCGCGACGCCTGGCGTCTTAATTCTTTTCTCCCACTTTCATGCACATCTCAAGTTGAAATTCAAATGTAACAAATACCTTCAACAGAATACAATAATATTTATTCCTTTTCGTGAAAAATCAGGTTACCATGATAAACAGTAAACTCAACACCATTATTTATACCTTCAATGTAATGAAGCATTACTTTCAAGGAGATACATTAAAGACCCTAAACTTAGCAAATTTCCAGTCCATCATGACATATGGTATAGTTCACTGGGGAAATGGTGTATCACAAAGCAAAATATTTAAAACTCAAAAACGAGCTATACGAGTAATATATCGAATGAAATATAGAGAGACATGTAGAGGAGTTTTCAAGAGAAACAATCTACTGACGTTGAAAATGCACAGCGAATTATTTGAACAGTTTCTCAATCAAAATAACACCAAGAAAATAGACCCCTATATATACAGCAGAGCAAAAACTAACCCTAACCCAAAATAACACAAGATACATGTGCATTAAAGTTTTCAATGCCTTGCTGAGAAATTTTCACTACATATAAGAAGTAAAAATCTTGAAGACAGAGGTATACAAATTCATGATGAATATGGAACCATACAGTCTGCAGGAGTTCCATCAAGGATGCAAAAATGATTCCAAGTAAAAATTGTAACATTGATTTGTTTCTCATTATTGTTTTATTGTTTTACAATAATTGTAGAAATTAAATATATTTCAATTTCTATTTCTAAGTGAATCACCCTGTACTACCAGGCGTTGTTGAGATAGAACTGGCCAAATCAAACACATGGTTCTTTTTGATTCAATGTCGGACAGTTCCGCGAAAAATCGATCTAAAGAGAACAAACACAAACAAACGACTGTGTATTTATATAGTACACACAGTCGAAATTAAAACTTTTCCGTGGACCGACGACGTTCAGTTGCAGGTGACTGGAGTAGTTTTTTTTCGATTGGTTTTGTTGTGACTGACCTGGGTTTGTTTTTTCAAAACGCTCAGTTAGAAATTGATATATCGGGAAATTTCGCAATTATTTCACACTTATGTATACCTCGCTAATTTAAAGTAAATGAATAAAGTTCTCTATTTCAGTATCGAATATGAGTTCATTACAGTCCTGAAAATTCGAAAAAGCCCTGAGCAGGTACTTTTGAGCTCTCGTTCTTTGGTGGAGCAATGAGACTATAACCACAATATTTTGTGAAGGATTTGAGATTGATACTAAACATATAAATGAAAAATCTCAACACGATCGGAATAATGTTCTGGAAATCATTCAAAAACTGAAATATGTGAAAACTTCTGATTATGGATCCTCTTAAAATTCCGCATGAACATTCAGTAGATCAATCTTCATACCCAAAATAATTTTCATTCGAATCGGATATCTTGTTATGAAAATATAAAGTTTCTTCTTTTCAGTACTCCAATTGAATTTTTTAGGGTTCTGTTCACACTATGGCCACAAAATTTTGCATGAGGCTTGTTTTTAGCATCTTGCATGTGGCCGCAACATTTCATTCCGATTGGTTTCGTTTTGTCTGAGAGATTGAGGAATAAAAATTTCGAAGGACCATATTTTATGGAACACTCTGTACGATTTGGCTGGTTATCGAACTTCACCGAGGCATTTAAGAACCGAAACCACATTGAACATCTCAAGTCTCTGGGACAATGCCTTCGAAAGTCATCATGCTCACGGCCGGAAGGCCCCACGGACAGAATTAATTTTGACCACGAATTCGATATCAGGGAGTCGAACCCTATCGTTTGAGGCCATTTTCGGCTCAAAATTCGAAAATTACAGACATTTGGATAAAATTATTGTATCTCTGGAGGATTTCCGCCAACGACAGAGCACTCTTTTAAGTAGAACGAGAACTCAAAAACAGTGCTGTAACGAATTCGTTACAGTATTAATTTCAGTTATATTTTTCGTTTTGTGGTTATATTTATAGGTGAATATACACATATACGATGTTGAATACAAAGAACACAAATGTATCTACAATAACTCTATTGAGCAGTAATGTATATCCTGAATCAAGTATCATTGGTGCTATAAAAAAATTACGATGACCTATGTGTATAATAAACCTTTCTCCGATTAGAGTCTTTATTACTTAATGAATGATGCAAAATAAAAGGAATTGTCAATTATACAGGGTGTCTACTTTTGAACTGGACAAACTTCGAGAGGTGAATATACTTACAAGTGATTCGCAACAAAAAATGTCATATAACACATGGTCGAAATGTTGACGGTTATTCTTCGATTCAACATTTCTTGATTTCAGGAAATATTTCAAGTTTTTTCTCCAAAATGATCATTATTTCTTCAACTTTGACCACATATTCGAAAAGGCAATAAATTTGCTAAAAGATGAGAGATTATCTGTGCAGAAAACACTTTTATTGCAGGGGACTAAGGAGAAGAATGTCATGATTCTGAAGTTGACAAAATCAGTCTATTTTTCCAATGGTTTTTTCTATGAAATATTTATAATTATTTACATGTTTCTCTTCTGTAAAAAATACCTCATTTAGTGTAATTTCGAATGATATAGGTATCAACTTTCGTGCTAAATGAAATGTTGCGGCAAGATGCTCATAATAAGCCTCATGCAGAATTTCGTGGCCACAGTGTACACAGAACCCTAGGTAATCCAAATGGAGTACTGAAAAGAAGAAACTTTATATTTTCATAACGAGAAATCCGATTAGAGTTAATTTATTTTGTGAATGAAGATTGATCTACTGAATATTCATGCGGATCCATAATCACCATAGAATTAAATTTTTTTAATTGTCAAGTTTTTACATATTTCAGTTTTTGAATAATTTCCAGAATATTATTCCGATCCTGCTGAGATTTAGCATTTATATGTTGAGTATCAATCTCAAGTCCTCCACAAAATGTTGAGGTTATAACCTCATTGCTCCACCAATGAACAAGAGCTCAAAAACACCTGCTCAGGGCTTCCTTAAATTTTTGGAACTGTAATGAACTCATATTCGATACTGAAATAGAGAACTTTATTCATTTACTTCAAATTAGCGACTTATACATAAGCGTGTTAAAATTGCGAAATTTCCCGATATACCAATTTTTAACAGAGCGTACTCAAAAAATAAACCTAGCTCAGTTATCAAAAAAACTAGTCCGGTCACCTGCAAATCACTTGTATAATAACCTCTCGAAGTTTGTCCACTTTAAAAGTAGACACCCTGTATAACAAGTATCCCTAGATGGTTAATATTTTCAGCTTCATGTATATTTTGTATAAGGTTGTATATTTACATTTAAGGTTCAAGTTAATCCTTCGAAAGTACCCATGTCGGAAATATTACTTTTCTTCTGATGAAAATTCTTGTTTCAATAATAGACTTTTCGTAGAAACTTCTTACGAAGAGTTTGGATACGTTGATTGTATTTTCTGCATAGTGATACTCTATGTGAAATATGTGTAATATGTAATTCGAATTAAGACATGATTTCATTCAAAATGGGTAGCGCAAAATAATAATGATAGTTCTCATGTGCATTGTCCACTCACGAAGTATGTAGATTCTTCTGAATAACTTCTGAATTACAACTTTCCTTTTCTGAAATTCAATTTGCCCTTTCTGTATTACAACGTTGTTATTCTGAATTCCAACTTCCTAATCTGAATTTCTATTTCGTTCTCTGAGATTGAATCAACTATTCTGAAATTCAATTTCTGTTTTCTGAAATGCATTTTCCTATTCTGAAATACAAGTTCTGAAATTAAACTTTGATTTTCTGAATAACAACTCCAAATTAAATTAATTGATTATATAAATCTATTACAAGGTATTTCAAATATCACACTCCTCATACATCTTTATATTTCGATACAGCTTGAAATTGCCAGTTCAGAAATGTCATATAGCAAACTTAATATTTGTCTAAATTTATGGTCGAGATATCAAGAATTTTCAACTTCATCTCTTTTATAAATAGACTTAGGAGGATAAGATGGAGAATGGAATCGTAAAAATGTCAGTTATCGAACGTTTATTGAAGCTATAAAAGTTCGGTTTAGTCCGCAACTTCTGTTCAACTTTCTGTAGTGGAATAGGTACGAAAATTAGGAGAAGTGGACATGAAAGTGTGGTGTACTCGTATACAAACCAGAAAAATTCAGAAGAAGCAAGTGATTCGAGTGAAAAGGAGACGAAAAAAATATTTTATCCACGACTATTGTGAAATCAGTTCATTGTACGTATCTGTGCTCGGCCTTAATACAACTGATATTATAATTCACTGCTGTCAGATGCCGCATAGATTTAGCTTTGATATAATATTCTTTAAATTGGTATTTCTTCAGTATTCTAAAGTAGGTACTCCAACTAACAAATATGGGCATACCGAGGGCCAAATCTACTTTCATTATATCAATTGAAGTTTTTTTCATTACAAAATATACAATGAGGGGTTCTCGAAAAATTTCTCATGTGTTAACTTGACTTTTTCCACTCTTGTCAAAGAAGGGTCTCGTCGCGGTCGCCAAATGTTAAAATTTTCAAGAAATATATTCAGTAGCCTTGGATAAAGTATAGTATGCTACTTGCGTATAATGGCTGTTATTCACCTATGTCTCGTGGCCTAAACTTCACCTCGCGAATAATAGCTATCATTATACGCTTGTTGCATTACATACTATTGAGAATACGGACCATCGTTTTAGAATATACAGGGTGTTTGGTAATTCGACGTGATCCTTCGAAAGGGATATACCAAACGTCATTGGCAGCAAAATGCTTCTAGTGAAGCATGGACCGAAAATCTATGGTTAAGAAGATATGGCGATTTTTCAACATTTTTGAAATTTTCTGTCTCGATATAGTAGTGAAAACTACTTGACCCTGACCCTGAAAATATTCAATGAATATTGGAGTTATTGAGTTATTGACGTATGTACCGGGTGTCCTAAATTCGTTGTCTAGTGAGGGGATCTCAGAAACCCGTTAAGCTAGAACAAAATGAGTGGCACAATTTCGATTTTTGAGAGAATTCATTTGGTGAAAACCACAACCTTCTAAGTCCAACCGTTTTCGACCTATCAGAGAAAATTGTAAAATGGTTCAAATGAAAAGTTCTCATAACTTCTTTATTACCAAAGTTATAAACATGGAACTAAAACATTATACAGGCACTTTTTTCGGTAGAATTCATTGAAATGAATTTTACTTCATTACATTTTGTTCTAGCTCATCGGGTTTCTGAGATCCCTTCACTAGACAACGAATTTAGGACACCCAGTACCTTTTGGAAAAACATACGAAACAGATAAGGTATTCCTTACATTCGTACTCCAAGTTCTTAATACTTTTCTAGTTTTCCTCAATTTTTTCATCAAGATTTCATGAGGAAGACAGATGATGCTATTTATGACTCTGTATATTTCGGGTTATCAGAAATTTTAGTAAATATAGTCCGTTCACGAAAGGTGAGCACATATGTAGTAGGCGTTTCTTTGTTTATCTGAAGTTGGCAGTATTTGCTGTCAGAACTTAAAATAAAGTCAACGTTGCCGAATCTACCAGGCCTCGTCCGACGAGCTTGCGAGTTATCAGGAGCCTATTGCCCCAAATATTTTGCAACTTTTCACTTTGCACTTTTTACTCTTCAAATGAATTATATTGCACGAAACGCTATCGTAATTGAAAAGTGCAATGTGAAAGTCTAGTGCAAAGTGAAAAGCATTACGCAAAAATTAAATTTTTGGGGAAATGTTGTACAACTTCATTAATTTTCACTTTTGAAATTTGTCAGAATGCAAAGTGCAAAGTGAATAGTTGCAAAGTATTTTGGTGCAATAGCCCCAAGATACTTTTATTACGTGTTACTAGAATTACATAAGTAAATAAAAACAAAATTGGCCGATTGAATGTGTGAAATGATAAATTGAATATGTTAATAACGAACAAATGTGTGAATTGGTAGATGGAATCCTTCAGTTGATCCTTTGAATGCATCGAATCTGAAAATTAATTATCCACCTTTGAAAATTCAAATTCTGTTTGCCCTAATGGACCCTCTCGGAAATATAAAATAATAAAAGATATGAATGGAACTGAAACTCATTAAATTCCTTCACGTTCTGGTTCCACCTGTTGGACTTCACCTTAATTACATCCGAGATTCCATCATTCTTGAAATTTCAGCTCAATTTGACAGCCCAATTTCAGACGTACATACACATACAGCTCAGGGAAGGGCCCAAGAAAAGGTATGGGGGACAATCTGGGGGCAATTTTCCAAAGTAGTTGGTAGTTTTTCGAAGCAGTTGGCAAATCTCAGACCAGTAGGAAAAGTTTCAAAACAACTGGTAAAATTTTGAAGCAGTTGACATTTGTTCAACTGCCAGTTGAACAAATGTCAATGTAGTTGGTCTAGGGTACAGTGACTTTATATTTTGTATAAAGTCACTGTAGTCTAGGGTAGTGCCGAATATTGATCAGATTTGGTAAATTCTCGAAGCAGTTATTGAATTCTAGAAGCAGTTAATAAAATTTCGAAGTAGTCGGAAAACATTCTGGAAACACTTGGCAAAATTCAAAACAGTTGTAGAAATTCCAATTTAATTGGATTACACATTCCAATAAAATGTCATAAATTATGAATGAATGGGTCTTCTTCAAAAAATTTTGAATATATCGGCCAGTATTTTTTGCGCGCTTGCCCCTGGTACAGCTATGGCATTGGTACCTCCCAGTTTAATTCCTTTATTAACTTCTATTTCTGTGGATCCAGATACCGGGTCAACTGACAAAAACCTGATAACATGTCTATTCCTCATTCACTCAAATCTATATTTAGAACTGCTATGAGTTTTGTTCTGCCGATATACCTGTGTCTGTCTCCAGCGAAATAAAGCGAATTTTAGAGTTTATAAATGGCCTGTGCCATGTTTACCAACAAGGCAAGGAGAGCCCCCAAATCGATACCCTTACACAAGAAAAAAAAATAACGAGCAGGAGACGGCATAAATACATTCTGTCGCCTTGGGGTTGGGGGTTGAAGTGAGATAACACCGTTATTGCAAGATTTCGTGGGTGGTCAGGGACATCGTATTCTGAACGGTTTCGGCTACCCTTCTGAATAAATATATGCGGTTG
Source organism: Propylea japonica (assembly GCA_013421045.1). Lineage (NCBI taxonomy): Eukaryota > Metazoa > Arthropoda > Insecta > Coleoptera > Coccinellidae > Propylea > Propylea japonica. The sequence continues at coordinate 21,313,134 of CM024240.1, read as the reverse complement.
TTTTGAGTTGTGGGAATGGATATAAGATTAATAAAAAGGAATATAAATAACCACCCAAGGGCATTTTTGAAAAATATAGTATAGTGGCGACTTCAAGGTGATTCATTGAATATGATTTGTTCTAAGTACAGGGTTTTTCACTATAATTTGACCTTCCTTTTAACTTTGTTACTAAAAGAGATACAGAAAACTGTTTCAAGCAAAAATTTCACGAAATCGACTGAGGTTTTACAATATGAATTCACATAATGGAATATATACAGGATGGCCAACATATTGATGGCAACTTATTTTTCCAAATCGAAATGGAACACCCTTTATATTTTTTCATTTTGGCCAGTTCTATTTCCCCCTGATTTCGAATATGTAACAAAAGTTGGTCATCTCTTTTATTCTGAGAACCACAGAGTTTCAAATTTAAGAACTGGCAAGATCTGTAATTTTTTACAAGTGGCAGAGTGCGTTTACTGAAAATGCTAATTTTTGGAGTTATGATAACGTCAATGGTAAGATATACAGGGTGAACAAACATTGAATGCAACTATATTTTTTCAAATGTCCAGTATATTTTTCCTTTTTTTGATAGGCCATTTCCTCCTGATCTCGAATAAAAATGCGTATGTGGATGTGTCCTTCAATTTTCAGAGTTTCAAAGTTTTGAATGATGACACCGAATCAAAAAATATGTGGAATACCTCGAAATTCTTTATATCCAACATCTACTTAAAAGTATTTAAAATGAATACTTAAAAATTTCTAACCAATGAAAAATGATGAACTATGGTAGTATGGTAGAATAAATTAACTGTGAACTGCTCAAATGACCCACTTCATTCATTCCCATAGTTCATATAGTTGTCTCCAAGTTTGTTCAATGATAGCATTATTTATTGCTCTGATTCAAGTCAGAAATTAAGCTTCAAAATTTGTTTCTAATCATTACAATATTATCATTATTCTTTGTGCGTTGAGAGATTAATTTCCGAATCTGGGTTTTATCTTGGGTTGATATTTATATCATTATTGTTATTTTCTGCTTTCATTTATTTGTCATTACCCAAACAACACACTCACATCTAAATGACATCTAATAGATATTAAAAGTGATCTGAAGCCATCTTGCTCTGAAATCTGATTGAAATAAGATTATCTAATTGAGATGTTTTCTATACATAATGTCTAGAAGACATCCTTTAGATGCATTATCTAAGACCCGAAACAATTTTATATCCTGCAGATATCCAAAAATTTATAGCTTTTTGATCACATCTCCAAAAGCCGTATATTAAATATCGAAGTTTTAAAATCGTGGAGGAGGTATTTTATTTAACGTTTAATGGACATCTTTTGTTTTACGTCTATTAGACATCAACATTTGGCTCTTTTTCATCTAAAATACATCGATAAAACATCTAACTCATATGGTCATAAAACAGTAGATTGATTGACATTTTTTAGATATATACTGTATATATTGTCTTTAAACGTACGGTTTTGTATGTCTCAAATATGTCGATAATTGTATTTCAATTCGACCACACGTTTTTGAAATGTTTATAAGACATCTAATTGATACTATCGAAAAAAATAACGTTTCGACGTATAATAGATATGCCATGCCATTCATCGAAATAAGACATCATTATTCGACAATATTTAGTCATCTAGAATACATAAATAAAATATCTAACTTTAAAAGTCAAAGAATTGTGAATTGATTTTCATCCTTAAGAGTATTATTTATATAAAGTCTCCCAACCAAAGATTATGAATGTTTTTAAGATGTCCATGGAAATATTGCATTTCGACTATATATGTTTTCAAAATGTTTATAGAATATTCATTTCATGCAATAGAGAAGTGAGCAATTTTTTGATGTTTTTCAGATATGCTATGCAACAATTTTAATACCAAAAACCATATGGAAAATAATAATTTATTTAGGTATGAATTCGACTAGCAGATACGCATAGACATACAGGTTGTTTTTAAATTCATGCGACAAAATTAAGCATGTGAAATTTAAGATGAGTCTTCTCTACAACAAAATTTTCTCAGCCATCCCTTTTCGAGATATCACCCCTAAAAGGTAGTGACAAAAAAATCCTTGAACTTGCACGGCAATCCATGACACGTAAACTACGTTCACATAATTTGGCTGGAGGTTGTTGTTTCCAGCATTCAGCATTCATTATGAATCGTATGACATTTTAAATATTTCCTACCCAACTTAATAAAAAAAATATGAATTATGGTCCTTTTCATTCTCTTCAACAATTGGATGAAATGGAGTAAGGACCCTCAATTTTTATGCTAGAGGGTTTTTTGTTTTCTTAAATAAGTACTTAAACAAAGATTTATTGAGTTTTCCACGAAAATGCTCATTTTTTCCGTTGTTTTATGATACTGGAAACAACAAACATTTTCAATGATTGAAATAGACACGGGGTGTTTTTATGAATGAAAACATTCCATGTTTTTTGTTTCTCGTATCATGCTTCTTTGGTGTGCGGCCTGACAAAGAGCTATACCGGCTGTCAACGGAATATGGAAACACGGTATATAAGGTATCGACTTCGTTTTTTTTTATTCAACAAAGAGAAGATTTTTGAAGTACATTGGTTATACCGGAAATGATTTTTTTCAAATGGCGCAGTAGGTTATTTCTTCATATTTTTATTGTAAATATCGATTTCAGTACAAATATGTGTCACTTGTTAACATATAAGTTTAGTATTAGTGATTTTTTTTAATTATTTCAGTTTCGTCCTAGATGAGTGAAAATGTCATCGTTGAATTTTCATTCCCCAAAAAAGTCAGGGAAGATTAAGTTTTATCAGCCTGCAATATATTCGGAATGTTATTTTTTTCTGAGATGTAAATGCCTGGAAAAAGATTATTGAAAGGCCTTTTTTCTGCTCAATTCGATACATAATAGATAAAATATCATAATTATGAAGATACAATACTCAAGTGTCAGTTGCAGGAAAGTCCATTATTAAAGGTCCATTAAACTTTTCATCCTCCATTATTACGAACTAATGGAGATTAAGGGTTTAATGACCTTAAATTTTATGGACGTTCATGCAACTGAGATAAATCTGGCAATTTGGTCAGGTGACGCATATTGTGCTCTGGAAGTAAGATATAAATACAAATTCTAATATTTCGGTACGACCGGAAGTACTTCAAACAATAAATCTAAGTTAAATTTGAAAAAACGAAATCGATAACTTGAATACCACCTATTGAAATAAGAGCGTTTTTCCATATTCCGTTAATATAAATAAAATTAAAATGAAAAATAGGTGATCTATGCGATCACGATGAGCGAAATGCGAACTCCTATATCGGGCTCGGTCACGTGGTTACGAACCGCCGAACCGCCAAATGTTAAAATTCAAAGGGATAGCGGGTAGGGTTATAGACAGAAAGACATTCGAACTTGATCATTTCGTTAGAACACTGCTTCGTCAAAAGGTCAAGTCAATATCGAGTGATTGTTTTTGCTTTAGCCTTAGCTTAGTGAATATACTATTTAGTGATTAGTGCTGTCACAATTAAAGAAGGTGAGTGCAAATGTTGCTTATGGTACCTAGTTCTAGTAAGTACAATTTCAATTTCTCCATAATATAGCTTTTCAAACGTAGCTGGTTCAGGTCTGGGCTCACTGTTATAAAAATGAGATTTATTTATAATTTTCAAAAACGAATCTGCATCTTTGGATAAAAGCAGAATAGGTATTATGAAAATATCTTTTACAGATGGATCATCTATTAAGATCTATTGAATGATGTTTTTAGATAACCGTTCAAAAGTGAATATTATGTAATGTTGAATTATATAGGAACCTACTATTCCCGGTGTAGTAGGTACCTAAAATGTGTTCCTCCGAATAATGTGGTGGCACTAAGATATGCTAATTAATATAAAATTGGAGATTTGTTATCTTTCATGGTCCGATGATCTAGAAAAGTCGATTGAATGATATCTTTCAGATGACTAACTAACACTAGTGATTAACTTTTGATTAGGTACTACTTCCTGTAAATTATACCTATAACATTTGTTCTACTGGAGAATATGTTGATTAATTATTGTAAATTAGGTAGGTATATTGTAAGTAGAAATTTGAAACCTTTCATAGAATGATCATCTGAAGCAGTCTATCGAATGATATCTTTTGAATAACCGTTCTATTGAACTGTTATGTCTGTTATCACTATTCTGAATACTCTGTTTATTTAGATATTATCCCAGGTACCAGGTACCTGAAATCCGCTCTTTTTAAAAATATGTTTATAATTTACACGATGATCGGTTTTGGAATCTTTCTTTCAAATATTTAAGGATAAATATTTCAAGATCATCTGAAATTTCAAATTATAGAATTTCATAATTTGCGTTGGAGATTTCGTAGGGCTCAAATTGTTACAGTATCTATTATAGAATTAATATTTTTCTGAATAAACTTGGTAGGTTTATCATCAAAGAAGTCAATTGATAGACCTCTTTGAGATATTGATTTAGTAATGAATAATACTCAACCACTCGACTTGAAAAACTTGCTGAAAAATATTATCATTAGTCAAAAAGTCGAACAAAATAGATTCAATCAGGATTTGAAGAATAATTGAATGTCTTGAGCTTGAAATCTTCGAGAAAATGTTAAGATGTTTTTCAGATCATCTTAGATGAATTATAGCAGGAGGTATAAGCGTTTTCCATTTCTATTTAGAATGTTGTTTTTTTCAGCTATCGTTTCAAAAAATGATATTTATTCAATATACAATGTCAAAAAATTAGCATTTATATAAAATATAGATTTAATTAACAATTTTGCAATTTTATCGATTTTGGAATTATCAATTGACATTTCTTGATCACCTTGAATTCAAAATATCATTTATTATCTTTCTGATGTTGTATTCGAAGGTCATATCATTACGAATAAGTCGAAATCTCAAAAAAAGGAATTTTCATAGCAAGCCTTGAATCCTTTGGAAAAATATGAGTGAGAAGCCTAATTCATTCACTAATTTTTCCATTTCTAAAAGTTTTTTCGACAACTCAAGCATTTACAAAAAAACATAAACAAAATGTGTTCCAAGCTCTTATTAAATAGCATTTTATTGAACAACAGCCAACAAAATTAAAATGCATCGAAATTGTTTTCTCGTGAATGATTGAGTTTTCGAAAAGAATTGTAGAAATAAAAGAGTAAGTATATGAATTGGGCTTTTCAGCCATGTTTTTTTAAAAGTAAAATTCTCATAAAAAAGTTGTGAAAAAAATTGTTTCCGTTAATCTTTGGAAGGGTGTAACCTTCATTTTCACCATAGCATCACCTCTCAAATTTTCTCGGTGTTACCCTGTATTCATAAACTTTCAATTATTTCTATTTCTCAGAAAAAAACTGAACGCAATATAAAAGTACATTTTTAGTTTGAAAAAAATTTTTTCATAATTTTCTGCAAAACTTTGATATTCTTTTGTTCTCTGTTGTGATTGTTTTTTAAAGTTGTACTTAATTGCGAAAAAAAATCACTTATTTTGATTTGTGTTGGTTCCAGAGGCTGTTTATAATCTGTTCGAGAGTGAAATCCTGGCAGATCTCAACGACACGACCCTAATAAGGCAATTCAAGACTGGTTACGCCTTGCAAACCAACGATACGAATATGAGAAAACGAAAAGCAAATCCTCACAAAGTGCCGATGCCTATGACATTCTTATTTATTTTTTTAATTGAACAAATTGTCTCGACTACATTGGTCATTGACACAATTTATATTTTTGATACATTTGAATTGTGTTTATTTATGTTTTTATATTATGAATATACCTATTTATTTTTTCATATCAGAACTTGTTTTTGCTTTCCTAACTGCTATGAGAGATTTCAACTGTGTAGATAAAATATATTATATCTGATAATTTGCTGGGCCGCACACCACAGAAACATGAAAGGAGAAGCATAAAACAGTTTTCATTGATAAAATAAGACTCAAGGTGTTTTTATGAATGAAAATGCATACTTTTGAAGTCTCTCACCAAATCTCCTTAGGATAAACATGATCTTGAAACTAGCAAATGTCAATTTTCTTTGAATTTTTTTACCATACAACCCTTCTTCGAAAAATCTAATGGAATAAATCAGTAACAGGTCTTAAATATGACGTCTTTCAAATCATTATATCGTGCGTTCAAAAAAAATCGTGGTCAAGTGAGCTGTGGATTCTATTTTTCCTGAGAGTCTATGAGGAGAAAAATAGAATCCACAGCTTACTTGACCACGAATTTTTTTGAACGCACGTTATCAATATTGTTTTGGAATTGACAATAGTAAGATGTCAAAAATTATACAATGCAAAGATTTTTTAGGGACATTGAACAAAGGTTTATCTTATGTCATCTTATATACGTATACAATATCACCAACAATTTTCATAAATAATATTCCGCTTAATAGACGTCCAATTTCGATCATGACGGCAATGCTCCAAAAAACATCTACTATGTTATATATTTAAGAGGTTATGAGTGTGGATGTTTTTCGGATCATCTATATATTATCAGATTATTGATCAAGAAAAACGACAAAAATCTAATGATATATAGACATTAGAGAGTCATCACAATAACATAAATCCTCAAACATCTATTACATGTCAAACGTGATACTAAGTTAGGATAAACTAAAAAAAAACAGAAATTTCACTTGTTATAGAAAGACTTATTTTGACGTGAAATAGATGTCTAAAAAAGTAGTATTTTTCAACGTAAATCTCGCGGACATTTTTACGTCGAATCTAGGTTAGAAATTCAATACATTTTGATGTTTTATAGATCATCTAATAATCTATTTTATATAGTCTATAAAATGTTTAAAAGATGTGTTTGTGTTGTTTGGGTACTGCTGAATAATTTTTTTTCTTCAGGAACGGCTATGAAAACGTGTCCAACGGTGTTAAATCGGGCTCTTTGGTGGCCATAAAATGTGTGCGCTATTACCAATCCAAGGATCAAATTGGCCACATAAATATTCACGAACTTCCAAAACGCTATGCCAGATGGTTAATGAAATTTGAAACTCTGTGGTGCTCAGACTAAGAAAGATAGACCAACATATGTTACATATTCGAAATCAGGGGAAAAAGAGCTAACCAAATATGGAATAATATACGGGGTGTTCCATTTGAAAAAATGAAGTTGCCATCAATATGTTGGCCACCCTGTATATATTTCAGTTGCTGGACTCATATCAAAAAACCTCAGTTGATTTCGTGAAACTTTTGTATGAAACATTTTTTTGTATCTCCTTCAGTAACAAAGTTAAAGGGGGGTCAAATTATAGTGAAAAACCTGGTACATCTGCTTATCGCAATTGCGTATATTTTCCGATTTTTTTATGTTTCATGTTCGTTAGAAGTTTTCTATTGGTGGTAAGGTTCCAGGGAATATTTAATTCATGTAAGTGAACGTTTCAATGATTTATACAGGATGTCCCGGAAAATGTGGGAAATCTCTCGGATTTAGAACATAAAAAATGAAGATGGCAAGTTCCCATAAGAAGATACGACCTCCCAAATGACGCCACTGGAAATTCATTTTAGTGGAATAAGTTTCAAACTACTCGATATAATTTGATGAAATTTGATATGATCAATAGTATTAAGGACCTCTTGAATCCCCGCACTCAAATTTCAATTAGCTTGTTCAGTTTACGAGGGACGGAGTGGATTGTACATTTTAATGCTTACATTTTTACCACCCTGTATGAAAAGGTTTGGATACCTTGAACGTGAAGCTAAAGAAAAGGTACTCTCATTCAGTGTCGATAAAATGAACCGTTTTCGAAAAAAAAATAATGAAAGAAGTAAGTAATTGAAATTTATTCCACTAAAATGAATTTCCAGTGGCGTCATTAAGTAGGTCGTATCTTCGTAGGGAGATCCGCTAGGAAAAAAAATGATGGGAACTTTTCATCTTATTTTTTTATGTTCTATCTGAATCCGAAGGATTTCCCACATTTTCCGGGACACCCAGTATATTAAGGTTAAAGCCTACGTCAATCACTGTTCGATGTAATATTACTGACATATGGTTTAAACTTAATTTATTAATCGTTGAAAGGTATACTCACTTCAATTGAATATTCCTTGGAACTTTCCAAACAATAGAAAACTTCTAACGAATATTAAATATTAAAAAATCGGAAAATATACGCAATTGTATGCAGTCGCTATATCGAGATATGGCATTTCCAAACAGGCAATGCAGATATCAAAAATTTCAAGAATTTATGTGCAACAACTTGGCAACAATGGATGGCAGAGAATTTTTTTAAGTATGTTATACTGCGAATTTGGTATTGAATCGATACATAAATAAAAATATAGGTTGTTGCATTCGAAATAAGAAAGTAGATAAGCGTTTAAAATATTTTAGGCGAAGAGTTCCTTCATCCTCAAGGCTTCATCTAAAATTTCAGAACAAAATTTTCACTAGTTCTCCAAAAACGTCAAATAGGCCAATCAAAAGGAAAACCCTGTATGTGTACAGTGTCAATGACTATTTTAGGATGTCAACAACTGAATCTCCCACCCCCTGTCGACTTTTCTTCTCCTTTCACAGGCTCTTTTATGACCGAAGTTGAAGTATGCCCAAGGAAACGTTATCAAAATATAAATGAAAAATTCATCTCAGAACCAACCTTTCTTTGGGCCTAAGGCTCTCAGTCATCTTCATCCATTTTTGATATGTGTATAATAAGTCAGAAAAACAAGAGTATCAAGTCTAACTGCTGGTATGACTCAAATAAATCAAGTTGTAATTACGTGTGTTGCAATACTGAATGAGCTGAAAACGAGCCACAGTTGCCATTGTGTTGACAACTGGAAAAAAACCCTGTTAATTCCACAAAAGGTTCATTATTCGTTCGGCTCAATGTGACAATACTCTTTGTTGCCTCTCTTCACAAATTGTTTCTGCTTTCCACCATAATTTTCCTGCTGAATTGTTGGCTTTCAAATGAAAAACAAAGCGTAACAAATTGATAAACCTATACTGGGTGTCCCAAAATAATTGGAATATTTCAGAAGATAGTCCAATAACCTTGAAATTTTTCAATAATTGTATAGATTATACGGATTTCATGAAATTTTACATTCGTTAGCGCATTTCTAATTCATGCCGAATTACTTAATTCCAAATCGACCGGATGAATTTCAGAAATACAGTGGAACTTTCTTATAACGAAAGCGTTAAATCCGCAAAAAAAAATCGTTATAAAGCAATTTCGTTATAAAGAAAATTTGTTTCTGTAGACGGCAATGTAGTGGTCGATTTCACTGATAATAATTTGAGTTCATCATTCAAACTCAAGCACTTGCTTTTAGATATTTTCGCACAACTTTTCACACTAGCATAATGGTTAGATTGAAACCAAACCAGCCAGGGGTATATCTAAAACTGTTTTAGAAGAGTCTGTCTGCCCGCCGTAATGATTTATTTAAAAGGTCGGGATTTATTACGTACGTCCGGAAAAATTTCGGAAAAAAACAACCCTTATACCTTCTTACCAATATTCATTCAAAGAGTGATGTTCTTTGAATATTTCGTTATAGAGAGAAAATACTTCGTTTAAGAGGGTGTTTTCAACATGGAATTTGGATTCAAGGTGCAATCTCTTGTACGAAATGCATTATACACAGAAATTCGTTATACAGACGTTCGTTATAGGGAAGTTCTACTGTATTTGAAACTAACCTTGAGCTTGAGTGCTCAAGGAAGATGAGGATAGATTTGGCCTGTGAACAAACTCAACCACAGCAACTTGAATATTCCTCATAAATAGTTGCATCTATTTTCCTGGTAAAATCTTGATGAATTAATTAAGAAATACTCGAAAAAACTATCATGAACTTGGTGTACAAATGTAAGGAAAAATTTCCCTGTTCCGTAAGCTTTTCAAAAAGATACATAGGTCAATAATTCTTTCATGCAATCAAAAAGTATGACCGGAAAACTGAATAGGTAATAGTACATTATGCAACGAACGTCTAATGATAGCTATTCTTCGCAAGGTGAAGTTTAGGCGAAGAGCTATAGGCGAGTGACCCAAATTACCGAGTGAATAACAGCCATTATAAGCGAGTAGCATAGGGAAAAGTTATCTATAAGTGGGACAGATTCATACACGAGACACTACCATACGCTACCGATATCTGTTGTTAGGTGCACATCAAAGGAACGACTTGAACATCTTTACGTATAGCTTATCTAGGTGTGTGATGGCTCACTAGATTTGAAAAGATTTCCTAACATTTGTAAAATGGCAGGTCCGTTTATGATTAAATAAATAAATGAATACGAGTAAATAAACATATTGTCAGAAATTACAAGAACAAAGGAACCAGAAGTGGAGAGGTGGAGGAACAGGCCATGTTGAAAGCTATCAATGTAGTTTTGAAAAACAAACTCTCTTTACGAAAATCTGCAGCCGAATATGGCGTTAATGCACAAACACATACATAGACGTATAAAAAAATTCCGCAAAACAAAAGATCTTGATAGCAAAAATCGTGTATTCGAATAGGAATTTGTCTGTATGAAAGTGCCCCGCATGTGGGGTACATTCATACATTTTTAATTTTTTTTTGTAATTCTCACAGAAAGTCGCACAAGAGTATTCATACAAATCACATATTTCTGATATATGGTCAGATAGTGAGACTAATAGTTTTTGATGAATTGATACCGATATAGATAACAGAAAAAATTATATAGGACAAAATAAGGAAACTATATGAAGGTCCCATCTTCCCCAATTATACTTTATCCACGACTACTGAATATATTCCTATTCCCTTCGAGGAATCACGTGCAGTTACCAAACACCCTGTATAATATCTGAAATTTTCCGTGAAAACAGACATTTCCTCGAAACGGATTTTCGGTCGATGGACCTAAAATAGTGGGATATAAAAATATATCATCTGAACATTAATATGAGCAGATGGCATATTGACTACCGAATCTAATCGATAAAATTTTGCGGAAGTATAGTACAAATTCTGCTCTGAAAGAAATATTCAAGGAAATACGGAACGAAGATAAAAATAAAAATAAGGTCATCCCTTGATTTTTATATTGAAAATATACATTCATATTTGATATAGTAATTTGATACATAATCATAACATAACTGATATATCTAAATACTTGAGTCATAGAACCATTCTATAAATAATCAGCAATATTACATATACATAGGTATAATTCGGGTGTTCATAGGTGTAGCCTATTAGATTATCATGGAAACTATTGATGGTAAAGATTTCAAATTTTGTGGATCGACATTTGGTCATGTAAGGTACATTGTTGAAATGATTTCACATTTTCAGAGTTGCCGGATGTACGACAATTTGGCAACCACTTTATGATTTTAAATGGGACAGCCGGTATTTATTTTCTTATGATACTCCATAAAATATTAAATCTATCCACTCATACCTATCTTCAACGGTTTTTAGTTATCAATTATTCTTCGAAATTTTAGATCAAATTGGCGTGTTACGATTGAAGTCAGAAATTTAGCAAATCATTAGGTATTGATCTGATCTATGTCACTGCTTTTGAATTATAGTTGTCAGTTACACAGAATGGACCAAAAGGATGTCCCATTCAAAATAATAAAGTTGTTGCCAAATTGTCGTGTACATCCTGAGCTCTGATATCCTGCGAAAAAATAGTATGATACCCCGTTTTGCACTAACCTCAGTTAGGTATTTTTGTTTTTGTTTTATGTATTATATTATGTTAGCTCTTGATTTCAAAAGAATATACAGTGGAACTCACCTATAACGAAAGCGCTAAATCCGCACAAAAATTCGTTATAGAGAAATTTCGTTATACAGAAAATTTGTTTCTATAGCCGGCAATGTCGCGGTCGACTTCACTGATAATTTTAAGTTTATCATTCAAACTTAAGCATTTCCTTTTCGACATTTTTGCACAACTTTCACACTAGCGTAATGGTTAGATTGAAATCAAACAGCCAGGGGTGTATTTAAAACTGTTTCAGAAGGATCTCTCTGCCCGCCGTAATGATTCAGTTTAAGGTCGGGATTTATTTCGTACATCTGGAAAAATTTCGGAAAAAACCGACCCTTATAACTTCTTACCAATACCCATTCAAAGAGTGATGGTCTTGAATATTTCGTTATAGAGAGAATTTGCTTCGTTTTAGAGGGTGTTTTTAACATGGAATTTGGATTCAAGATGCAATGTCTTGTACGATATTCGTTGTACAGAGAAATTCGTTATACAGACGTTCGTTATGAGAAAGTTCCACTGTATACCAACATAAAATGAAAATAATTTTCCTAACCGAATTTATGGTTTTTTGAATAGGTTACACTTTCAGGGCCGGACCCTGTAGAAAATGAATGTCATATTCTCTGAAGTGAAAAAAAATACTATTGAAAAGATGTGGGGGTTTTTCAAGAAACGAAGTAAACTAGCGTCAGTAACATCCGGAGCATAGGAGCATTGAACTTTCTATAGTTCGATAAAGTTTGACTATAGGGCACCTAATATTTCTGAAACCTAATTTCGTATAATGAACACATATGTGAGTTCTTGAATAGCATCTAACGAACACTTTCTGCGAACTACATTCGCAGATATTCGGAGTTGAATAGTGGTGGTATTTCCTCCTCGACGCACACAGGTGTTGTTAAGATGCTCTTTGATGATATCGATTGGTATATACATACAGGGACTTCTTTGAATACTCCCCAATTAACATAGATAAATATAACGAAATATTTACATGAAAATAGTTTTAAAGTGTTATCTGAGACTTTTGATCTGAAAAAACCTGAAAAAATTTATAATATTTATTGTCATTTCATGTTTCACCAAAAATAGACATCAGCTGTGAAAATTTTTTTATTTGTTTCTCATTTGTAAACGTCAGTTTCCAAAAACACAATATTAATCAAGAAAGTCTATTTTATCAAGTCACTAACTTGTAAAACTGACAGTTAACTTGTGAAATTTTTACAAGTTAGTAGTATTATTTAGATATATTGAGAGTTGTCAAGTACTTGCTCTTAATTTCATTCATCCCTCTAATTTCAGAGTTCCTGGAACAAATGTATTTCTCAATAAACGTTCTCAAACTATTCGAAAACGATATTCGTACCTTGTTTTATTCGTATCTATTTGTTTTCCTTCTCAAAATTGCAAATATCCTAGAGGTTTTTTGACCTGTAAACTCACTGACAGTTTCACATACCCGCTTCTAATTTCATTCATTCTTCTAATTTCATCGTTCCTGGAACAAATATTTTTAGTAATAAACGTTATAAACCGATTAAAAACGATATTCATGCCTTGTTTCATTTGGATCTGGCCCTTTTCGTCAGAAATGAGCGATATTCTCGAAGGACTTCCCTCTCGTAAAGCCACTGACAGTTGTCATAATTTTCCGATGTCATAAGTAATCATAAATAATGCATAGCTTACGACATTTGCGACATATTCTTGAGATTTTTTTGGAATTTATCTAACCTTTTTACAAATGAGAAACAAATAAAATAAAAACAATACACGCAAGGTAATGTGTTTTACTGGCTCAAGGAGGTAACTGACTCGCCTGCGGCTCGTCAATTATATCCTCCATTCGCCAGTAAAAACATAGTGAGAAAAGTGACTTTCAGGTGAAATATTTTTCGGACTTTGAAGGCCCATATCTCCCAAACTAAAACAGATTGCCAATTGTTTTTTTCACTAATATTGTTCAGGAAGCCAATATGAGTACAACGGTACCAAAATTTGATGGATATCTGTTGAATCCTAAAATTCAAACAGTTTTAATTTTTTTTCAAAATGTTCCACCAATTTTAAAAATGTGAAAAAACTCCAGGGTATAAAGGGCCAAAGAAGACATTTTATGTCAAAAAATGGCGGGGGACACTTTTAAGAACACCGAAAAACAAATGACAAAAACTTTATTTTTTTCCTAAAAATAGATTTTGCAGCTGAAATTCATAAAAAATTATACGTCTATTCCTTCAATAGCAAATAATCGACAGAAAAAATCACCATTCAAAAATTTTGGATATCACAAGAGAAAAAAAATAAAATCGAAAAATGGTTTTTCACAGAAATCTCAAAAATGGCTAGAGATAAAAAGCTGAAAAGTTGGCTGAATTATTTTCATTCAATGCCTAATCGATCCCCTCAATATGAATCGAAAAGGCCGCGGGGGCAGATTTACCATTGAAACCCGGCTATACCCTTTATTGAGACTACAAGGAAAACTGAAAAACGATCTTTTCAGAGGAAAAACTTGAAATTTTCCGTAAAATCCGTAAAATGTTAAATTGAAGAATAACCGTCAACATTTCGAACATATGTTATATGACATTTTTTATTGCAAATCACTTGTATAAACACCTCTCGAGGTTTGTCACTTTAAAAGTAGACACCCTGTATAAGAGAGTAAAAAATAAGATACTAGTCAGATAGTCTCCGACAAGACAGTTTGTCGATGCTCGACGAGATAGCTGTAAAAAGCTTTGTGTCAAAACGAAAACATCAAAGAAGGTTTTCACACCTTAATGTGATTTTAATGATGAATAACCTACTAACTATAGTTCAAAATAACTATTGCTCATTAATTTTGCTGTTAGAACAAATGCACAGGATTCAGAAATTTATCTCTTCTGTAATAAATCCGAAGAAAATTTTTGAAACGAATTGTCTTCTACTGAATGAATCATTAACAGCTTTATTTTTCTTGTGTCATTTATTATGTAGCTATGATAGGAGAATGTAAGGTTATTCGTGGATATCCCACAGATTCCATATAATTTTTTTTCTGGAAAAGATTGAATAAACGTAAAATAATTCCGATTTTATTCTGTTATATGATTTATCGCCATAGTTTAAATGCCTCTTTCATGCTATCTCGTAACTCTTCATCAAATGTGAGGTAGAAATATTGCCAGTAATAAAGAGCATAAACTTTTTTGTTCATTTTATCTTCTGATATCAGCAAAGAATACACTATAATATTCATTGCAACGTATTCCAACCAAAAATAATATAGTTTTATGGGCATATTGGATGAAAGTGAGATTACGTTCTTGACCTTCACGGTCATAGCAAGAGAAGCAAACACAATGAATTTGTCGCGGGGTAATTGTCTACATGAATGTACGGTCGCTGCGCCGAGTGTACCATAAAAGTTATTTCATGCGTATAGAAAATTAGATACTTCGGTCCCAGGACAATATTGCTGTGCACTCTCAAACTCGCACGTCTCCTATAAACACAGACAGCGTAAATAATTTCGTGGTTCCCAGTTTTAATTGATAGAAACCGTTTCGTACGTAGTAAAAAAACTGTCTGAAAATTCATACGGTACTAAAAAAACTGGACCGTATTCATATTTCGTTCTTGAGGGTGAGTGAGAGTTGAGGTCACCTTCAAGGGGCGATAAAAACTCTCACTCACCATCAAGGGCGAACTATGAATATGAGCTTTACCCTTTCTTATTCCATAATATCAGAATACGTCCATATAATTAATATATAAGATCCATGTCAAATTACTTTGCAGAAATATACGAGCTTTAATTAATCGCTACAACGATTAGGGTGAGAGGTTCAGTTGTTGACACCCTGATAATAATTGACACTGTTGGTCATATACATATAACGATGTAATAAACTATGGGCGATACCTGGGGGTTTTTTCATCTGTCTCCACATATTTCTGAATGTTTGATTTCTGAAGGATTTTCAAATAAGAGTTGTTATTTTGAATAGCCCACTATATCGGTAGATGGTACGTTTGAAGCTATCATTTTTTGACATTTGACAAGTAGAAATTACGCCATTAATGAAAATGGAACGATACACGCTTCAAGAACGCATTGAAATTATTAAAATTCACTGAAAAATTATGAAAATTGGCAAAGACAGTTCGTAAAACTCGAACATTTTTGGGTCGTCGTGAAGCACCTTGTCGGACTGCAATAAAGAAATTGGTGGAGAAATTCGAGCTGTTGAGACAAGTAAGTGATGTGAAGAATAAAACCGTGTACGTCGCTCAAGAACAGCCGAGAATATTGCTGCTGTAGCCGAAAGTGTCCAAGAAAACCCAGGTTGGTCCATTCCTTATCGTTCTTTGGAATTAAGCATTCCACAAACGTCATTACACCGTATTTTGTATAAAGATTTGGGTCTCAAGTCTTATGAAGTTCAGTTAACACAGGAACTCAGATCATCAACAACGTCGTGTCTTTCTGGTTGAGTCGTTAAAATGCATGAATATGATCCGGAAGTCCATCAAAAAATCATCTTGAGTGGTGAGGCCCATTTCCACCTCGGTGGCTTCGTCAACAAGTAGAATTATCGCACTTGGGGCTCGGAAAACCCAAGAGTTATTGTTGAAAATCCTCTTTATCCTCAACGTGTGACTTTTTGGTGCGGTTTATGGTCCGGCGGAGTCATTGGACCTTACTTTTTCGAAAATGAGGCTGGAGCAACTATTACGTTGAATGTGTTGCGCTATCGAGAGATGATTAATGATTTTTTATGGCCGAAATTGAATAGTTTTGATCTGGACAACGTTTACTTTCAACTAGACGGTGCTACGTGTCACACAAGCAACGAATTTTCTGCATTCTTATATTTTCACTTTCTAAACGATATCTAACAACCAATAATAACTACAGTTCGATCGTAGTCATAACACCATTAAATGAGTCTTAACTTTTATGTTTCTCCTGGCCAACAGGCACATATGGTTAGCAGCACACAATCACTTAATGAGACAAGAACTTTTCTGTTGTAGGCGCTTCGCTGACTAAAGGCTCCTGTCTTAAAGGGCCCACTCACTAAGAGAGAAGCGCGAAGACTTGAATGCGCGTTGTACGGGGTACAGTTAAAACAGTGTGTGTATGGAGTAAATTTGGAATGCGCAATTATCTCCGTCGTGTGGCGTGTGCATTCTTCACCGTACGTGGAAGAATGACCGTGTATGGGCAACAAGTCTCTGCACGTTTTCATATGTTTAGCAACACAGTGTCGGGTTCGATATTTGTACATTGGACATTTTTCCTAAAAACAACACACGCCACTGCCATTAACATCAGGTCTTTTTTCGACGTCATCTCACGCTTGTCGCACATCCAAACCAACACGCAAAAGTGTATGTGTGTGGGAAATATGAATGCACACGTTTGCTTTACAGCAAACATGCAGAGACTTAACTGCGCATTCTTCCTTCCTAGTGAGTGGGCCCCATCAGGTGATCGTGTGCGTTAATCATATGTGCGCTTTGGACTGAAAGTTCTTAAGAGTCACGAACCATTTTATTGGTTTCATCACTGATATCGAACTGTAGATTTTATTACTTGTTTGATATTATTTGGAAAGAGAAAATATGAAAATACTTTCAATATCGACTGCAGATGTAGTTAGTTCCACGAAACTTTTCATTTCTTCTCTGCACCATATCTTCTTATGCTTAAATTATCAAATCACTGTCAAATAGTTGGAATTTTAATCACTCCGCAGGCTAATTTTCTTCATTGAAGTATCGCTTGAAATAACTAGAAAAGGGATAAGAGGATATTACGTTGCGCGAAAAACATTATACTGTAGTGCAGATGGAACACCCTGTAAGATTTGGCTAGTTAACAAACTCATCCGAGCTATTTATGAACCGAACTCACCCTGAAAAATTCAGGTCTCTAGGACGATCCCTTCGAAAGTTATTGTGCTAACGGACGGACGGCCCCACCGACAAAATCGAATTCGATCACGTATTTGTCATCAGGGAGTAGAACCCTATCGTTTGAAACAATTTTTGGCTCAAAATTTGAAAATTACAGACATTTGGGCAAAACGATAAAGCACTCATTTAAGAAGAACGAGCGTTCAAAAATGCAATATCTTGAGCACAAACCTCTGAATCGTTTGTGTCGAAAAGCTGTAGTCGTGTTTGAATGCAATCAGTACAATTTTTTTTAAGTAAAGATGAGATTTGTTTCTACCAACTGTACACTCAACTGAAAGAATTTAACAAAAAATTATTCAGGTTTGACAATCTTAGGAAAAGTTGGTAAAGACCGAGGAGATCCTAAAAGTAGATAATTTTATTGCAGAATTGAAGTATCAGATGTTTCAGAGGAATCTCCACCAAATTCTGCTAGAGACTTTGTACTATATCGAATATCGAGCCATTCCGACCCTGCCTGTACCTACCCTGAAAGTTTTTCTCTTTCTCATTTCCGCTCGAAGAGATATTGGAAGACAGACGGCTAGACAAAATGACTACAGATTCATCATAAGTGTGTCCAACCAAGTCGTTGAAGACCACTCTGGGCTTAGACATACGACATCCTTCTCTGAACAACTCCGAAAAAAGGAAATATATCGCAGTTCCACACCTGAATCTCTTGAAATAATAGTGATAAACGTATGTATTTGATGTTGGAATAGATCTGTCATACATTAGTTGAATCACATTTATTTTTCAGAAGCAAGGCCGGATTAAACTCTTTTCCTCTTTTGGGCCAAAAGCAATTTGCCGCCCCTCTGAGTAAAGAGAATTTAAAAAATTCAAAGGACCCCGCACATTTTGTATGGGAATTGGCTCCCGATGGATTTGGATGAAAATTTGATATGATGTTCTACTAATCCTTCTGATCAAATGTCTCCACAATCACGGAGCTGAAAAATGCATACTTCTAGGAGTTTTTAGCGATTTTTTGTATCCATTATTCCATTATTCTTATGGGATTTGGCTCCCGGTGGATTTGGCTGAAAATTACAGTTTTCATCATCAAACTGATAATGGTTTTCTTCTAGCATTCTTTTCCGCAAATTGTTGAAACACTACTTCGAAGTCTAATTTTTTCACAACTCAGCTTCAATGCACAAAACAGCCAGAGAATTCAAACGCTTTTGAGACCATGCTAGATAGCAAATAGCGATAGAATTCGCTTCAATGCATAACGACCTCTATGCTGAACAGTTCTTTGCAAAAGTAAAAACTAAATCGTCAGGATGAGATTAGTAACCGCTACTCATAATTCTTCAGAACTAATCTATTGCAATTTTAACAAAAAAAGAACTTCACAGCCAAACTCTTGTATAAAATGAGGTGCCCATTCTAATCGGATGAACAGAGACCGATTTATTTTCAACAAAGGATGAAAAAATGCATTTTTCCATCTGCTATCAAGTCGAAAAATTTCGAAAACGGTAAGTCATAGAAGAAAGTTATCAATACTTTGTTTATAAAGGATTAATCAACCTTTAAAATGAGGTATAAATCATTCTAATCGGATGAACAGAGACCGATTTATTTTCAACAAAAGATGATAAAATATATTTTTCCATCCTGAAAACGGTACGTTATAGAAGAAAGTGGCCAATAGTTTGTTTGTAGAGAATTAACTAACCTATAAAAAGAGGTATAAATTATTTTAATCGGATAAGTCCAACAAATGGCCATCCTACAGAGTTTCAACTCCTCCAGAGAGCAAAACAGTTGAAGGGCAACCCTTTCTATGTTACAAAAAGTCCTATTCCCCAGCGTGAATGCGAAATGTTCGTTTCAACCAAATTCAATTGAAAAGAAACTCACCCTCTCGTCGCGTACGGTCCCAACATAAAAAAACTTTAAGGCTCTTGTCGGTTCGAGGCTATTGTTCAGAAATCTGATTAGAATGGATAGTAAATAATTCGAATATCATTTGTGATCGTTTGTATCAGTTAATTGCACGATCACCGGACTTAAACCCTCTACACCATTTCCAAGTGTATTTTAGAAAGCGTCAAATGTAATTCAGATTAGTCAATTGTATTTCAGAAAGCGTCAAATGTATTTCAGATTAGTCAATTGTATTTCAGAAATCACCAATTGCATTTCAGAAAACATCACTTGTACCTAATTCATAACAGTCAATTCAATTTCAGAAATCGTCAATTGTAATTCGAAAATGGTCATACGAAATTCAATTTGTAGGTACACATATTTACATATACCAGAAATGTTAATTTTGAATACAGTTTATCCTCCTCAGTCCCAAGACCACACTGAAATCAAGATAACTCTGATATTTGGAAATTCGGTTTATGTAATGTGGTAGGTATAAAAAAGTCACTGAAATTCTTGAAAGATATTCCTACTTTCTGAATTACAATTGACGCTTTCTGAAATTCAATTGACTGATCTGAAATACAATTGACGCTTTCTGGAATACAATTGACTAATCTGATATACAATTGACGCATTCTGAAATACAATTGACGCTTTCTGAAATAAACTTGGGAATGGTGTAGATTAGTTTTCGTGGTGTTTCCAAAGTCATTAGGCCACGCTACTACGGTGAAAAATGTGAATGAATGCGTTAGAAAGTACAGGGTGATTTACTTACAGAAAGTAGAGTTTGGACTCGTTGAATATGATACGGGTACAATGAAAAGTCGTGGAGAATCCTCCAAACTAGAACATGTGAAATATTCAACTGATACGATTCAAAGCTGCTTCCTCAATATATGGTGTTCTCATATTTCGGGTTGCACCTTTTAAATTATTATTTGCAGAAAGTGCCAGTTTCTATCAACCTTCTGTGTACTCGATTTGGAAAGCGCACCTTATATGATCGCCTAGCTTCTGTTGTGTTTCCGTCAGCCAATCCGTACATGAAATGGATATCAACCAATTCGGCGTTAGTAAAATTGTCCATTTTTTCTTAGAGCAATAACTACAAAAGTCTTAAAACTAATTGTTAATTTAATTAACAATTCGAGCAGATCGAATCGTCAACGAAATGCTGAAGTACGGAACACCTGAATTAGAAAGAGCGATCACACTACTATTCCAAAAAGTTATCTCGACCCATAAGTACCTATAGGACACCCAGTATAGATGAGATTAAGTGTGATCTCAATATCAGTTCTTTTTACCTCAGACACGTTTTTGAGATGACTTAACCCATTACTAGCCAGAACTCAAATATAATGAAAACGAGTATTTGAGTATTTTGAAAACTGATTTTTGAGTGTTCTCTTATAAAATATTCACTAAAATTTTGAAAAAATTTTTTCCCAATCCGTAGAAAATTGTCGTCCCATTTTTGGGACGATGGCTGAAAGGAAATGAATTATAATAAAGGTTTATTTGGACAAAAACAAAAAAATGGAGCGTCCCAAAAAAGGGACGTTGGCTGGTGTTGGGTTAAGGTCATACAGACCTTACTGTATTACGTATGAAAATTATACTGGCTGTTCGCACGTGAATATAATACCGTTTTATGAATTATTACAACCCATAAATCTTCATTGCGTTCGAAGAGGCCAAACTAATCAGATAATTCTAACAGAGTTTCAACTCCTCCAGAGAGCAAAAACCGTTTCAAGGTCAACCCGATCTGTGTTACAAAAACTTCCATTCTCCAGGGCGACTTCCAAATGCTCGTTCCAACCAAATTCAATTGAAAAGAAACTCACCCTATCGTCGTCGTACGGTCCCAACATAAAAACTTTCGCGCGCTTGTCCCTTGTCGGCTCTAGGCCGTGGAAAATCGGAAAATTCACTTGTCGCGCGCCCCGACGTCTCCGGTGAAAGCACCGGTGGAAATTCCGTTTCAACGCGACGCCGCTTGCGTGGCGGCGGATCGACGGTTACTGTTATCGCGAGTTTTCCGACGATGGGATCCGTTTATGAGACCGGCGCCGTGTTGAGGCGAGCGACGCTCGTCCCGACGCGGGTGGAATGGAAAGACCTCGATTCAACAGCGTTTTGTTTCTTTCGTGAATTTTAAATCGCGATATCTTTTGAGTAGTTTTTCCGCTCTATTCAGTGTGTTACATAATACACTGGGCCGAAAAATTAACGCACATTCTGAAATTCTCAATTTTAATGAAAGTTAACTCTACATTGACTTTATAACTTATTTGTTATGTTTTGAACGAAACAAGACACATTAAATGGAAGAAAAATTCAGGATTTCACCGAATCTTATGTGAAAGAAGAGAAATAAACAATTTTCAAAATACTGGAATGCTGATAAGTGATTTAATACTTGGTATTTCCACCCTTTGCGTTAATTACAACTTGGCAACAACGGTTCATACTCAAAATGAGTGATCTTGAAATGTTCTGATCTAATCCTTCCAAGATTTCTCTGAGTTGGATTCCTAAGTCATTTCTTAATGACTTAATGAATCATCCAGCTACTCTTGTAGCTGGATGATTTTCTGAACTTCTCAGTCTTCTATTGACGTTGCCTCAAACCTGTTCGATCGGATTGAGATCTGGACTTCTTGCTGGCCATTCCATTCGAGAGACTTCAACCTCTTCAAGGTACTCCTGAACGATGCGCGCACGATGGAGTCTGGCATTATCGTCCATAAAAATGAAATTTTCACCAATGTATGGGGCAAATCGCACTACATGCTATTCAAGAATGTTTCTTATATACCTATCAGCATTCATAGCTCCATTTTCAACGACCACTAGGTCTGTGCGAGCAGTCAAAGATATTCCACCCCATACCATAATCGATCCTCCCCCGAAACCATTAAGGTGCTAATTTGCACCCCATGAGTTTGCTCAAGCTGATTTTGAAGGAGGCGAGCGATTGCAAACCGTTGTCTCAACGAAGAAACTCTCAAGTAACGTTCTTGAATATAAGTTGTTTCCAGTGGTCTACCCTGTCCTGGTCTAAGGACATTCATACCTGTCTCCCTGAATCGCTGCAACATTCTCGCACACTTGTAGGGGAAACTCCAAACCTTTCTGCAATTCATGTGTATGTCCACCCTTCTTCTCGCAAAACTACCGCTTGGGCACATTCCTCTTGGGTCAAATTGCGTGTTTCGCGTTGTATAGCGATCGAGTGTAGAAAATCAAACGAAAGAAAAACTCTTGATCACTAGAATTGATCGAGAACTACTGATTTCAGAATGGAGCCAATACATTCAAAATCTGATAATCTCATCTTTTTTTATTCCTGCTGGGAAAAACATCTGTATTGAAGAAAAACGTTGAAAGTAGATAACATATGCATGCATAATTCTGATAAAAATAATTATCATCGAGAACAACTTCAGTTGTAGAATAAATTTGAGATTTCCATAATGTGCGTTAATTATTTGCGCGGTGTAATATGTCACAACTTAAAGGGATGAATCTACGTATCATTTAAAAAATACGAGGTGTTGAAATTTCCAAAAAAAAATTGGTTTTTTCTTCATAACTCCTGCAGTTTTTGAGATAATCAGTCCAAATTTGGTATGCAAGCTATTTTCAATGTTCAATAATTTTTTAATCGAAAACTTTTAGATACTTACATGAAAAAATTACAAGATTCAAAAAAGTTTCTAAATTAAACGAAGATATGAAAAATTCAATTTTACGCTGACCAGTAGCGTAAAGCAAAACAGTTTGAGAGGGGAAAAGGAGACATGGCTCCGGAAAAGAAAACACCCTGTAGATTCTAGTTAAAGTTCAAGGCGTGCAATCATGGAAACTGTTGAAAATAGCTCGCATTCCGAATTTGGAAAAAAACAATTTTTTTTGGAAATTTCAACACCCTGTATCTGCGTAACAAAGCTTTCGCGGACCTATGTTTATTCGGACTTTTTTCTTGAAATTATACGTGGGTACATCCCTTTAACCCTATATACAAGGTGTCTACTTTCAAAGTGGACAAACTTGAAGGGGGGATTATACGAGTGATTTGCAACAAAAAATGTCTTATAACACATGGTCGATATGTTGACGGTTGTTCTTCAATTTTTTTCTTGATTTCACGAAATTTTTCGAGTTCTTCTTCTAATAGGATCATTATTCAGTTTTCCTTGTAGTCTCATCAAGTTTGATCACATATTCGGAAAGGGCAATAAATTTGCTACAAGATAAGAGAGTCTGTGTGCAGAAAAAATTCAATTGCGAGCGTGGCAAGGACATGAATATCACGATTCTCAAGTTAACGATATTAGTCCTATTATTATTTCGAATGGTTTTTTCGATGAAATATCAATTATTATGTACACGTTTTATTTTCAATGAAAAATACCTCAAATAGTGTACTTTCGAATGACATAATATCGCCTAACATGATAACAACGCAAAAGTCAAAAAATTCCTAAACTAAATTTGCTTTATTTTGAAGCCCTTCGTGATTGGAATCTCAATGTAATTTTATGGAAGTCATCAAATCATCTTGAATCAAAATAATAAAGAAAAAAGGAACCTCCTTCTTCTATATACTTTTGACACATCGTTTTCATACTATTCATTTTCAATTTAATTTATGTCGATGAGAACCTTCACAGTTTGAAAGCGAATTAAATATACTTTCTCTTTCAAAGTATTCTAGACATGAAAATCCAAAAGCTTTAGATCGGGGTTCTTCGATGGCCATCTGACCGTATATTCCAATCCATTATATCTCAATATATCCATTCAATAGATCTTGACATAACGACTATTATGTGCTGGGCAGCCATTCATTCGAAACCAGACATTTTCTCTGTTGGACAGGTGCATTTCATCCAATATGTCTGTCAAGTTGCTTTGGATTAATCTAATGATTTCATCAGCATTAATGTGATCGGTAAGTATAATTGGTCCGAAAAGTTCTCCTCTCATGACTGCCAACCTCATGTTAGATTGAAATTCAATACTCGGAAAATTCCGCAAAATTTCGATACTTTTCTCGGGAAAAATAAAAACTTACAAGCAGTTATGATCACTGTTCATTCCATTTCATCGTATGTTCCATAGAATGAATATTCTAAGATATTGTTTATGCTGAAAATTGGTTTTGACAGAAGAAAAATGATTTTCTATGATTCTTTCCACAATTTTCAGTATCAGAAGAGTTCGATTTTTTTTAATTAATACTTTGCAGTAATAATATAAATTACTCATTTATTAAAATGGTACTTTATTCGAATTTGCACTCGGCAGATATGCACTTTTGCTTTTATCTCCTGTCCTGTCATAGACATACAATTTCTTAGAATATTTATTCTATGGAACACTTATACGATGAAATTAAATGAACAGTGATCACAACTGCTTGTAAGTTTTTATTTTTTCCGAGAAAAGTATCCACTGTATCGAAATTTTGCAAAATACTTTTTTTCTCCTTAATTGAATGGGAAACAATAAGAGAATTTTATTTTTCGGAAATCTATCCCACGAAAACAATTTTTGAAAGAAAATCATAATGGGTTGTTATTTTCACCCGCAATAATAAAGTTATGGGATCAAAAAAAATTGTGTGAGTAACATCTAAATACTTAATGTGGCATATTGTATAGTTTTACGACTAGGTGTTTTTAGGACTACACAAAAATTAAAAACTGTCAAGTCGTCATCCTGAAGGGGGGTCGATTTCGAAAAAAATCATATGAACCACCCCTGCTTATTATCATCGAGGAATCATCGCTCAAAATCCCTCGCATTTATTTACAGACACCCTGTATAGCATCATTAGATCTTGTTTTCACATAATAATGTGCAGCTAGGTGAGAATCAGTAAAACCTCACTAAAACAGAAGATAATGAAAATGAACAGATTCCCCCTTGCTCTCTGTTATCATGACATGTTTGATGTTCAATAGCAAAACCCACAATCGGTAATGACGTATGTTATTCAAAGCGTTCAATCGTCGTATTCAATCGTCTGAAGAGGGTGAAATTGAATAACTTCTCACGTCGGAGTGAAATGAAGCCCTTCGTTAGGCAGACATGTCTTGTTTATATTGTTAATTGTTTCGTTTATGTTGCTCATTCTTCGGATTTTCAGTTGGCTTTGGTGTTTTGAACAGTGGTTGTAAGAAGTGTTCATTTAAAAAAAATAAAAGAAAAGCCTTGAGCAAGAGCTTTTGAGCGCTCGTTCTTTGGTGGGAAAATAAGACTATGATCTCAAAATTCTATATGGGATTTGAAATTGATACCAAATATACACTGCGCAAAAAAATTAACGCACATTCTGAAATTCTCAATTTTAATGAAAGTTAACTCTTCATTGACTTTATAACTTATTTTTATGTTCTCTCGGGAAGGTTTTGAACGAAACAAGACACATTAAATGGAAGAAAAATTCAGGATTACACCGAATCTTATGTGAAAGAAGAGAAATAAATTTTCAAAATACTGGAATGCTGATAAGTGATTTAATATTTGGTGTTTCCTCTTCTCGCGTTAATTACAGCTCGGCAACAACGGTTCATACTCAAAATGAGTGATCTTAAAATGTGCTGATCTAATCCCAGATTTCTCTGAGTTGGATTCCTAAGTCATTAAGAGTAGCTGGATGATTTTCTGAACTTCTCAGCCTTCTATTGAGGTTGTCCCAAACCTGCTCAATCGGATTGAGATCTGGACTTCTTGCTGGCCATTCCATTCGAGAGACTTCAATCTCTTCAAGGTACTCCTGAACGATGCGCGCACCATGGGATCTGGCATTATCGTCCATAAAAATGAAATTTTCACCAACGTATGGGACAAATGGCACTACATGCTCTTCAAGAATGTTCCTTATATACCTATCAGCAATCATAGTTCCATTATCAATGAACACTAGGTCTGTGCGAGCAGTCAAAGATATCCCACCCCATACCATAATCGATCCTCCACCGAAACCAGTATTATTCAGGAAATTGCACTGCGAATATCTTTCATGTGGACGTCTGTATACAAGGGAACGTCGATCACAATGGTAGAGGCAGAATCTAGACTCATCTGTAAGAGAACGCTTTCCCAATCAGCCTCTTCCCAATGGATATGCTCTCTCGCAAAATCCAAACGCGCCCTTCGATGAGCTGGGGTAAGAGCTGGGCCTCTTGCCTCGACACGGGGCCTTAAATCATATTCTCTGAGGCGATTTCTTATTGTCTGAGTGCTAATTTGAACCCCATCAGTTTGCTCAAGATGATTTTGAAGTCTACCCTGTCCTGGTCTTCGGACATTCATACCTGTCTCCCTGAATCGCTGCAACATTCTGGACACACTTGTATGGGAAACTCCAAACCTTTCTGCAATTCTTGTGTATGTCCACCCTTCTTCTCGCAAAACTAAAGCTTGGGCACATTCCTCTTGGGTCAAATTACGCGTTTCGCGTTGCATAGCGATCGAGTGTAGAAATTCAAACGAAAGAAAAACTATTGACCACTAGAATTTATCAAGAACAACTGATTTTATTCTTGCTGGGAAAAACATCTGTATTGAAGAAAAACGTTGAAAGTGGATAACATATGCATGCATAATTCTGATAAAAATAATTATCATTGAGAACACCTTCAGTTGTAGAATAAATTTGAGATTTCCAAAATGTGCGTTAAATTTTTTGGGCAGTGTATAAATGCAGAATATCAGTACAATCGGAATTTCATTCTGGAAATTATTCATCAAATGAAATATGTAAAAAATAAATAATTACTGAAAACACCCTGAAAATTTCAAATTTCTAGTATAATCCAATCTCTTCGAAAGTTATTGTGCGTGAATTCATCAGGAAGTCTAACCCTATCGTTTGAGACCATTCTCGACTTAAGATTCGGAAATGACAGTGTGGGCAAAACGATATTACTCGTTTACGGAGAACGAGCGCTCAAAAAAGCTATATTTATGTGCTATGTAGGTACTATAGCTGGCCGGCAATAGTTATTTTTGTATCTAGTGCGCGAAATGCTACTTTGGTGATCGAGAACTGATTAAATATGATTCTCGTAACCTATGTGCGATACCTCCACTACTTCAAGAAAACACGTCTCTAACATCTACATCTTGATTCATTGGTATTCCTCCCATGCAGGTCTCGCTGTATGATATGTTAATAAAGAGAGACAACAAAAGCAACACCCCATACATTACTGGAGCAAGGATTCCTGGATGAACTGTTTTCGAAGGAGCTCAGCATGGAAAAGATTTAACTTTAATGGAAGGAGCGATGTCGGCAGTTTTCAATGAGGAGAAACACTAGGGATCAGATGTTAGCTTATGCCCAAGGTCTTCAGATTTATGAGCCAGATCAGTTTGGATTAGAGCTGTTACAGCGATAAAGTTTCGTTTGCACCCATGAATATTATAACGGATATTATTTTGAATGAAGGGAAATATCATAGTTTGCAATTTATGATTTTATTCCATATTTGAACTGAATTTCAGATACGCATTGTTTATTTCGAATAAAAATACTATGTTTCAATATCTAAGCAAAAATAATGGCATGTCTCTGCATGGATGTCACAATTTCATTCGATATAGGAATGCCACCAGAATTTTTCCGATGACTTAGGTACCAGAAAAGCCATACTTTCTTAGGATTGCGCTTTGAGGAACTTCCTTTCATTATGTAAGGAATTGGATTCACTTTCTCCTTAACTGTACTTGAGAATATGAAAGTCTCACTATATCATATATTCATTCGAGAATACGCTTCACGTGATTTCAAAAATGTAATATTTAAAAAAACAATAATTAAAAAATAGTTATCTATACTAGTCTATATGTATATCTATATCTATATCTATACTAATATTATAAAGAGGAAAGATTTGTATGTTTGTCGGTTTGTGGATTTGTGACTTTGATACGAGTTAACTCATAAGCTACTTGACCGATTTCAATAATTCTTTCACCCTCAGAATGCTACACTATCCCTGAGTAACATAGGCTATACTTTTCACCCGAGAAATTTGAGGAAACCTACTATAACTTCAATGATAATAAATATGAGTACCAAAATCAGCTATTTTCAGGTGCGCTGCAAAAACCGTAAGACGTACATGGAAACAATGTATGACGGAAATGTACCTCTTCAATAGTTCTACAAAAAAGTCCGCGATAGTATATATCTATCTTTCAAGGTTTACTCGGTATTACCTTTTAAAGGTATCCAAATGTTTCTCAAAATTATGCATTATTTGGGAGTATTTTTTATGAATACGCTATTGATCCTTATCCAATTAAATACATCGTTCATCCCCAGTATTTTATTTAGAACGAAATTGCCTTTTACATCATTCAATTATGATGAATACATCAAAAGATATGACAGGTTGAAGATGAAATCGCACCACAATGCCTCTCCGAGGTAGGCACTAGGCGGGTAGGAGAAAGTACCGAAGTGTGAGAGATGTATGAATGTATTTTGGATTGCCTGATGCCCGTATGTTTATGATCACAAATCAGATCAACAGATGGCGCTGTAGTCATTATTTAGGTTATTCATCTACTCTGCAACTAAACGGCTGGATCGAATTGAATGAATTTTTGAGTATACAGAACAACTTCTGTTGGCTCTGCTAGTTTACTATACAAGGGAAAAAAGTATTGTAACTGTTTCAGAAGGATCTCTCTGCCCGCCGTAATGATTTAGTTTAAGGTCGGGATTTATTACTTACGTCCGGAAAAATTTTGCAAAAACCCCACCCTTATACCTTCTTACCAATACCCATTCAAAGAGTGATGTTCTTAGAATATTTCGTTATAGAGAGAATTTACTTCGTTTAATAGGGTGTTTTTAACATGGAATTTGGATTCAAGGTGCAATGTCTTGTACAAAATTCGTTATACAGACGTTCGTTATAGGGAAGTTCCACTGTACACTAACTCGAGTTTTATGATCCGTCTCTGCCAAATTTTCACTATTTTTATAGTGAATTTTAATAATTTCAATGTGTTCTTGAAGCGTGTATCGTTCCATTTTTATTAATGGTGTAGTTTCTACTTGTCAAATGTCAAAAAATGACAGCTTCAAACGTGACATCTACCGAAATAGCAGGCTATTCAAAATAACACCTCTTATTGGAAAACGCTTTACGAACTCAATCGATTAAAAGAATTACTGAATTAATTATTAAACCAGAATGCTATTTGCACGGAAAATATCGGATTTGAATGGATAAACCTATATGTCCAACTCAAAGTTTCAAAACAATACGCAATTACTGCACTATCAATTCATTTAATCCCCTTAATCCTGTTCATTTATGAGGAACAGCCAATGGAGCCACGTTGAGAGATTTCTTCAATTGACAATCTCTTCATCCTGCAATGTTAGTCAAAGACACGTTCGTGAATTGCGGAGGCTGGCAGGTACCCCACGTTTCCGCAGGATTAATCCGTCGGAAGCAATGTGAAAATTGATTGCAGTGGAGCAGCAGTGCGAAAATAGTCATTTCAAGATTACCGTTGGGATCGGGCCTTTTTCAATCAAGCGTGGATCTTTCTACCAGCAATCAGAATCTTTTTCCTGATTTCGAATGCGGAGTAATTTTCATTTCAGATTGATCAAATTCAATGAAAGTCTAGTGGAAGTTACACAGAGTGAATGTTTTCGCTGGCGAATAGTTTGACGGAATGTTTATCCACGACTATTGTATAATCCACCTATGTTTGCTCGGCCATAATAATTCCCATTATTCACAAGACAATAATGACTAATGAGTTTTTATTCGCTGCTGTTGGATGCTTCATAGAAAAGGCTCTAAAATTATATTCTTTGATGGTATATTATGCAACGAGCGTATAATGATAGCTTTAATTCACGAGGTGAATCACCGAGCGAATAAAAGCAATTATACGCCAGTAGCATACTATACTTTATCCACGACTAGTGAATATATTTCTTGAAGATTTTAACTATTGGCGATCGTAACAAGACCTTTTTATTACAATTTTGGAAAAAGTCAAGTTGGCACATGAGTAATCTTTGGATATTTTGTAATATAAATTGCTATAATTGATGTAATAAAAATTGCTTAAATTGATGTAATGGACCTCGATTGACAAGGTGAACTCTTAGTTGGAGTACTTCAGTAAGTACAAGTTTAATTCTTCCTCTGAGGAGTACTTTAGAATACTGAAGAAATTTCAATTTGAAGAATATAATTTTAGAGCTAAATCTATGAAGCATCTGACAGCAGTGAATAATATCTCATAATTCACTTGTGATTAATGGGTATCATTATGGCCGACCAAACAGACATATAATGGGTGGATTTACAGTAGTCGTGGATAAATTGATATTTCTTCAGTATTCTGAATTACTCCAACTAACAGATATGGGTATACCTTTTCAATCGGGGACCAAGTCTACCTTTATTACATCAATTGAAGCAATTTTTACACAAAATACACAATGACAAGTTCTACAAAAATTTCTGATGTGTCTACTTGACTTTTTCCACACTTCTTCATCTTCAAGAAATATTTTCAGTAGTCGTGGATAAAGTATAGTGTGCTACTCGAGAATAATGGCTGTTATTCGTTCGGTTATTTAGGCCACTCGCCTACTCACCTTATGAATAATAGCTATCATTATACGCTCGATTCATAATATACTATTGTAGTGTTGGATGATAGTTCTGTACTGTACCTCACCTTTTTAAAGGATTAATTCTTTGGGAACAATGCGAAAATGAGGGTTACCGTATTTTTTCTCACTAGTTGGCGCTTCTGTTGCGTGAGGTCCTGTCAAAGTTCGTTGTACTGTCACTGATCTATTATTATTATTACAAATTCTTATTTATTAGTATTCGGTGTAATTAATCGTGTGAAAAAAGTGTACATTCGATTCCTACGTCATAATCTTTGGATACTGTGCAATATCGAGCATGCCGGAGGGTTGTGCAGTTCCGTATTGTTCAGAAAAAAAAGAAGGACTTAAGTTTCGGAACGATTAGACTGTAGGTAATAAAATTGATGTTACCCCTTTAAAAGGTTCACGTGTTTGTAAAAAAACATTTCAATCCTGATGATAATACGTGACCTAACGATCCTAATACAGAAAACCGTGAGTACCTAAATATCTTTTACATTATTTTGCTCTAGACATTTTACTTTTAAAATTGAATAAATGAAGTTATTCTACATAGTTGTATTACTTGTAATCTACTGTTGAAAATTTTTCAGCTTTTCCTAAATTAAAATTGAAAGCAACACCTAGCCAATTTTCTGGGTACCAGGAAGGTGATGAGAGATATGAATGAAAATACTAAAAGAGAGAGTTCTTGAACGCAGAAAGAAATTTTAAAATGCAAGAATCAGTTCAACTGTAGAGGAAAAGCAATATGTAGTGAAGAGAGCTCAACTGACACTGCTTTTTCGTCGGAACTTGAGAGCAACAGAAACATACTTCGAATTGAAAATCTAATTGGTACAATTAACTCTGGATTTTACAACTATAAACATTTATGTTTGTTATCAATCAACACACTAACTCGAGGAAAACTTTTAGTGTTAAAATATGTATCAAGGACCTGTGTTAATAAATAAATTATCCTACTCTTAAATGAAAGTGATCAGTTAATATACTTCTCATTGATGTTTGAGTTTTTCCTTTTAAGGTACATACTGTTTTCCTATATATTAACTTATAATGATAAATGGAAGGATTGTGTGGGGATTTATTGTTCTACTCCAACTTTTAACACTTTTCAGCTATCCCAGGTATCATGTGAGTATGATAAAAATCAATTATTCTTGAAATGATAACCTACTTCTGCAATAAACTTATTTCAAATCATGATAATGCTTTTCCACTGGAATTATCGTTCCTATCATAGTATTTGGGGCTGTAAAAAGAAAAACCATAAATGTAAACTGAATAAATGAGCATACTTTTCATAAGAAATGCGTTTTGAAACTCTGAACCAACTAGCCTTTGGATTAGCTTTCCTTTTGGTCCGCTTAATTTGGCCTATCTTTTGGAACTCGTTTTCAAAGCAGTGATATTCATTGATCCGTAATTCATATTTGCTGTTATTAATCTGAATATGTATGTGAAACTCCTCACATTCGCGTAAAGATTGAAAAGAAACAATACAGATTCACAATCACGTTTGAATATTTGACAATTCAAATTATCGTGGACCTCACGCAACACTAGCGCCTCTAGCGGAAAATTCATACGCGGTAGCCCTCATTGGGTGCAGTGGAGCAGCAGTGCGAAAATAGTCATTTCAAGATTACCTTTGGGATTGGCGGATAATGTAATGATACTGTACCTACTGTACCCACGTTTTTTAATCGATATTCACTTAAAATGTTGCTCAGATGAACGGTTAACTTCAATGTTCATATTATACGAAGAAACTATCGAAAATAAGCAAAATGAGTGTTCTAAGCTGGAATGAAATTCATATCGTGCACCGTTTTGCGACATTCGGTTTCTCATGTTATGTCCGAGTTGAAAGCTCCATCTCATGCTCTGAAAGCGAAGCGATTATTGTGATGGCCAGTGGTGTAGCACAAATTGTTTAAGCTCAGTCGTAAGTCATCTGAAGATGAACTGCCTCAGAAATTAGCAGCATCTTATAAAGTTTGCTACCATTTACTTCAAAAAAGAAATATAAGAAGCAATATTCTGATTTCATTGATTCGGGTAATTCCAAAAATGTAAAACCGAGAAAGAAGGTAAGTAGTGTTTTCGGTCCATTTTATGGAAAGAACAGAACGGATTCTAATCCAGCAAAAGTAGAGCCTTAGGAGTCGTTTATACTGGCCCGTAACTTTAACTTTTCCCTTACCTAAAAGTTTTTCATTCATAATTTAAGGGCATAAGTTAAGGGCATAAGTTACGGGCCAGTATAAACGACCCCTTAGAGAAGGTTTAGAGTAAAACTCTTGAGCGGTCGTCATGTCTAACTAGGTACTATCCCAAACTATGACCCATCTGTAAAAAGCACATTCCTGTATTCTTTCAAATTCTAGCTTTGATGAGTTCGCTTCCACTGCAGACGAGTGATTCGAATAGTTCTTCTTCTCTGTGCGGTGCCTTTCCGGCCGAACTGAGGCCTAGTGGCCCATTGTTCACCCGCATTGTTCTATAGATATTCCCTGTTCAGCCAGTTCCTGAAGAAACTTCTGACAGATGTGCGACAGATTGGCAGCGCAGGCTCCGGACCAACAAATGCTAATCCGGCTCCCCGCCTAGCCAGTTCATCTGCCTTAACGTTACCAGGTATATCCGCGTGAGCTGGACACCAGATTACTTTCAAAAAGTTATCAGAGCCCAGCCCACGCAGAGCTTTCCTGCATTCTTCTACCAAAAGAGAATCAACTCTAACATCGGATAGAGATTTCAGAGTTCCCTGGCTGTCGCAACATATGTAAATGTGCTGGCCAGAGTATCCCCTGCGAATATTTTCTAGTGCGCATGCAAGAACGGCAAACAGCTCAGCCTGCACAATGGAACAGTCTTTCCCCAGAGGGATAGCCTAATTGAAGTGAGGACCCACGATTCCGGCACCAGACCCTGTTGCTGTGACAGAGCCATCAGTGAACCAGGTGGGACCATCTGGACTAAGAAGCCTGTTTGATGAAGACCATAGGTTTCTGTCAGGAACAATTACCCTGTTAATTGTTCCTGTCGAATAGTTAATACAGAAACTCGTAAAGACCTTCTGGACTGCAATCTTGAAGCCAAAACTCTTCTAAGAATTGTTGCACATAAAATTACACAGTTGTTGGCTCTTTGGAATTCCAATCTCAGTGTCGGAACCATCCCTGACCTATTTCTGCGAGCTGATTGGGCGTCGTAAAGTTACAGATTACTCATCGGGTGAAAATAATTCTTAATTCCTTTTTCTGTTGCTGAAGTTTGAAAGACGAAGAATGCGGAAAATAACGGATGAGGTGCTAGGAACTGTTAACAGCGGTCTTCTTGCCAATTCTTATACTTCATGTTCCTTCCTGCCAATTGAATAAGTGTTTGAGTATAGATTCAATTGGCTGATTGGGCAATATACCGATCTTCTCGAATCGTGGTAACATGAGGACGACCACTCAGTTCCTCATTCAGATAAAATCTATATTTTAAACACATGAACATTTTCTGTTTCGTATTATCATCGTTTTATTTGGCAGTCAACAAGGTCCTTTTATTGTCAGTAACATTATTTCACCACGGGACGTCGCTGTTAAGTAGGTTTGTAAAATAGGTAGACACTCGAAGCATCCGGACGTTCTCAATCCAAATGCTATTAGAGGTCAGGTAAACCTACTTCGAGATTGTAGCATCCTGTCTGAAATGGAAAAATTGAACTTTCCTTTGTGTGTGGACCCGTCGTTGGAATTCTTCATTCTGACCCCATTATCCCCGATTCCCGCTGTTAGTTGCCCTGGAACACGGGAATAGGTGGCCGTCGTAAAGTTACAGATGACTCTTCGGGTGTAAATAATTCTTAATTTCTTTTACTGTTGCTGAAGTTAGGTAGACAAAGAATGGGGAACATAACGGATGGTTTTGTGCAAGGACCTGTTAACAACGGTCCTTTTGCTAATTTTGACGAAAAAGCAATTTGTTGACAACCAAATAAAATGATAACATCACCAAACAAAAAATGTTCATGTGTTCAAAATATCTATTTTGTCAAATGTGCGCCTTGATGTGGATCAGTAGTTTCTTGTTTTAAGAACTGGTTAGTTCAAAAACTGTGTAATATGCTCAGAAACGAGTTGTCTGAGTTTGATGCAACTAGAGTTATTGTCCTCTGGCAAGAAGGTCTCTCACGCCATCAGATAACCAATAGGCTGAACACTTATACAGGGTGGGGCAGAAAAACCTATCCGATTTCAAATCCCTTTTTCTCAGAAGAGAGAGCAGGTAGAGTAGTGGGGTAGAAACCGTTAGAAAGCTGGTTTTATGCCATTTGTCAGTAGTCAACATGCCTTGGTCTGGTAAACATCGTGCTTTTGTTATTGAGCGGTTTATCGAATGCGGCGGTTCGATAATTGCTACACAACCTTTGTGTAGGATTTTCGTCACTCCAATATCGAAAATTCTGCCTGTTTACGGCGCCACAAAGGTTGTGTAGCAATTATCGAACCGCCGCATTCGATAAACCGCTCAATAACAAAAGCACGATGTTTACCAGACCAAGGCATGTTGACTACTGACAAATGGCATAAAACCAGCTTTCTAACGGTTTCTACCCCACTACTCTACCTGCTCTCTCTTCTGAGAAAAAGGGATTTGAAATCGGATAGGTTTTTCTGCCCCACCCTGTATAAGTGTTCAGCCTATTGGTTATCTGATGGCGGAGAAGCAGAGGAGACAATTGAACACCTGATAAATAATTGTTCCATATATAAATTTCAGGATGGCTTGAGAGCTATACATGAAATTACCGAGTCGTTTGTGAATTGGGTTGTTAATTTTAAATCGATTTAATAGAGTTTTAATCATTTAATTTTTCTGTTTCTTTTTTCTGCTTTGATTTTTTCGTTTCAGATTCAGAATTCCGAAGGCATCCTGGAGAGGGTTATCGTTCATTTGGACTAAATAAAGAAGAAAACCTTCAATATTCTAATAGTTTTTAAGTGTTATTTTTGTTGAAACGGCGAGACAGGGTTTTTTCTACTGGGGTTTTTCCCTGAGCTCTGGTATCATACGAAAAAATAGTATGGTTCCCCGTTTTGCACCAACCTCAGTTAGGGATTTTTATTTTTGTTTTATGTATTGTATTATGTTAGCTCTTGATTTCAAAAGAATATATATATAATATAGACTTGGTGTAGAACATCCTCCTGGACAAAGAGCAAGTGTTAAGTATTTTGTATCTGAATTATGAAGGTATTTATATGAATAGTTTTCAAAAAATTGAAGCTTAAACCTATTCGAATGAATACCTTCAATATTCAGATACAAAATACTTAATTCATGCTCTTGGGCTAGGAGGGAGGAAGATGATTACCTTTCGGTAGGGTCCTGCAGCGGTCTAAGAAGAACAGGAGTTTCGAAAAATCATCACTTGGAATGCCAGACCTGGTTTGAAACACCCTCCTGGCCCAAGAGCATGAATTAAGTATTTTGTATCTGAATATTGAAGGTATGTATTCGAATAGGTTTAAGTTTCAATTTTGTAAGAACTATTCATATAAATACCGGAAGGTATTTTCAAATGAAACTTTTTTAACTTTCATTATTTCGCAAGATTTACATCATATTCATAAACCCTGATGTTTTTTTCTCGAAAAAAGATGCTCTTGTATGATAACGCCCAGATGCACCATTTCTGAAAAAATAGATTTGAAATTTTCTCTCTTTTCACTAAGTACTCAATGTTCACTTCTGTTTTGAATTTAATATGGGCGTCATTATACAAGAGCATATTTTTTCAAGAAAAAACATCAGAGTTTAAGAATATGATGTAAATCTCGCGAAATAATGAAACTTAAAAAAGTGTTAACTAAAAATACCCTTCGCCCCCTCCAAATGATACGATTGTGCTTGACATGGAAGAATTGCATTCAATCTAATCGATGCGCATTTTTGATATTAGCCAATGTGTAAACTTTCAGCAGTTTATGTGACTCCGTTTTGCGAATATGTGGCAAAAAGTGTGAACCAGGACGTCATCTTCGAAGGGCACTAGCTCCTTAACGAAGCAATTTTGCATTATATGATTTGGGTCAAATCTGTCTAAAATACGATCTATAATGTCCACTAGAAGTTTGTCGGTCTAATTACGGGACACCCTGTATATTTAAATAATGGTATTTCATCATAAATAACGAATTCAATTTCGAAATAATGATAAAAAACGTGTGACAAACAGATGATACTGTTAAATACAAATGCTTTTCATTTGATATAGTGGAAATTTCGTGAAGCTCTCTCCAGCATATTCGAAGAGAGGTTTATGATAATATTCAAACTCTCAAACTCAATTAAATTGAATGAAAATCAAATTAATTTTTTCATTCGCTTGAAATGTAGTCCTGAGCGAAACCGGTCATCAGTTTTAATTATAATTCGAACAAGCGATCCACGAATACCAACATTACGTCCGTACTTTCTCCTAATGATCTGTTGAAAAAGGGAGCAATTTCAGCAAAAATAATAGTCGAAATGTATGAATCTCACAATTCCACAGCCGGTTTTCGTTTTTGAGCGCTCTTTCTCCACAAACGAGTGCAATATCGTTTTGTCCAAACGTCCTTAATTCTCAAATTTTTAGCAGAAAATGGTCTCGAACTTAGTGCTGATTCACAATGGACGTAACCATAACGAACACGTAAACGTACTTTGTCCGTGAACGTAAATGTGTTCAGAATGGACTTTGGGCGCAGTAGCAAATTATAGACGTTTTTGTAGAGTAAGAAGATGTTTCTGTACCTTTATAATAAGTGTTCTATGAATTTTTTGACCATTGATTACTGTGAAGTGTTGTCATTAATTAAAAATGTATGAAGTATTAACCCTCGAATAGTCGCGTCAAAATTTTTAACATGGGTAGTCGCGCCGGTCTCACAGACCGTGCTTACTCATTGAGCTCTGACACAGCCGTCTAAAGTCTCTATAGACGGCTGTGGCTCTGAATGCTAAGTGGAATGAGTTTTTGCCTAAAAATTCAAATGGATGTCTTTCAAAACATAACTGAGTGACAAGAAAATGAAGATTGGTACATATTTCGAATTGATGCAAATATATTGGGGAAATTCCAAAAAAATCAATTTTATTCATACACCTTACTTTATTCAGTTATAAAAAAAATCAAACTCTAAGGATTTGAAGACTAGAAATAACAAAAAGTTACACCTTTCATCAAATAAAAATGATTCTTCAAACATATTTTAGCTTAATGAAGGCCATTTTCTAGGCAGTTGTGGGGGAAATTTTTCCAACGCGTCACTTTATCTTTGCCAAAAAATCGACAGTGTATTACTTTGATTTTCTTCCTCATCATCATCAGAAATATTCTGCTCTGAGTCATCACTCGCAAGTTGTTGTTCTAAATATTCAAATTTTTCTTCAGACTGATCAATATCTGAATGTTCGTCATTTGCTATTTTATCCTCTTCCCCATCTAAAACCTCTAGTAATTTCTGCAGTCGAGCTTGCTCTTTTTCGTACGACCACATGGCTAAAAAACTATGAATTTACCTCGTTATAAGTTATACATAACAAAAACACCTGAAACTCACCGCACAATCGAACTATCAAGATATGAAAAAATAGGGTACGAGAGTAGTCGCGCCGGTCTCCCACACCGTGTCACGATATATTTTTTTCGTACTAGCACGTTTCACGATGAGATTCGCAAGGACTCTCTGTCGCATCCTTACGGAAAGATAAACTGAGCCGGAGATGCCATGCCCCCTGAATTTCTGAAAATTAGGATAAAAAGTGTCTGGCCGGTTTCACAGACCGTGCGCGACTAACGGTTTTTATTGAGATGATGTTTGAAAAAAAAGAAATTGAAGAGCAAAATTCTAAAAAAAGAAAAAAACGACTTTGGTGAGTTAGACCTACAAATCACAGAATGTGAACAAATTTCTATAATTAACGTTAGAATTACGGACTACCATAAGCTCAACGTAAACGTAAAAATTACAGAGCCTATTGTGAACAGTTCCATATGATTTGCATTGGTTCAACTTTGCGTTTTTCGTTTACGTTTCGGGAGTTTTATGCTTACGTCCATTGTGAATCCAGCATTAGATTGAAACTTAGATGATAAGGTTTGACTCCCTGATGACGAATCCGTGGTCAAATTGAATTCTGTCCGTCCAACCGTTAGCACAATAATGCTGGATTCCCAATGGACGTAACCATAAAACTCCCGAAACGTAAACGAAAAACGCAAAGTTGAACCAATGCAAATCATATGGAACTGTTCACAATAGGCTCTGTAATTTTTACGTTTACGTTGAGCTTATGGTAGTCCGTAATTCTAACGTTAATTATAGAAATTTGTTCACATTCTGTGATTTGTAGGTCTAACTCACCAACGTCGTTTTTTTCTTCTTTTAGAATTTTGCTCTTCAATTTCTTTTTTTCAAACATCGTCTCAATAAAAACAGACTTAATACTTCATACATTTTTAATTAATGATAACACTTCACAGTAATCAATTGTCAAAAAATTCATAGAACACTTATTATAAAGGTACAGAAACATCTTCTAACTCTACAAAAACGTCTATAATTTGCTACTGCGCCCAAAGTCCATTCTGAACACATTTACGTTCACGGACAAAGTACGTTTACGTGTTCGTTATGGTTACGTCCATTGTGAATCAGCACTAACTTTCGAAGGGATTGTCGTAGAGACTTGAGATTTTCAGGATTAGTTCGGTTCCCAAATGCCGAGATTAAGTTCGTTAACCAGCCAAATCAAACAGGGTGCTCCATAAAATATGGCCATTAAAAATTTTGTTCCTCAATTTCTCAAAAAAAAACGAAACCAATCGAAATGAAATCTTCGACCGCATACAAGATGCTTATAATAAGCCTCATGCAAAATTTTGTTTCCTTAGTATAAACAGAACCACAGAAAATTTAATTGGAATACCTATTGAAAAGAAGAATCTTTTTATTTCCATAAGAAGATATCAGATTCGAATGAAATTTATTTTGTGAATGAAGATTGATATACTGAATGTTCATACAGATTTTTTTTCATTTTTGCTTTT
Source organism: Propylea japonica (assembly GCA_013421045.1). Classification (NCBI taxonomy): domain Eukaryota; kingdom Metazoa; phylum Arthropoda; class Insecta; order Coleoptera; family Coccinellidae; genus Propylea; species Propylea japonica. The sequence goes on along the minus strand of CM024240.1, from coordinate 21,272,657 downwards.
CTAACGAATTCACCTTATTTTGATCTTTAAATGTTCGTGGAAGTCTGAAAAGGTTTAAAAGGTAAAAAAATTATTCTCGGACACAGAAACAACAGCGTTGGCCATAAAGAAGCATAAGGGCAATAGTAGATAAAATTTAGTATTGATTCATCAGTACATTAAAAATGCCAGCAAGACGCTTAGTCTTGGGATATAAAAGAGCACAAAGATCAGGCGAACAAATCCAGCAGGAAAATGCAAATACAACATGACGTAGTTACGTGAGGCACAATCGCAAGATTCAAGAAATGAAAAGAATCAACGAAGAAGATTTAAACTAAGAGAAGGGCATAGATTCGTAGTCGACATGCGCAGAACAAAAAACCAGAAAAGTAGAAAAGAATTTTCTACAAGTAATATACATTAATGGAAAATAACGTTTTTCTACAAACGTCAAATAATGACAAGGTTCGCGCATTGGCAAGAATATGCGAAGTGACCCTTTTTTTCATTTTCCTTTGTTACTATGACACCGTGCGCGAAGTAGTGTGCGAAATACTTACTTCGCACACTGCATGTAAACTATATGGGATTTTTATGTTTTAACTTGGTAAATTTCTTGAAATCCACGTTTTCTTTAACATTGAGTGTTGCTTTCAACATATAATATATTGCCCATAGTTATAATAGGTACCTAATTACTTGATTTGGAAAAACAGTTCAAACCAGTTCAATATTTTTTTTCATATTAAGCTAAGCGTTTGTAGAAAAAATTTTGTTTGCATCTCATGCGCGAAATACTTTGGTGATCTCGACTATTCCCCCTCAATTATGAGGGTGTGCAGGGTTAAGCTTTGAGAAAAATGAGAGCCTTGGATTCAAAGGTAATGAAAAGCTTTAAAGCTTATATAGATAAAATACCTAAAATCAATTTCATTTTATAGAATCATGAAGTTCAAACTATAAATACAAATTAGAAGTCAGAAATTTCAATAACTAAAAAATTAAAATCAAACGAAAATTTAAACTTAATTGATGAGCACAGTAATATGCTGTGTTTGAGCCTCTGCCTCTTTTACGAATTGTAGCACATGAAATCACACAGTTGTGGGCTCTTTGGAATTCCGACCTGAGTTTCAGTACCGTCACTGACCTATTTCTTCGAGCTGAATGAGACAATATACCGATCTTCTCGTATCGTGGTAACACGAAGACGACCACTTCGAGGTCTACTTTGCACTCCACTAGTTTCCTCATAGCCGCAATCATTCTTCTAACCGTACTTCGAATAATAGCCAGAGAGCAATAATTCTTATACAGTTAAACTCAGACAACTCGTTTCTAGCCATATTACAGTTTTTGAACTAAACGGTACTTGAAATGAAAAACTACTGACATTTGACAAAATCGATATTTTAAACACATGAAAATTTCTTTGTGCGTCCACATTTTGGTGTCACCCAGAACATGTTAGTGAAAAGTGTCACTGTAGTGTTTTTTAAGTATTTTTCTGCAGGCTGAGGGTGCAACCACGTGAAATCGGTCAGAAATCAATGCAAATTGTAACTCGAAGACCCTGAAACAGCCATGCATATCGTCCTTGGATGCCCAACAATGAGTCGCAATAGATTATAGGTCTTGAACAAATGAATATCGAAAGAAAGGTCGTATAAATTCATGATGTAGGTAGGGGCTCTGCTATTAGATTCTTGGCGATGTGAACTGGTATGTTGTCATGACCACATGATGACAGGTTCTTCGACGGTTTTGATCATTTCTTAGCTAGTTATATCGAACATGAAAAAGCTGCTGTGCACTTTTTCATTGATTTGTTTAGGCTACAGAAGACTTGTATTACTTGCTTCCGGATTTGCGCGGATTTCTGGAAAGAACTGCCCTTAACTTATTGTACCGGTAGTGACATCTCAGATTGTAGAGCGTATGTTTAAAATCAATTATCGGACCCCTTTCCGCGTGGAAAGATTCAGGCAAGATTCAGCTAATAGATGGCACAGTTTCTTAGAGATTCGAGAATTTACTTGCTCGAGAAAGAATGGAAACTGAAATCATTTTTTCGAATTTTTCAGAATACAGTGAGTAAAAGTCGGGATCTTCATCCCTAGATGATTTCATGACATAAACTTCCTATGAACAATTGGTATTCAAGGTGTTGAGTTTTAAAGAAAATTGTTTATCCGGAAATATTTTCGACACCCTACAAACACAATTTTGAGCTCTCGCTAGTCCAAATGTCTGTAATTTTCGACATTTATTCTGTTAATGAGGATTGATATACTGAATGTTCATGTATTTCAAGAAGATCGAATATAGTCAGTTCGATAGAATTCTTTGAATGATTTCCAGAATATTATTCCGATCGTGCTGACATTTTGCATTTTCTTTTTTTAGTATCAATCTTCAAGTCCTAAACAAAATTTTGAGGTAATATCCCTATTGCTCTCCCAATGAACGAGGACTCGAATGATTCTACTCAAGACTTAATACGTAAATTTTTCCTTTTCAAAATTATTTGTAATTTTCACCAGTGCGTACGTACAGACTTCTGTCCGAATTGATTTGGGGACAAAAATGGCAATGCAACGGTTTTTTTCAAAGGACCTCGCACATTTTGTATGGGAATTGGCTCCCGGTGGATTTGGCTGAAAATTTGACATGATGTTCTACTAATCCTTCTGATCAAATGTTTCCACAGTCACGAAGCTGAAAAATGCATACTTCTAGGAGTTTTTAGCGATTTTTTGTATCCCTTATGGCTTATTTTTTATGGGAATTGGGTCCCGGTGGATTTGGCTGAAAATTTGATATGATGTTCTACTAATCCTTCTGATCAAATGTCTCCACAGTCACGAAGCTGAAAAATACATACTTCTAGGAGTTCTTAGCGATTTCTTGTATCCACTATGGCTTAGATACGTATTACCGTTCACACAGAAATGTTTGAAAATATTTCGAATTGAAAGAATCTGCTTTCAATAATCACGAAATATTCTCAAACATTTCTGTGTGAACGATAATACGTAAGCCATAATGAATACAAAAAATCGTTAAAAACTCCTAGAAGTATGCATTTTTCAGCTTCGTGACTGTGGAGACATTTGATCAGAAGGATTAGTAGAACATCATATCAAATTTTCAGCCAAATCCACCGGGAGCCAATTCTCATACAAAATGTGCTGGGTCCTTTAAAATTATTTTCGTAATACCCACAGTGAACATGGTATCTTAAGTTTTTTACGAATACTTTCTGAGCTTGAAAATAAAATGCCGTTTCATCTTGAGAGAGTTACGAAATTCTTTGATTACTTCCAAAATCGTCTAGACACAGATAAAAGCAACGTCATTCTCAAGTCACCGATCATCATAATTGATAAATTTGATTATCGAGAATGTCACATAGCGCAAATACGGAGAGGAAGGTCTCTGAAGCACCGTTGAGTGATGAAAGCTATCACATTTTCATCAATAATGTCGATAGTTTCAATGGAAAATATATTTTATCTGTAAGTGATCTGAAATATGTTTGTGTCAATCTGTAATAATTACAGAGAGAGAATTTTGCCGTACAGTTGAAGAGATTTGAGTGATACCTTTCTAACAGGAATGAATTGTCTTTTATTTGGGAGTGGCCTGAATAAACCAATATGGTAGGCAACTCAAAGTTCTTGATTTGAGGGAGACAACCATATTATTCGTTCATTGGACTATCCCTCGTGTCAAACGAAAGTTAGTCAGTTGGTTTAAAAAGGGGTTACAGTTCACTGCTACCTCAAGGTCTATTGTGCCCCCTTACAGAACTTTACTGGCCACACCCTTCACAGCTTGCCTCCCAGTTCCAGAGATCTCATTGAAATCTAATATCTGTAAAGGCTTCAACAAGGCTAATTCCTCACTCTTACAAATTTCTCGCCCAAGGCATTCTTTCCCTAGGCTCGCAATTTGCAAAGCATTCCGTGACTCCCCACAGAACCTACACTTTTCAGTGGCCGATAATCCCATCCTCAACAGGTGCTTCCTGAGGCGACAGTATCCTGTAAGGAAGCCAGTGAGGAGGTGTAATTGCTTCCAAGATCCAGATATCTTTAGGATCCCGCTGTCTTAAGTTCCGAAAGAACTTAGTGCATCCCTGGGAGATTCCGCCAGAGTTTTTCCCTCTCGGCTTTCTCCTTCTCCAGAAACTCCTTCTTATAGGTACATCTACCTATACCACAGAAGGGTTCTGGGCCAATGAGTGACATTCGTGCCCCCTCTTTGGCAAGTGTATTGGCCTCTTCGATTCCTTTGATTCCCGAGTGGCCTGGAACGCAGATTAAAAAGACCTTATTTTTCTTGCCTACCTCACTGAGTTTGTTCCGACACTCCCAGATCATCTTTGAGTCGATGAGGTAGGAGCTCAGTGCTTTAATAGCAGCTTGACTATCTGAGTGTATGGCTATATCGCACTTCTGATAGTTTCTTTCTAGATTTATATCTAGAATCTTTCAATAGCTAAGATTAACGAAAGCGAAACATAGCACGTAAATTTGTCGAGTATACCCATGTTCAACTGTACTGCAAAATCATTCTCTAATGCATTGAATATCGTATATTTTCGATTTGAATTTCCGAACCTGTTCAAATGCTGCTTATACAGGTGGGCCATTCGTAACTTTCCACCCCGAATTTTGAACTTTGGGGTGGAATAACGAAAAAACGCTCGGACAGGTCAAATTTTGTTGAAAGGGCGAAAAATAAGGGTATTTAAATGAGTTTGATATCACTTCCCCTCTAGCCGCAACCCCTTACAGCACTCATTTTTTAATAGGGAACAGGGGTCGAGCAGTATCTTGTTGGAAAGGCAATTCAATTTCCTGCATGAGTGTTTTTTTATCGCTTCATTTACAGAGTGACTCAGCATTCCAATATAACTTTCACACGCCGAATTTGGATCTTTCAGATGGGAAAACACTCGAACAAGTCAAATGTTATTTACAGGAGGACATGTTAGAGTGTTGAAATGAGTTTGATATCATTTGCCCTCTAGCCGCTTCCCTAACAACATTATTTATTAAATGCTTTCCAGAGTCTCCACAAACAGGGCTTTGAAGAAGTATCAGAGATAGATAAAGAGGAGTTGATGCTAAGAAAGAAAGACTCAACGGAAAATTCAGATGCTGCAGATTACACAGCTTTAAATATGAACGGTGCAGAAGAACTAGATGATGAGCAATCTTTGACCTTTGATCAGATAATCAATGCTAAAGGTATATTTTTATAAAATCAACCTTCCTGGAAAATCTTTCGACTTGTATTTTCGAGTTATCACCTCCTTCAGATAGTATTTAGAAGGCCGTGAAGCTATAATAAGCCAAAGTTAACATTTGGTCAATTTCAACTTTGGTCGTTATCTCCATTCCTGTTTGTGCTATGAACCATAGACTAACTAAACGGAGAATAGATGAGACACTAGTAGAACAAGCTTCAACGACATCTGTTTTTGTACAACATTACTAATTCGTGAAAAAAGCTCAATTGAAAAAGGAATCTGTGTCGTAAAGCTGCCTCAAAAAGAATTCTGTAGTGCATCTTTTGAATAGGTAGGTACGTCCATATACAAGAGGCAAAAAGTTTTTTGAAATTCAATTTCCAAAAGGAAATCAGAAATGGATTCGTGCAAGTTATCGATGAGTGAGGAAATTTATTTTCATGAAAATAATACCTGCAACGAACTTTCATCTGATTTTCTTTTGGAATCGAGAAATGAGGATCAATAATCAAATTCTGGATAGAATAAAAATTTATTAACTGAAATAAATATCACCAATTGAAAATACAGATTTATTTCATAAATATCTAATCAATAAACTAATAATTGCATTGAAAACATTCTCAAAAACTAACAATAATGAATTCAATAATACAAAATATGAGTATTTACCTACTAAACTTATTCAATACATGAAAAACTTTTTTGAAAACTATCTTAATTACCTTTTTGCATCTCGATTTTCACATCCAATAACACAACACATCTTCACTCTTGCAGGCATATCGAAATTCATGATATTTCAAAAAGAACGTGTCAAACCACTCCTTGTGTCAGTTGACAATTCAAAGGTTTTTTGATAATAACGATTTTACATACTTACTATTTTCTCGATATCCATGAATGCAACGACATCGAACTATCAAATTGAGAATAATTTTTTCGTGTATTAGTATCCTCCTCCGACAGATGGCGCGACATATACGAGTGGCTCATCTATTATTTTAGTTTGTCTATGCTATGAACTTAAATCAAAAATATTATAGAGATATACTTTTTTGATAGGCATTAATCTCATTTTTGCTAAGGTTTCTCCTTCCTGATTTATTATCCCCCTTAATTTCTATGGAGATAATGACCAAGGTTGAAATTGCCAAATGTTAATTTCGGCTTATCACTCGAAAGTAAAGGACGATAGAGCAATACTGTTGACGTCAAAATTTCTCGAGAAAAGATGACCGCAATGTGGGGATCATCCCCTGTACCTACATGAGCTAAATCAAGAAATAAAAATTTTCAAGTAAATTCTAACCATGGTCAGGAAAGCTTTGCTGCTGGTACTATAAAGAATATTCATTCACATACATGGTTTTCCTTCAAAGTTGGCTTATTAGACGTTTTTGGAAAACGCGTGAATAATTCCTTCTAAAATTCAAGAAGGAGTTTTGAGGATGAAGGAACTCTTGGCCTGAAATATTTTCAAGTCGGCAGTTTTGCCATGTTTATATCAAACTTATAGAGCAAGAGCCCGTGAACGCCAGACCTTCGTTATTTTATAAAAGCTGAAAACTTGTCTACGCATGCTCCCAACATAGGTAAGAACGATGGACCATTATGAAATTTGGATTACCCTGGCTTTGGCAGGTAAACGGTATTAAAGGGGTGTAAAATACTAATCTAGTTTCGTCATTTTATAAAGTGTGATTTTTTGATATTACCTTCAGAATATCATTAAAAATCACGTCATTAATTGCCAGACACTTACTATAGTGGCAACCCCTTGCCAGACACCCTTAATGTTCATAAAATTAAATGTTATTCTACTTAGGTTATAGTATAAAAGCTGATTTTTATATATAACACTTGGGTAATAATTAAATAATGTTTTCTCATTAGACAGACATTTTTGATAGTGCCAACCCTTTGCCAGACAAGCTTGTAGTTTAGCTGCAGGTGCGATCGCGAGACAGTATTTATGAGTGGGTGCGAGTGAGACCGCATTATTATAATGACTTATGCAAATACATTTTTTGGTACAGATTTATATAACTAATCATTTAAGTGAACCTCAAAAACATCTGAACGAAAAACATTCGATGCTACAACTAAATTAAATTGTTAATAGAATAAATTAAAATTTTAACAATTTTATTAGTTGTAGCATCGAATGTTTTTCCTTCAGATGTTTTTGAGATTCACTTAAATGATTAGTTATATAAATCTGTACCAAAAATGTATTTGCATAAGTCATTATAATCATGCCGTCTCACTCGCACCCACTCATAAGTTCTGTCTCGCGCTCGCACCTGCAGCTAAACTACAAGCTTGTCTGGCAAAGGTTGGCACTATCAAAATGTCTGGCTAGTGAGGAAACATTATCTTATTATTACCCAAGTATCCTATATAAAAATCAGCTTTTATACTAAAACGTAAGTAGAATTACATATAATTTAATGAACATTGAGGGTTGCCACTATAGTAAGTGTCTGGCAATTAATGACGTGATTTTTAATGATATTCTGAAGATGATATCAAAAAATCACACTTTATAATTCGACGAAATTAGATCAGTATTTTACACCCCTTTAATACCGTTTACCTGCCAAAGCCAGGGTAACCCAAAGGACCCCGCACATTTTGTATGAGAATTGGCTCCCGGTGGATTTGGCTGAAAATTTGATATGATGTTCTACTAATCCTTCTGATCAAATGTCTCTACTGTCACGAAGCTGAAAAATGCATACTTCTAGGAGTTTTTAGCGATTTTTTGTATCCATTATGGCTCACGTATTACCATTCACACAGAAATGTTTGAGAATATTTCGTGATTATTGAAAGCAGATGCTGTCAATTCGAAATATTTTCAAACATTTCTGTGTGAACGGTAATACGTAAGCCATAATGGATACAAAAAATCGCTAAAAACTCCTAGAAGTATGCATTTTTCAGCTTCGTGACTGGGGAGACATTTGATCAGAAGGATTAGTAGAACATCATATCAAATTTTCAGCCAAATCCACCGGGAGCCAATTCCCATAATACGTAAGCCATAATGGATACAAAAAATCGCTAAGAACTCCTAGAAGTATGCATTTTTCAGCTTCGTGACTGTAGAGACATTTGATCAGAAGGATTAGTAGAACATCATATCAAATTTTCAGCCAAATTCACCGGGAGCCAATTCCCATACAAAATGTGCGGGGTCCTTTCATAATGGTCCATCGTTCTTACCTGTGTTAGGAGCATGCGTAGACAAATTTTCAGCTTTTATAAAATAACGAAGGTCTGGGGTTCACGGGCTCTTAGACTATTATATCTACTTTCTTATTTCGAATGCAACTACCTATAATTTTATTTATGAATTGTTGATTGAGGTTTCTAGGGTTTTTCTAGCACTCAGTTCTACCAGTAAATAGTTATTTACTTTTTATAAAATACTAGCTGATCCGGCAACCGTTTCTTGCCTTATAAATTATAAATAACCTAGATACCGACTGCAGCGCCACCTGTCGGGCTGATTTGTGAATCTAAACCATTCTCGAATCTCCACGAACACACACAAAAAATTTCATCAAAATTGGTCCAGTCGTTTAGGAGGAGTTCAGTCACATACACACCACACACAAGAAATATATATATTATTATATTAAGATATTTACTCCGACATATGTTCCTGCCCTATTATGGCCTTTTTCAAGAAGAATACAACTATCAAATAATTCTATTTTCGTCAATATTACATTTTATCAGTTGAAAATATAAAACACAAGACAAATTTTCACAGATAAGACACAAACAAAACATTTTGTTTGGCCGAAACATATGTCGGAGTAAATATATTTTATAAAAAGTAAATAACTATTTACTGGTAAAACTGAGTGCTAGAAAAACCCAAGAAACCTCAGTCAACAATTTATAGATTAAAGAGCGCAAGAAAACCAAACAACGAAAAATTTTATTTATGTATCGACTCCACATCAAGTTCGCAGTATAACCTATACAGGGTGAGTCTTTGACTTGTACATATATTTTAACCGTATATTCTTGGGGTCGAAAGAAACACTTTTTTCCTCTACCATTTTTTCCGATTCGGCCTAAATAAGAAGATATAGCCCTTTTTTGTTTTCAGAATGAGCTATGCCGCCACTGGTAAACTAACCACTGAATTTTTGCAAGTACATACGTGATATAGCATTCAAACCTTCGAAATAAGCTATTGTATCAAAGAAACGAGTAGATATACCATTCGAAATTTTCAAATAAGCTGCTGTATTAATGAAAGAAATATGAACTTACTTTTTTAATACCAGTTGTATATTTTCTAATGCAATGATTGATTCATCCAAAATTTTGCTAGTGATGAAAAGCAGAATAATCTCTTCTTGATGTATACTTCATTTTTGATTATATCGGATTAACTTTTAAACCACCTATTTTAGCTATAGCATTCATTTCCAATATCTCTTGAAATCTTCCGAAATCAAAACAACTCAACCATAACACGCATGACATTTCACGTTCATAAACACCACTTGGGCGATTGAATTTCAAGGGGTGTCCGCATGGTAAAGTCACAGACACGACAATAGATTCTTTGACATCGGTGTTCTGTGGTCAGTTTGTTTTTCAAAATCATTCGACTTCATGAATAATAACTTATTAAGGTCATTTTAGTAGTAATAAATATGATGAATAAATGAGAAATGAATGTATTCTAACGTAATGTGAATTTGGATCAACGTATGTCAAAGCTCAACGAAACAAAATGCAATAGGTACTTCGAAAGTGGTGTGAAATTTGCTTGAATAGATAAGGATTTACACTGAAGAAGTATAGAGGTGAGCTTATTCATTGTAACCCCATTTTTAAAGAAAATCCGCCAGTTCTCTTACCATTCATCATTACAGATAACAAATTCTCGAATTATTCTTGAAATTTGTCAAAGTGACCACAGGGAAAATTGAATTCTGTGAATATTTCCGACAGAGTTGCATTCAGCCAAAGTACCCAATTTTTCGAATTTTTAAGATTTTTTCTTTTTTTCAACATCGAATTACTCGGAATTTTGTAGTCGGGAAAGATTAATCATATTCATGAAAAACTATGTTTCAAAAATCATTTCATTTGAAGGAATCGTTTGCGAGATATTACTGAAAATTTATGCTTTTCATGGATTTTCAACAGCCTGTATCTTTTTAACCAGGCCAAATCGGAAAAAATGGTAGAGGAAAAAAGTGTTTCTTTTGACCTCAGGAATCTACGGTTAAAATATATGTACAAGTCAAAGACTCACCCTGTATATTTATATACTAAAAAAAAATTCTCTGTCATTCACTGTTGCCAAGTTATGCATTCTTGGCATTTTTGACATCTGCATTACAGTTGTGGGAATGCAATATCTCGATTATTTTCTATGCGAACAGAACCAATCTCAGCAGTCTCATAGTGAAGATGTCATGCATTCATTTGGTATATTCAATATTTTGATACATCGTGAGGTTCTATTCGAAAATTTTGATCCGAAAATGTGAATTGAAATATTTCGAGATTTTCAACTGGCAAACCCATATTTATTTTACAGCATTCGATTCGAAATAAAAAATGAATGGCAGTCTTTCTTTACACTTATTATTTATTCTGGATAGTTTTGAAATGCGATGAAAAATACTGTAAAAAATTCAAGAATTTTGCATATCTTGTCAACGGTCCATATCAGACAAAACTGTCGGTGAAAATATTTTAGGCGAAGAGTTCCTTCATCCTCAAGGCTCTTCTTATAATTTTAGAAGGAATATTCACTAGTTCTCCAAAAACGTCCAATAGACCAACTTAAAAGGAAAACCCTGTAGGTATATTGAATTCTCTCGAGAAATATTGAGATATCTTCTCTATAGACGTTGTATTATAGAAAATTGGTTTTCGAATATATCATGCTTCTGTTAACGTTGCACGATAAAGACCAGTTTTTTTGACATTATGCTTTTTTTAACATTATGATCATTCATTACAGGTCCAAGAATTCATTCGAAATACAAAATATATGGTTCTTTAACGTCATCCCCCAAAGAAAAACCAGAAGGATTATATGAAATCACAGCAGAAAATAATGAACAGTTCAGAAATATAATCACAAATTGTGAATGTGTTATTTATGACATAAGTTTGGATCAGTGTCAAATCGCCAAAGCTCTAACTGCTTTGTCAAGTATGTATGCCATTTTGAGCTCTTGTTTACTTAAACGAGTGCTTTTTTGTTTCGCCCAAATGTCTGTTCTTTTCGAATTCTGAGCCGAAAATGGTCTCAAACGATAGGGTTCGACTCCCTGATGACGAATTCGTGGTCAAATTCAATTCTGTTCGTGGGCCATCAGATCGGTCGTAAGCACGATATTCCATAAAATATTTCCATTCAAATTTTTGGTACTTCAATATCTTGGACAAAACGAAAACAATCGAAATGAAATTTTGCGGTCACATGCAAGATAGTCATAATAAGCCCTCTGCAAAATGTTGTGGCCATATGGTTAACAGAACCATAGAAAATTGTTTTAGCAAAATTTTTTGAGGGTCAAGGGTTGGCCCAGTCCTCCACTAAATTTTATGGTCAAAGAAATTGTACCAACTCATTCGTCACTACCCTAAATGAAAATTCTGGGCAACCCTCCCCCCCTTGGCGTCGACACTAACCTCGAAGCGATATATGACATGTTAATTTAGTAAAAGTGAATTTATGTTTTCATAAGAAAAAATTTAAGAAAGTCCTGAGCATGAGTTTTTGAGCGCTCGTTCTTTGGTGCAGCAATAAGACTATTACCTCGAAATTTTATATGGAATTTGAGATTGATACCAAATATACTAATGCAGAATCTCAGCACAATCGGAATAATATTCTTTAAATTTTTCAAATAATTAAATATAATAATAATAAAAATTCAATACTATGGTTATGATGATGCGATCCTTTTCAAATTCTTCAGGAACATTCAGTATATTAGTCACTCTTCACAAAATAAATTCCACTTGAATAGGTTTTTCTGTTATGGAAATATAGAGATTCTTCTTTTCAATATTCCTATTGAATTTTCTTTGGTTCTGTTACCACTATGAACACAAAATTCTGCATGAAAATTCAGTGTATCGATCTTCATCTATAATATAAAAATGAATCGCAAAATGTGTTGGTAAGCGCATAACTCAACAACGCCTGGACCAATTTGGCCAAATCTTTTTTTAAAATGTTCGCTGAAGTTCAAGGATGGTTTTTACGGCGAGAAAAATTAGAAGGTCGCTGTCGCTGTCGACCCGATGTCGAATAACGTAGGGGGTGCCCACCCAAGAAATCGTTTCTCTAGACCGTCTGCAAGATATCAAAAAGAACGAAAGAAAATTGGAATTTTTTTGACGTTTCTCAAAATCGATTTTTTTTCCGATGTCATTCACATCGGAAAATTAGACAACTGTCAGATCTATTAACGTGAAATAAGTGCTCGAGAATATTGGTTCATTGTGAACGAAATGGGGCAGATCCAAATGAAACAAGGTATGAATATCATTCAGTTTCCAGTGCGGCTTGCTTTTGCTATGACTATAAACAAGTCCCAGGGGCAATCATTAAGTGTTTGTGGTATTAATCTAGAAAACCCATGTTTCTCACATGGTCAATTGTATGTTGCCTGTTCCCGTGTTGGAAAACCATCAGATTTGTTTATCTATGCGCCAGGTCATCAAACAAAAAACATCGTATACCACAAAGCACTACAATGATAATAATAATAATTATGATTCACATGATTAACAATAAAGCGATTACTTACTTTTAAATCCTTATATATGTACGAATCTTTTTGACAGGACGAAGTCTGTCGGGTCAGCTAGTTTATCAAATAAATTTCACTGGAATCAGATATTTTTTTATGGAAATTTGAAGTTTTTCTTTTCAATATCTCAATTGAATTTTCCATGGATCTGGTTACACTATGGCCACAAATTTTGCATGATGCTTACAAAGAGCAAGGACAGCCCAGAATTTTCGTTGATGAATGAATTGGTACAGTTTTGTTGCGCTTAGGCCATAAAAATTTAAGAGGGTGCTGCGCCAACCCTTGCTCCTCTAAGCGTCGCCACTGTTCTGGGAACAGAGATGATGACTCGAAAACAAAAGACGGTAGAGCAATGCGGTTGACGTCAAAATGAGTTTCTCGAAAAAATAACACCGCCATTCACAAATGACATCATAAAAATCCATATTTCTGTCAACAGTGATAGAACAGGAGATTGAGAGACACAAGGGATCATCGACGAAGCATTCGTCTACTCCAATATTATTCATTCTCATATCCACATGCATGACATGGGCTCTTACTCCTAGGATGAATCCTGTAAGTATTGTTCGCATTTTCTTTCACCTCATAAAGATAATTGGCATCAACTCAATTTTTGATTAACTAACAGGCTCCGTTTTCTGAACAAGTGATCTTTCAATGCGTATACTTACTTCATTGCGCAAGTTCCTCTTTTACCTGCTAAAATGCACACTGCGCAATGAAGTTCGTAAACGCTTTGAAAGATCACTTGTCGAGAATACGGGTCCTGGTCCGGCTAACGTTGTTTTGCCATTAATCTACATTATTCGAAGAAAATACTTTACTACTTTCCTGGTTTGGTGTTCTGCGTCTATCGACTACGAATCTGCGCCCTTCCCTTTGTTCAAATCTTCTTCGTTGATTAGTTTCATTTCTTGCCTCTTACGATTTTGTTGCAGATAACACGCACATCTACATTTTCCTGTTGGATTTGTTCGCCTGATCTTAAAGCTCTTTTATTTCGCAAGACTCTAGAATGCTCTGTTCTATGGCTCAAATTTGCCTCTCTGTGTCTTGCTGGCATTTCGACTGTACTAATAAATCAATACTGAACTACTATACTTTACTTAGTATCTGCGGTTAATTCAGAAGCAATTCAAATTTCATATTTGACAAAAGTTATTCAAACCGTCCAAATTATTCAAGTGCTTATCGTCGTAGAACTCGTAGCGCACTCTATTATGGCGAACGTTGTGGTTTCTGTGGCCGAGAATGAATTTTTCTCACCTTTTAAACCTTCCCTAGAACTCCACATTTCAAGACCAATATAAGATAAATCAGTTCATCCGTTCTCTTGTTTTAGCGAACAGCAATAGATTTTTGTATAGAGGTTGGACCATCCATAACTTTCCACCCCGAAACTTGAGATTTGGGATGAAATAACGGAAAACCCTCGGACAGGTCTAATTTTTTTAAAAGGGGGACTAATAAGGGTATTCAAATGACATCACTACCCCCCTAGCCGCAACCCCTAACAGCTTTCATTTTTGAATGAGGAAAAGGGGTCGAGCAGCGCCTTGTTGGAAAGGCAATTTAATTTCCTGTATGAGTGTAATTGTTTTCCAAAGTAAGGCGTACGTTTTCGTTTGAATTGAAATAATTGCTGTTAGGGTAGCGGCTAGTGAGTTAGTGATATCAAACTCATTTCAACACACTACATGCCTCCTGTAAATAAAATTTGATTTGTTCGAGTGTGTCCCCATCTCGAATATCCGAGTTTGGTGTGTGAAAGTTATTGATGGAATACTGAGTTACTCTGTAAATTGAATTGCCTTTCCAACAAGGTGCTGCTCGACCCCTTTTCCCTATTCAAAAATGGGAGCTGTTAGAGGTTGCGGCTAGAAGGTTAGTGATATTAAAATCATTTGAACACCCCTATTCGTTTCCCTTTCAACAAAATTTGACCTGTACGAGCGTTTTTCATTATTCCATCCCAAAGCTCAAAATTCGAGGTGGAAAGTTATGGATGGCCCAACATATATAGAAATTTTGTGGTTCTAACTTATCATATTACTGAGTCGTTATTTTCACCAGTTATATTTCATATACATATAAAATAGAACTTTACTACAGTAGAGTTAGTCGCAAAAAGTATAGGTACTCTCACAAAATTAATATTGTAGGCTGATCCAGATCCCATACCCTTTGTTGAGTCTGATTTTCGAAGAAGAAAACCACACCCGAACTACAAAGAACATTATGATTGCGAAAGAGAAGTTATCCAAAAAGGACGAAAGGTACCTATGTTTCTTACGTTTCCAATAACAGATGACAGTCATAGGCCTCAGCAGTGGCGGCTCCTCAGGGGAGGCAGAGGAGGCCGGGCCTCCCCAAATTCCACTGCATTTTATTCAATTTTAAATTCAAGTTCAAATGAAAAATAATAACGTTTCCATATCTGTATTATATCCATCATTCTATCTACTATCCAAATCTCAAATGAATAAACATTTGTTTATTATTCAGCGATCTGAAACATTCATACATTATCCGCAACACAAAATACGTATAGCAGGCAAACCTCTTAGCGGAAGCGGAGGAGGCTCGCCTCCACGAGTCGAGATTCGTTAGCCTGTAACATTTCAAACTTCTTCAAGTGAACGGTGCGGGAACCACTTAAATTCAAGCTGTAGATCATGTGACCGGAGGCCCGTCTCCACCGCAGCCTTCTTTCCGCTTCTAGGCGAACGAGCTTAGCCGAAACTGGCGTCCGATCGGCCCGAATCAACCCCGATCATCGTGGATGGAGATCAGCTGTTGTTTTGATTTCCTCCCTTTTTATTAACGAAGTATTAATTCTTTATCCTTTTACAGTGGGTTTTATAAAGCTTGATCGGGCAATCAAATCGTTGATTTTGAATTAAGTCGATGGTTTACCTCAAAAATGAACTGAAAACTGCACAGAAATAATGACATTTCATTTATCACCGTGATCGGAGTTTTATGAAACCCGGCTTTAGCGTGTGGTTTATAGTTTTGTGACATTTTTCGGTAAAGTATGTATAGGGGTAAGATTCCAATATTTCAGCAAGAAAGATGGAAACGGAAAGAAGAAGTGAGAATAAAAATGCAAGTACCTAGTGAACGCAAGATCCTGTAGATTTTATTTTGAATAATAAATTCAGTAGAATGCCTTACGATGAGAAAATTTTCATAACTCAAGTAATTAAGATACCTCGACCAGCAATGTTAAATTTAATTATGAATTCTGTTCATAATCGTTCGTTTTGTGTAGAATGGTATAATACATGCCAGTGGCAGACAGGAAGCCCAGTTCGAAATAAATTATTTTGTTGGTTGCGTGGTCTTGGGCCTCCTCTGATTGAAATCTCACGAGCCGCCACTGGGCCTCAGCAATACAGAAAACTAATTCGCACCGAAATAAATGATGAAAACCATCATTTGTTTACCTTTCTGTTGTGAACCAATAATAAAATATTCTATTTCTACTGGAGATAGATTTTTTGTATTCGAAAAGCTCTCCAACAGTATTTCTGAACATTCATTCTGAAACCATATACAGAGTTCTCAGATCATTCTATAAAGAAAAAGTTCCCATAGATGTGGGTCTTCTTTATATGAAAGTTTCACCTAATTGACAATCCAAAAATTTAAGAAAACCCCTGAGCAGGTGCTTTTGAGAGCTCGTTCATTGGTTCAATAATAATATACCTCAAAATTTTGTATAGTAGTTTAGATTTATGGTATACATATGGTATATGGATGCGAAATCTCTGGACGATCGGAATTATATTCTGAAAATTATTTAAAAAAATGAAATATGTAAAAATCAATAATCAAAAAATTTTTTAATTATATGGTTCTGATGATGCGATCCTCTTGAAATTTTCCATGAACATTGAGTATATAAATTCTCATTCACAAAATAAATGTATCTTGTTATAGAAATATAAAAATTCTTCTTTTCCATATTCAATTGAATAGTTCTGTTAACACTATGGCTACAAAATTTAGCACGAGGCTTATTATGAGCATCTTGTATGTGTCCGCAAAAGTTCATTTCGATTGGTTTCGTTTCGTCTGAGGTATTGAGGAACCCTGTAATTTGGCTGATTAACGAACTCAACTGCGGCATTCGGAAACCAAACTTATCCTGAAAATCTCAAGTCTCTAGGGCAATCCCTTCGAAAGTTATCGTTCTTACGGACGGCCCCACCGACAGAACTGAATTTGACCACGTATTCGTCATCAGGGAGTCGAAACCTATCGTCTGAGATCATTTTCGGCTCAAAATTTGAAAATAACAGACATTTGGCAAAACGATATAGCTCTCGTTTAAGTAGAACGAGCGGTCAAAAACTAATATTCCATCTTATGATCAACTTTTATTTTTTTGCTTTCAGTTCAAAACCAAATTACGAACTATGGTGGTATGTTCTGGTGTAACTTATGGATTTGAAGAGAATATACTAGCATTCCTGTTTGAAAAAGCTTGGAGCAACGACCATTATTTACCAATTTTTGGAAATGGATCAAATTTCATTCCCCTCATCCACGTTGCTGATTTAGGCCAGTGAGTCTCAAAAATATATATCTTCTGGGTCTGTTTTCTCAAAAAGTGATTTATCAATGCATATTCTCTTGAATCTCGTTTTATTGCGCCTGTTTCAGGTACCTCTTACCTAGATCGGTGGCGTTACACCAGCAGAGCACCTTCAAGGATTTTTAAGATTTTTATTCCATCGTTTTGCTCCCGTTTTGCCTCGTTTTGCTCACCACTCAGTTTATTTTGCTCACCTATACTCCGTTCACGAAAGGTTGAGCACATAGTAGGCGTTTATTTATCTGAAGTTGGCAGTATTTGCTGTCACAACGAAAAATAAAGTCAACGTTGTCGAATGTACCCGGCCTCGTCCGACGAGCTTGAGAGTTATCAGACAACTCTATGCAATATTGACAACATTGCGTATCAATCTGACAAGAAAATAAACATCATAACCTAAATTTTTAGTATTCACAGTGGAATATGTCAAATTATCATGGCCAACCGACGGCTCAACCTTTCGTGAACGGAGTATATGTGTATCGAGCTATTGACAATTCAAAATGCCCTGCTGGTGTAACATTACACCAGAGATTTTGCATTTATTTATTTAGTATCAATCTCAAGTCTTATACGAAATTTAGGCTTCCTAAATTTTTTGTTTATATTCTAGAGTGATAAGCAAATTAGTCGATATGCCTCTAATCAAGATTCAATATATCCTGGCAGTTGAACAAACTCCCACGTGCTTGAAATATATTGTCAAATTCATAAGTAGAGCTTCAGGACAAGGAAAAATAGAGTATGTTGCTACCGAAGAAGCTTATCTCTATTCAGAAATTGATGTGAGTAAGTACTATCATAGATATACCCGTATGAAAATGATATCTATCAAAGATTATATAGTATTCTATACTCTATAATCTATATAGTATTATAATATAGTATTCTATACTCTATAATATAGTATTATATAGTATTCTATACTCTATAATCTATGATATCTATATTAATAAAACAGGATCTATGGTTACAGTCAGAATGTACTATCTTTCAAACGGCTGCACCAAATGGGATAATTCTTTTTTTGTTGTGTTCATAATTGCTAGGGCAAGGTTTGAACAAATGTTCTGTATAACGAAAATTCTTAAAAAAACTAATTATTTTTCGTGTTTAACGCTTCCGTTATAGGGAAGTTCCACTGTATGTGTATGTATGTAAATATTATTAGTCCATAACCAGTCAATTATTCTGCATTTAATTCATCTCAACGTTATCAATTTTCGCTAGTAGCTTAGTATCATAAAGATTAATATAATCACTTTTAAACACAGGTTTCTATATCCGTGTCTTTTAGATACATTTTTTCTTTCATTTTCAGCACTATATATTCGACTTTTTAACAACAAACATAATTATGGAGCCAGAGTTTATCATAACAGCTCTTGGGATTCGTTGGAAAAGTGAAATGAATATTGTTGAGAATATTGATGAAATAGTCCAAGAGTTCAAAACACAACGTAACTTAGAACCTCTGAAAATTTTCATAAATGGTCCTCCATGTGCTGGAAAAACGAAATTGGCAAACTTATTATGCGAACATTACAATCTACATTATATAGCGATGAAAACTATATTGAGTCTCTGTGAAACGAAAATGGTATGTTTTCCATAATAATATCTATAGTCCGTTCACGAAAGGTTGAGCCGTCGGTTGGCCATGATAATTTGACATATTCCACTGTGTATATTAAAATTTTAGGTTATGATGTTTATTTTTTTGTCATATTGATACGCAATGTTGTCAAAATTGCATAGAGTTGTCTGATAACTCGCAAGCTCGTCGGACGAGGCCGGGTACATTCGGCAACTTTGCAAACGTAGCAAATACTGCCAACTTCAGATAAATAAAGAAACGCCTACTATGTGCTCAACCTTTCGTGAACGGAGTATACATCTAAAATTTTACGATTTGACTTTTCCTATAGCGCAACTTCTGAGTAGTTAGAGCTAAGGGGATTCTAAACCCAAACTGTGACATAACCTCATTTTTGGTTTATGCGGGCTTGCATGAATAATGGCGGGATCTGTGACAGCGCCATCTAGCGTTGGGAAGATGTAGGATGACGCTATGACAATTGTGATTTTTACAGAGATCTTTACGACGCCTTCTTAATTGGGAAATTAAGTTGTGATTATTTCCTTCCTATTAATTTCAACCAATCGCTATTAAGAATTGGTATGTCAAATATAAATTTCAAGAGAGGGAAAAATACTTAACAAGTGTCAACTAAGCTGTCAGCAGTTTTTCCGGAAAAAATCTCAAACAATCAAACTCGTAAAATCTTAGGAATTGAAAGTTGTCAACACATAGAGATGTTGATTTATTTAATTTTGAAATTTCCTGATGTCATTTCTACCTTCAATAAATCAATCCAAATACGATCTATTCCAACAGAATAGTTTAGCCAAATTATCTGCTTCATCTAACAAAATACATGTGGATTCCTTAATTTTCCTTTTATAGTTATCAGGTTCCGTCATTAGGATCTTTGTGTTGTTCCAGTTCATCATATGAACTCCGCTTTTTGAACATACATGATCAGCGATTTGTGATCTTGTAATGTCTCTATTTTTGATGTTGTTCTTATGTTACCGTGTTCTTATCTCTATATGTATTTTTCGTTCTAAAGTTGTAATTGTTCTCTCCATTAAATTTGGTGGGTATTGATTATCTAGTAGAAACTCTTTAATTAAGGCAATTTCATTATTTCAGGTGTAGATGAAATCAAAAAAGGCCTATTATACACGGTGTTTCCTAAACATGCGGCAAAAGTTCAGGGGATTGTTCCTTGGACTATTCTAAGAATATTTTGTCCTTTGATGATTTTTAAAAAACCTCTTTGTTTCGAAGATACAGGGGAAACAAAATTTTAGATAATAACATTTTATTATGAAAAATTACATGAAAATTTAATTTAAATTAACCCACAAAAACTGTTGTTGAAAATGACCACCTCTAGCCAGCATACAAGCATCCAATCTTCTCCTCATCGACTGCCGAACCCTTTCAAATACACCAGGGTCATTTCTTATCAAGTTACACCCAGCAATGATCCGATTTCGCAAGTCTCCTACATTTAAAAATAAATTGTACCTACTTAGTAAACAGTGCGGTACGCATTTTTATTTTAAACTATTATTAATTTTAAAAATATGAAAAATGTTGTTCGCCCTGTATCTTCGAAACAAAGAGGTTTTTCAAAAATCATCAAAGGACAAAACATGCTTAAAATAGTCCAAGGAACAACCCCCTGAATTTTTGCCGCATGTTTAGGAAACACCCTGTATAGTGTTTTTATTATACCTACCTGTTTTTACATTCAATTGATTATTAGAATAAAAATTTAAATATCTATTAGTGTGAGTTTGTTTTCGAAATACACTTTGTTTCAAAATGATTTATCAATTTTCCTTATTAGAACATCTAGAAAACAATTGATTATTCTGTTCTTATTCCATCGTAAATTTAATAGTAGGTTCTTTATTATTGATGTAATCAAAAAACTTATTCAATTCCTCTCTACCGTGTTGCCAAATCACGAAAATATCATCTACATATCGCAACCAAGTCTTTGGTTTCAGTGAATATGTGTCTATATATTTTTCTTAGAAATATTCCAGAAATATATTGCTTATAACAGGTGATAAAGGAGAATCCATGGCCATTCCGAATTTCTGTTTATAGAAAACATCGTCTAATTGAAATTATGTTGAATTTTTTTAATTATTTCTGTTTCAGAGACTGGGAGTGAAAACCTAAAAAGTTTAAAAAAAAATTGACCTGTTTCAGGATTTTGTCGCCAAATATTTTTCCTCTAGGAAAATGAATTTGTTCCATAATTTTGACGCGCACTGTATACATTTCTAGGTGAATTTTTCTGTGCATCCGGTGCATTCCACTTGCAAAAACAACCGGTCGAAAACAACACTAAAGGAAAGTGACAAATTAACTATCGATAATACAGATGAGGATTTAGTCGATTCTGAAGACATCGATGATTTTTTCACTGCGGATATTCAAGATTCGGAGGAAGAAATGTATCAAAAAAGTGTTGCGGATGATCACAAGAGGTGTACACCAAGAGAATTGATGGAAAACTCCAGGTTATCTGAAGAACAAATCACCGTATTATTACGTAAGGAAATGTTTCGAAATCATAGTCAGAATTTGGGATTCGTCTTGGATGGTTATCCAAAATCTTCCAGACAAGTAAGTTTTGTTGCTCTATATTCGATTATTCATTGAAGAACTATCGAACTAATTGGATATTAGACCAAGCAATAGAGCTATCGGAATCGAGGTCGATTTCGTGACAAAAATACTACCTGAAATCTGACTGTGCAGTCATGCAATAGGTAGTTTCTACATGTTTTTTCATGATAAATTCCACTCCTGAATCATCTTAAGTTTTTTTTGAGAAGCGAAAAATAGCCAAAAAAATCCAAAATTTTGCTTTTTCGCTTATAAAACGTGAAGTGAAGTATTGATCTGATCTGAAAAGTGTTCAGGCACTTTTTGTAGAGAATTCAAAAACAAAAAAAAGAGAGGTGACACGTCTCAAGCGGATAATTAGTTTCCGAGAAAAGTTTAAAAAACTGGAAAAAACATCAATTTTTCGAAAATTCATAACTTGGTCAATTTCTGAGATGAAGCGTAGTTGCTCTGAATTTAAGTAGTTATTAACATATACTTTATTGGTGCACAATTACAAAGCTGTCGGATGAATAGTTTTTGCACAATCGCAGTTTTCCGAATTCGACGTACTTTTTTCAAGAAGATCGTGATACTCGGCTACTTGTCGGATTTGAATTTTACAAAAAGCATTTTGCTCCTGTTTGACGCCATTTTTCACCCACTAAACATTATCGGTCGGTATCGAGAGAATAAACGATTTGAAGAATTTCATTTCTTCTTTAAAATGCTTTTCATAAAATTCAAATCCGACAAGTAGCCGAGTATCACGACCTTCTTGAAAAAAGAACGTCGAATTCGGAAAACTGCGATTGTGCAAAAAAACTATTTTTCCGACAGCTTCGTAGTAATTGTGCACCAATAAAGTATATGTTAATAACTACTTAAATTCAGAGCAACTACGCTTCATCTCAGAAATTGACCAAGTTATGAATTTTCGAACAATTGATGTTTTTTTTTCAGTTTTTTGGACATTTCTTGGAAACTAATTATCCGATTGAGACGTGTCACTCATTTTTTTTGCTTTTGAATTCTCTACAAAAAGTGCCTTAACAGCTTTTCGATCAGATCAATACTTCACGTTTTATAATTTTGGATTTTTTTGGCTATTTTTCGCTTCTCAAAAAAAACCTAAGACGATTCAGGAGTGGAATTTATCATGAAAAACATGTAGAAACTACCTATTGCATGACTGCACAGTCAGATTTCAGGTAGTATTTTTGTCACGTAAAAAACCTCTATTGCTTGGCCTATATGTTGATGTGCAAATAAAGAGTTTTCCAATAAAAGGTGTTATTTTGATATTCAAAGAAAAATGGCATTTTTCAATATTAAATTATCGGATGTTTATCTAAATCTATACTAATATTATAAAGAGGAAATATTTGTATGTTTGTGGGTTTGTGTCGTTGATACGAGTTAACTTATAAACTACTAGACCGATTTCAATAATTCTTTCACCCTAAGAAAGGTACAATATCCTTGAGTAACATAGGCTATACTTTTCAGCCTATAAAATCAAGGAAACCTACTATAACTTCAATGATAAAAAATATGAGTACCAAAATGAGCTATTTTCAGGTGCGCTGCAAAAACCGTAAGACGTACATGAAAACAATGTATGACGGAAATGTACCTACCTCTTAACCTACCTCAAAATTATGCATTATTTGGCAGTATTTTTTTTATGAATACGCTATTGATCCTTATCCAATTAAATACGTCGTTCATACCAAGTATTTAATTTAGAACGAAATTGCCTTTTACGTCATTCCATCAAAAGATATGGCAGGTTGAAGATGAAATCGCACCAAAATGCGTCTCCGAGGTAGGCACTAGGCGGGTAGGAGAAGGTGAGGGATGTATGAATGTATTTTGGATTGCCTAATGCCCGTATGTTTAGGATCACAAATCAGATCAACAGATGGCGCTGTAGTCGTTATTTAGGTTATTCATCTACTCTGCAACTAAATGGCTGGATCGAATTGAATGAATTTTTGTGTATACAGAACAACGTCTGTTGGGTCTGCTAGTTTCATTATAAAGAAGAAGTTATGCCGTTGATAGTGGAAACTAACAGCAGGCAAATGACCACCACGACCACGCTTACAGGACCATATCCTTTTAATGAATTTTCCATAACCAATCGCAAATTGGCTGTCCTATGTCCTCGATAGCCTCACGAATTCCATCTTAAGGTCTTGAATCGACGCTGGCTATTGGCGTAGACCTTCTCTTTCACGTGGCGCAAAGGAAGAAGTCGCAAGGTGTTAAATCACAATATCTCGGTGGCCAATTGTGATCACCCCTTCGAGAGATAACACGGTCCGGAAACTTTTCACGCAATGGTTTCGTTGCTTGTTAAAGCACGCTTCGGTCAATGCGACAGTCTAGAGATTTAGAGATATACCTGATAGAAGATAGATTTCGTTTTAAGTTCCGAGAATACCTTGTAACGTACAGAGCTTTCCTATGCTGATGAGTCCTAATAAGGACGAATTGGCCATCCATGGCCAGGTGCTCTGTTTGATACCTACCACTTTCTTGCATATTGAGGACGAGATTAGCTGCGAAGTATGAGTTTATTATTGGTTGATTTCAATCGATTGACTCTACTGGAACATAGAAATTTATGTTTGGTCAAATAAGAATGTATTTCAATCAAGAGTTTATACTCAATTCATGATGATGTCGAAGGAAAAAATCTTGTAATCAACTCGTTTATTAATCTAGCGTCTAATAGTCTCGAACTATAAACGCGCTGGTTCCGCTCACGCGTTGAAATATCTTGACCATTAATCGCTTCCATGAATCAACTGGTTGATTAAAAAATTATAATATACTAGCGACCCGCCCCGGCTTCGCACGGGTGCCTCAGACGCGCTATTTATAGGCACGCTCTTGCCGCACCGTGCGGCCGGCCGGCCGGTACCGCCGCAAACGCTACGTCCGCAATTTTTAAATCTGTAATATCTTCAAAAATATTCACTTAAATCATACGATGTACAGGGCCATATAGATCTATATTAAATGAACAATGTATTCAAGGTATTTAATTGGTTAAGGATTAATGCTGTATTGGTTAAAATCGCTTCGAAAATTAGCCATTATTGTCGTAAAAAGTAAATGACAAAAAAATTATTGTGGTTTTATCCATAAAAGATAGACATATACTATCACGGACTTTTCTGTAGACCTTTTCAATGTGTACAATACTTAGTACATTATTTTGATAAAACTCGTAGGGTTCAGCCTGCGTTTGCAATGTAAGCAAAAAAAATTAAATTATTTACGACATCACATTAGAAACCTCAAAAATAACAGTACTTCTCCACTATTTAATGGATGTTATTATACATATAAACCTTCCTCTTGAATCACTCTATCTATTAAAAAAAAAACGCATCAAAATCCGTTGCATAGTTTCAAAGATTTAAGCATACAAAGGGACATAGGGACAGAAAAAGCGACTTTGTTTTATACTATGTAGTGATTCTTAAGAATCACGATATATTTTGTTATTTTAGGCAGCATGGCTATTCAGGAATGAAAACTATAGATATTCAGTTGACTCTGAGGAAACATCTGGATTCAGTACAAAATACGATAAGAGGTTGATGCCAACCTATATAATTGATCTTAATGCTTCAGATGATTTTCTGCTGGAAAGAATAAGTAGCAAACCAGAAGAATTGATACAGGTGAGTTATTTTTAAACGATGAAAATTCCTGTTTCTTTTTGAGCGCTCGTTCTACTTAAACGTGTGCTATGTCGATGTCGTTTTGCCCAAATGTCTGTAATTTTCGAATTTTGAACCGAAGATGGCCTCAAACTATACTGCTGGACTCCCTGATGACGAATCCGTAGTAAAATTTAATTCTGTCCGTGGAGCCGTCCGGCTGGCCGAAAGTACGATTACTTTGGTAAGGATTGTCCTAGAGACTTGAGATTTTCATGGTGAGTTCGGTTCCCAAATGTCGCGATTAAGTTCGTCAACATATGTGATTTTTTCTGTTAAAAATATACAATAGAATGGTATCGTTAACTGTAAGGCTTTCTTCAAGCAGAGAAGAAACAGATAAGAAGAAAATTAGAGGAAAAACATATCACAGGTAGGGATGAGTACTGAACAGATCCGCATTCGAAAAATTTGTTTTATTGATATTCAATCGATTATATAAACAGGTTTTCTAAAGAATCAAAACGTCGTATTTTTGAGCGAAATCTGTGAACAGAAAAAACTGACAACTTAATTCAACCCTGAACTTCCGCCATATTGGTCCCTGACTTAGCCCCGCCCAGTGGTACTATTTTTCCTTACTCAATTGTATGTCATAGCGTCTCCTCTCTATTATATCTCGATGCTCCAATGAGATAAAATGTAGATAATAATGTCCTTTACATTTTTTGTTGAATAAACTTTTCTCTAAAACCCATAGATTCCGAGAAAAACGCATTTCAAAATGTTTTTGGATTTTCTAAAACCAGGGGAGGATCACTTCGGAAATGTGGCATTAACATTTTTTTCCGCCGACCTCGAGATAAAAGGTGATTTTAATGTGTACGAAATTGAGCCATTTTAATGTGCAATCCTACCGTACACAAAGTATGCAGAAGCACTACGAAAAATGTCAAAACTCTACTGGAACATAGAAACATAGAAATTCCATATTGTCAAATGTATGTCTTGTGCAAAATTAGAATGTATTTCAATCAAGAATTTATACACAATTCATATTGAGATCATCGGAAAAATCTTGTAATCAACTCGGTTATTAATCGAGCGACTAATGGTCTCGAACTATTAACGCGTTCGCTCCGCTCACGCATTAAAATATCTTGACCATTAGTCTCTGTCTTTAATAACCTAGTTGATTTGTTGATTAAATAACTATTATGTCCCACTATCTATTTATCAAGTCAAACTTCTGTAGGTCATTTTTTGAAGAATAAATGCTATATTTACTGTACTATTATTTTAATAATTGTTTCCAGAATACCCATTACAATGAAAGGGATATGATACGTCGTCTCATGACCTACAGAGATAACAATAAGAGTGAACTGGGCCTCCTCAGTTTTTTTCACGATTGTGAAACAGAAATAATCGAGATAAATGTGTCAGAATTTCCATCTGAAGATTTCGACTGTATATTCCACATATGTGCTAAGGTGATGGGACCGCCAAGAGGATTTGGTCTCACGAAGAAGGAAGCGGATCAACTTGAAGTCATTGGTGATTTTCAGAAAGAGCTCCAAGAAGAAAAGAAAGAACTACAAACACAAGTATGCCTATGAAACTTTTTGTATCCATATAAAGAAGTAAAAGTAACCTACAACCTCACAGAAAATACCGTAAAATGGTATAAAGATGGTTCCAAAACCTCTACAGGAGCTGGCGCTGGGATATACGGGTCAAAAACCAAGTGTGCACTGTCGCTAGGCTCCTGTATGAGCGTCTTTCAAGCGGAAATCTTAGCTATTGAAAGATGTCTAGATATAAGTCTAGAAAGAAACTATCAGAAGTGCGAGATAGCCATTCACTCAGATAGTCAAGTTGCTATTAAAACACTGAGCTCCTACGTCATCGACTCAAAGATGATTTGGGAGAGCCAAAACAAACTCAATGAGGTAAGAAGGAAAAATAAGGTCTTTTTAATCTGAGTTCTCGGCCATTAGGAATCAAAGGAAATGAAGAGGCCAATACACTTGCCAAAGAGGGCGCACGATGCCACTCATTGACCTAGAACTCTTCTGTGGTATATGTAAATGCACCTATAAGAAGGAGTTTTTGGAGAAGGAGGAAGCCGTAAGGAAAAAACTCTGGCAGAATCTCTCAGGGATGAATCATTCCACTAAGTTCCTTCGGAACTTTGAAACAGCAAGATCCAAAAAGTATCTGGATCTTGGTAACAAACAATTACACCTCCTCACTGGCTTTCTTACAGGACACTGTCGCCTCAGGAAGCACCTGTTAAGGATAGTTCTGTGTCACGGAATGCTTTCTCATTGCGAGCCTAAGGAAAGAATGCCTTGGGCTAGAAACTTGTAAGAGTGAGGAATTAGCGTCGTTGAAGCCTTCGCTGATATTGGATTTCATCAGATCTCTGGAACTGGAAGGCGAACTGTGAGAGGTGTGGTGAGAACAGCTCTGTAAGGGGGCACAATAGACCTTGATGTCGCAATGAACTGTAACCCCTTTTATAAATATAATTATATTCATATAATGAATTGGAAAAACCACTCAAAAAGATAGGAATTACCGTGTTAAACTGGAAACGCTCAGGTTCCAGTAGAACAGACAGAACAGTGTAGGAATCGAAACATCAGTGTGATGCCATTTCGGTAGATTTGGGACAAACATACATATAGGGTGTTACATAATAGTATGTCACACTAAGGGGATGAATGTATCATTTCAAGAAAAAAAGTCCATATAAACATGCGTTCGCAAAAGGTTCATTGCGAAGATACAAGGTACTGAAATTTCCAAAAAAAACTTGGTTTTTTCTTCATAACTCCTGCAGTTTTTGAGATATTCAGTCCAAATTTGGAATGCGTGCTATTTTCAACAGTCTCCATCATTGCACGTCCCGAATCTTAACTAGAATCTACAGGGTGTTTTCTTTTCCGGAGCCATGTCTCTTTTTTTCCCTCGCAAACTTTTTGCGTTACGCGACTGGTCAGCGTGAAATCAATTTTTGGATATATTCGTTCAATTTAGAAACTTTTTTGACTCTTGTTATTTTTCGTATCTTTAACTGTTTTCGAGTAAAAAATTAAAGAACGATTGTATTTGATATTGAATAAGCTTAAGTTGGGTCTCAGATGACGAACTATCAAAATAATAGCAAATTTGGGAATATCTATCGAGTATTTCTATTATTTTTTCATTTAGCGAATAACGAACAATCGTCCAATAATTTTTTACTAGAAAAAGGTTAGAGATACGAAAAAATTGCAGGAGTCAAAAAAGTTTTAAAATTGAACGAAGATATCAGAAATTGATTTTACGCTGATCAGTGTAGATTCTAGTTAAGATTCAGGATGTACAATGAAGGAGACTGTTGAAAATAGCTTGCATTCCAAATTTAGACTGAATATCTCAAAAACTGTAGGAGTTATGAAGAAACAACCAATTGTTTTTGGAAATTTCAACACCCTGTAGCTCTTTAACGAAGCTTTTACGGACCCATGTTTATATGAACTTTTTTCTTAAAATTAAATGTAAATTCATTCCTCAAGTTTTGACATACTATTATGTAACACCTTGTATATCAATTTGCATCCTCAGTAAGGCCAAATCGATCGATTCATATAGAATCGCTTTCATTCAAACTTCGTCTCATCGATTTTTCGAAATTAGCGAATTCAAAAATCCGATCAATATTAAACTCGAATTTCTTCAGCACTAAGATTTTCCTTAAATCAGGCAAGAATTGTTCCATTGAAAGATTTTCAAAAAAATTGAAATTGTGGCCCCCAGAGATTGGTTTCATTCCAATCATTTATGAACTCAACTCTTCTGTTTAAATCTCAAATCTACCCTGAAAATTTCAAGTTTAGAAGTTGTTCCTTCAGGAAGCTGTATTCACCATCGTTCGTAGGCGTTTTACTGGAAAAATCGAAATTGAAAAACTCATTCGATAACGTTCGTTATCATTAGTTACAGATCAAAAAAGAAAAAGAAGAGTCGAATAAGAAAGTTATGAAACTACTAGAGAAATATCACCACGCAAATGTTAGATTGGAAAGAGTATTGGGCCCTAGAATGGAAAAATATAGAGTTTTCATGACCAAAAATGTCCTTGCTGTACTTTCAAGAGCGCTCATGACGGTTGCAGAGAAGAAACCTAAGAATTTTTTGGATTTTACAGCAGATTACCTATTCAAAAATAACATGAACGGAAGGATGTATAATAGAAAATATTCAAGAAATGGTGAAGAACTTATGGAGAATAATATTCAATAAATAATTTAATTAACTCACTATAGTTATACTTACACTGTCATTGAAGAAATATTTCCCAATGCGTCACTGGAATTTTTCTCCATTTTCTCATGATTGTTTGAGTTTCTAGTGTTGAACATCTCTACCAAATTTCATTGAAAAATATCAATCTAATCAGGAGTTATCAACAAGAAAAATGTCCACAAGGAAGGTATGTCACGCTAGTGAACTATGGCTGACTAGTTGCTGGACTACCTCTTTAATTATACAGGGTGGGCCATCCATAACTTTGCAATCCGAATTTGGAGCTTTGGGATGGAATAACGAAAAAACACTCCAGACAGGTCAAATTTTGTTGAACAGGGACAAATAAGGTGTTCAAATGAGTTTGATATCACTACCCCTCTAACCGCAATCACTAGCAGCTCTCATTTTTTAATAGGGAAAAGGAGTCGAGCAGCACCTTGTTGGAAAGGCAATTCAATACCCTGCATGAGTGTATTCTTTTTCATAGCTTCATTTACAGAGTGACTCGGTATTCCATCGATAACTTTCACACGCCGAATTTGGAACTTTGAGATGGGAAAACTACTCGAACAAGTCAAATTTATTCACAGGAGGACATGTTAGTGTGTTGAAAAGAGTTTGATATCACTAACCCTCTAGCCGCTACCCTAACAGCGATAATTATTTCAATTTAAACGAAATCACACGATATACTTTGTAAAAAAATACACTTATGCATTAAATTGAATTGCCTTTCCAACAAGGTGCTGCTCGACCCTTTTCCCTATTAAAAAATGAGAACTGTAAGGGGTTGCGGCTAGAGGGGTAGTGATCTCAAACTCATTTGAAGACCCTTATTTGTCCCCCTTTCAACAAAATTTGACCTTTCCGAGCGTTTTTTTCGTTATTCCATCACAAAGCTCAAAATTCGGGGTGTAAAGTTATGGATGCCCTGAGACTATGGCAAGCTCAGAGTAAGAAGTGAACCTAGAGAATAGAGATGATGCCTTGACGCAGCCAAGTAAAATGTTTATGAACGCGAACAACATACGGCGTTGCGAACTTGTGCCGTATCTTTATTCCGTATTGGGATAATTGGTCAACGGCTAGCCTATAGTACTAATAGCTGAAATCTGCTATAGACAATTCTGTCAGTTTGGCAACATCGTTCTGTTGTTGTTTAGTTATTTGATGCGTCGTGTTTACTTCTTCGTTTCGATTTGACGTTCATGAACTGAATTATTTTACTGACTTGGTGGCAGTTTATTGTTGATTGAGAGTATTCCGGTAATTATAGCTACGTCAAAATAACGAAAATGTTACATTATATTCAGAAATTGTAGAAATGAAAATCTAACCTTTTGTTTACTTCACCCCAATGCGGCAATGAAATGCTTTCCATCTCACTCTAGAGCTTGATTGATTACAATCTAGTTCTATTCACGCGTAAGGGCATCTCTATGTTTACTTCTTATGCCTGGTTCTCAGAGCTTCGAAGTGAAGCTCGCGAAAGTTATTCCACCAATCAGAGAATATCAACAAAACTTCCCCTGACACGCTCCTTTTGGTTTCTGGTTGTCAAAATCTGTCGAGACAAGCCCCTTTTGTAGTTGAAATAAACCAAATTCACATGTATTCTGCTACAGCGAGGGAGAAAATAGGAGTAGTGGGGATTGTCGCTGGCTTCACGTCGAAGCTCTGAGAACCAGGCTTTACTTTGAGATGGCGAGTGAAATGTCAACTAGGATTATCTGAAAATTTCAGGGCAAGAATGTTGAATCTAGTTTCCAGATACCCAATTATCATACTTACCTAGGAAAATATAATAATAATTATATAATACACTCACCGGAAATAATCGATCCACTCAAAAATTGATGAAGGTTGTTAATTCATATATATGTATGTCAAATACGATTCGTTCGATTTTTTTTCAATTGTAGGTATGTTTATCCTCAATGAATCACACAGTTTTGAATTTCCGGAAAACTCGGCGTACGTCATTTTATACAGGGTGAAACAAAATCTGTTTTTTCCTAACTTCAGAACACCGTTGGGCTCCAGTTGTTCACAGTGAGATTTCTTATTTCACCATCAAAACACATCTTCTCTTGATAATTTGATTCTTCATTCATAACAATAGCTCAATTTTTGTTAAAGATACGGGGTTTTTTAGAGCACCTCTGAACTCCACAATTTCGCCATAGTTATGAAAGTATTTTCACAGATTAATCTTAAATCCGAACGTTATGAAAATAAACTGAAAACTGAGTGAAGAGAAGTTTCAGCGAGACATGTTGTTCGGTATGCACCGTTTATTGGAGACGATTTCGTGTTGATGCTTTTTATTGGCCGACCGCATCAACCGCATGTGGCTAGGACTGCCAGAGAGGTTTTAGCAGAGGCTGCAATCCAAGAATTCCACTGGGCTGCTCTAAGCCCAGATTTGAACACAATTGGGCATGTTCGGATGCTCTTGGAAGGAAAATTCGATCTCCCGTACCAACTCCTGAAAATTTGCAGCAGCTCAGTGATGCTTTAATGGATTCAAAACCTTAATGAGGACATGCCAAGACGAACTGCACCTGTTATCTGCGTCTGGGCGGAAAACACGTTATGTTTTCGACTTAGAAGGTCAGAATTTTAGGTTGAATTTGTTGAAGTACTGTTGTAGCCTTAGCGAAATTTAATGTTTTACTGAAAACCCTGTATCTTCAACAAAAATTGAGCTATTGTTATAAATGAAGAATTAAATTGTCAAGAGAAGATGTGTCTTGATGATGGAATAAGAAATCACACGGTGGAACAACTGGAACACACCAGGGGTGGTTCTAAAGTTAGGGTAAAAAACATATTTTGTTTCACCCTGTATAAAATGACGTACGCCGAGTTTTCTTGAAATTCAAAACTGGTGATTGATTAAGGATGAACATACCTACAATTGAAAAAATCATTTGAATCAGACTTGAAATAACATATTTATGAATTAACAAACTAACATCAATTTTTTGAATGGATCGATTATTTTGCCGGTCAGTCTAGAAGTGAGCAATATAATCCTTAGCGAAGTAATGGTGAAAATAACATTATTATTTTCTAACAAAAATAGTCCATGAAATGAGCTTTTCTTCTAAATTTATTTCGTATTATTTTATTCAACATAATTCGTGATTCACCCATGGTGAATGAATAAATATTCCATAATAGGTAGTCAAATACACATATCTCGAGATAATTTTCAACTGTATTTTCAAGTACATTCTTAAATATTATAGTTGAATGTATACAATCAGTTCATTAATCTATCATAAAATGAGCATTAATCGCAACCAATACACTGCATTTGATAAGATCGGAACGTATCAAACCTAATGATTTTCAAAAAAGCTGCAACTCTTCAGGTTTGTAAAGCGGTAGAAATTTCGTCGTGAATAGTAACTAATTCTTGTATGCGAGAGGCAAGTTGTTCGTTCAAAGTAACGAGTACTTGTCTTTGAGATTCATGAGCTCCTAGGGCCACATCGAGTTCTGATTGTGCTAGTTTGGCTGTGACCAGTAGTTCTTGGTGTTCTTTTTGTAATATCTGTAAAAAATTATAAGTAACATCAGTTATAGCATCTACACCTTCTTCATTAATTGTAATTCAGAAGAGCAATTTGAATTTCAGAAGATGGAAATTGTATTTCAGAATAATGAATTGAAATTCAGAATAGGGAATTTGTATTTCAGAATAAGAACTTTATATTCAGAAACGGTAATTTGAAATTCAGAATAGGAATATGTAATTCAGAAAACAGCAATTGTAATTCAGAAAAAGAAAATTGTGATTCAGAAAACGTAAAATGTAATTCAGAAAAGCAATTTGAATTTCAGAAGATGAAAATTATAATTCAGAATAGTGAAGTGAAATTCAGAATAGAGAATTTGAATTTCAGAATAAGAACTTTATATTCAGAAACGGTAATTCGAATTTCAGAATAGTAATATGTAATTCAGAAAACAGCAATTGTAATTCAGACAAAGAAATTGTGATTCAGAAAACGTAAAATGTAATTCAGAAAAGCAATTTGAATTTCAGAAGATGAAAATTATAATTCAGAATAGTGAAGTGAAATTCAGAAATGGTAATTCGAATTTCAGAATAGTAATATGTAATTCAGAAATAGGAACTTGTAATTCAGAAAAAGAAAATTGTTATTCAGAAGTAGGATTCATAGATTTGTCCTCTGCTTACTACCTTTGTAAAACATTTTCTAAAATTGAATTATTAAGTTCTGAATTACAATTTCCTTTTTCTGAAATTCAATTTGGCTTTTCTGAATTACAACTTCGTTTTTCTTTTTTGTATACGCATCTCTCGGGAAAAGACTGAGCTTATAGCGCCCTTTCAAGCGCCCCGCATTCCAACTTCCTAATGTGAATTTCTGTTTTCTGAATTACATATTCCGATTCTGAAAAACAAGTTCCCTGGAACTTTGATTTTCTGAATTACAACTGTAAAAGGTGTAGTATTATCTATACATTTTTATTTTGCCCGTATACAGGTTCGGAAATTCACATCGGAAACATACGATATTCAATGCATTAGAGAGAGAGAGAGAGAGAGAGAGAGAGAGAGAGCATCGATGGTCCAATGAACGAATAATTTGGTTCTCTCTTAAATCGACTAATACGGACAGTCTAACGCAATCAGGCAATGCGTCGTAATGCGCGTAAGTGCTAGTCCACAACGGCGCACCGACCCTAGACCATCGCACCGCGATGTCATCATATGACATATTTACCTCGTAACAAACTTCAAATATCGACATCGCGGTGCGATGGGCTAAGGTCGGTGCGCCGTTGTGGACTCGTACTAATACTCGATGCGAGCACGATACACTTACACCGGATTGCCGACGCGCATCGAGATGTGACGTCACTGCGGAGCATTTCCGTTGCATTTGCGTGATGGAAGTGTTAGAACTCCAGAGAATGATTGGAATAACGCAATTAATCGCAAGTTTAATTGAAAATGCAATTAACTAACAATTTCAAATGAAATTTCTCCGATGTCTTTGTTTGTTGATTCTAAAATATATCAATGAAATTGTATAAATATGGATGTAAGTGAAAAGTATTTTTTTGTTAATACAGAATGAATTATTGAAGGTTCATTAAAAACTTCGAATAAATGAACATATTTTATCATTTTTAGGGAATTTCAATGAATTTCACTTATAATTCGTGAATTTGAAAAGTTTTTTGTCCACTTTTTTCTTCATATTCTGAAAACTGATCTTCTTATTCAGATCCCTGTCTAAGTTGGTACGGATTGTGCTCAAGCAAAGAATAACATCGAATGGAATCTGAATGTAATTTTCAGTTTTGCAACCGTGTTATCTTAACACTTTGAAAATAGTTTTTCCTCAGATAATGAAGTACTGACGGGATACTTCCGACTTCGAAAAGCAAAAGTACATTATTTCGGTTCCCTTTTAACTCTTCTGTAATTCTTACAGCCAAAAACTGCGCAATTAGGCATGAACAATATTAATATAACTCCACTTATACATGGTCTCTATAAATGATTGTAACAGCGCAGTTGGCTTTGGATGGCAGAATACCAATCTCTAACCAATCAGGGCATAGTATGATCACAGAATTCTGTGGTTAACATAATCCAAAGCCAACTGCGCTGCTACAATCATTTATAGAGACCCTGTATCTCTGCTCCTCAATTGGCATTTTCGGAAACTTACTCGATCACTAACCCGGTTACAAATTGACAGTAATTGAACTGCTTATCCGTCAATTTGTAACCCGAGTTAGTGATCGAGTAGGTTTCCGAAAACGCCAAATGACGTAGATGATCGCGCCGGACGAGTTTAGACTCCGAATCTGGCATACCGGTGTGAGTGCATCGTGGACGCGAGTACAGCAGGTTCCCTACCACCATGCTCGATTAAGCCACTCCCAACGATAGAAGAGAGACCAAAATACATATTTCCAGTCGGTCGTTTCTTCTCAGAGAGTTACGAAGCACGTGAAACTTGATATTATTCCACTATACAACTGCACGTCAAAATGCTACCTCTGATGCATTTAATTTCATGTTTCCGATGTGAATTTCCGAACCTGTATGTCGTTTTCATGTTACCATCTTGAAGAATTAAGGTGAAATTGCTAAATGGACTTCTAGAGAAATCGAGAGGCAAAAATGTGGTCCTCACGGAGCACAATCGAGTGCTACTCAAAAAAAAATAAGACCAAACAAATAACACGTAGAAAATACAACAAAAAATTTATGAAAAGCCCTAAGCAAGAGCTTCTGAGCGCTCGTTCATTGGTGGGGCAATAGGACTATCACCTCAAAATTCTATATGGGACTTGAGATTGATACCAAATATATAAATGCAGAATTTCAGCAAAATCGGAATTATATTCTGGAAATTATTCAGAAAATGAAATATAAATTAAAAAAAATTCTGAAAACTTACGTGGTAGTCGTTCAATTTTTGTGAAGACACTTGTTGTTTTATCTCATTGTTTTTACTGTCCAACTCTGCCTCGAGCTGTTCAACTTTAATTCTCAAGGAATGTATTTCTTTCCTCAATTCATCTGCAATTTCACCTCCACCTGAAATCGATATTATTTCATTTTTTCCGACCAGTCGTGAACAATATCCTAATAAACGGTAGCACAAATGCAGTGCAGTAAGGAAAAAGTCAAGTTGACAAATGAGTAATTTTTTGATGAACTTATCATTGTATATTTCGTAAAAAAGTTATTATACAGGGTGATTTTTTTAAGTGTTTCATTAGACGTTTTCGAGGACGGAATTGTAATACAGATTCAAGATTTTGGATTTTCGTTTTAGAGTACATGAACTTTAATTGTAAAATATTTTCAAGAGGAATCTACTTCCGGTTTCACCGGAAACGAATGTAACTTCGTTATTTCAAATGCAACACCCTGTATATTTATACATACTCGAATTCTTCGTTCAATTCTACACTGATTTGATGTATGATATGTGCAAACAACCACTCAAGCGGTTCTTGAAATATAGGCTGATCAAATTTTCTGAAAAAAGGTTGTCACAAATTAGTGTCCATATCTTCAAAATCCCTCATTACATTCTTTTGCGAAAGTGGAACAAAAGAAAGTACGCTGATACTGTTACTTGTATAACTTATCAGGAAATATTATACAGGATGTCTGAAAAAAAAACTATAAAATCTCACTTTTTTCAATGCCAACCCTCTAATTTTGTAATTCCAATAGATGGCTCGCCAAAAACCAGTTAGGGTGTCCCGAACATATCATGCCTCTAAAATCAGTAGTTTTGCCGTTATTGAATAAAATTCGAATTTCAGGATTGAATCAAGGTTTCTTAGTCTAACCATAGATTTATTTAGATAGAAGTTTTCAAGAAGGCTATGTCTGTTGATTTATAATGCATTTTAGAGAACATCGACTCAAAGGAAGAACTTGAAGCAAGGGTGAGGGGTGCATTAAGGGGATTACCTACCACCTGAACAAATAAGAAAAGCTACATCAGATGGAGTCCGTAGAAGAATTGATGAATGTATGGCGGTAGGCGGCCAACATTTTGAAAATTTATTACAGTATTAGTTTCTGTTGTGAATAAATTTTTTGTGATAGTTTTAAATTAAGAGATCATTCATTATCTATTACTGTATTAACTCGAGTCCGTTTAGGGTTGAGGCTTCCAGTACGGAGAAAATTGATTTAAGGGGTTACATGGGTTTCACGGTTTCAAAAAATCGATTTTTTTTTGTCTTATTAAATTCTATAACATTTCTAGAATATTGTCCTAAATTTTCAAGTTGATCCGAGTAATAGTCTCGGAGATACAGCCTTGAGAAGGTGAGAATTTTTTCCCACTTTTATTGTCTCTTAAAACTTTAAACGCGTTTTTCTCAAAACTATGTTTTCAAAGTCGGTTGTCAAAATTTCTCGCGAACTACTCAACCGATCTTAATGAAATTTTACACAAGTATTCGAGATATCATTTACAAGGTATTGAACGAAGGATTTTTTTTTTCAATTACAACTATTTAAAAAAAAATGTCGAGAAATTTTCATCGAAATTTGCATTTTTTTGTGAAAACGTCTGCCAAAAATCCAATTTTCATTTTTTTTTCCTTCGTCCAATACCTAGTTTATTGTCTATACTAAAACACGTTTTTTTTTATTTTTACTTTTGATGATGATCCTGAAAGAAGTTCTGCTGACAACGCGGAGGCACCTTTTCTCCGAGGGACTGCCGGAAATGGCGTCGTAATGGCCGACATTTTAATATTTTTTTTTTAAAATTTCACAAAATCTTTATTAAATATGTATCTTTCAAATAATAAAAAGTTTCATTAAAATATTTCATTTTTTATATGCAAAAAAAATTTTTGAAAAAAGGCCGTTTTTTGCCCGAGGAAACCCATGTAACCCCTTAATACCTCCTGAACTTTGATTTCGTTAAAGTCAGTAAATGTGAATTTCGTTCGTTGAATTTCTAATTACCTTTTCTAGGAATTTGTTACATTTGCCGCAAATAAATAACATACCCTTGATATATCATTCCAGTGAAATTATATTGCATGTTTTGCTTAGTGCTTGATCTGTTAGAAAAAGTAAAAATGACATTTCCTAACTTGGCCTACTTCAAAAATGCAAGCTTACAAACTGTTCGAAACCTGTCTTTAATCGTGAAATTCGAATTTTATTGAATAACGGCAAAAATACTGATTTTAGAGGCATGAAATGTTCGGACACATACCATAACTGGTTTTTGACGAGCAATCGATGGTAATTACAAAATTATAGGGTTGCCATTTGAAAAAAGTGAGATTTTATAGTTTTGAGGCTCACTTGGGGCCCTTTTTCAGACATCCTATATAATATTTCCTCATAAGTTATACAAGAAACAGTATCAGCGTACTTTCTTTTGTTCCACTTTCGCAAAAAGAAATTCTTGTGATGAGGGATTTTGAAGATATGGACACTAATTTGTAACAACCTTTTTTTCGAAAAAATTGATAATCAGGCTATAATTCAAGCACCGCTTGAGTGGTTGCACATATCATACATCAAATCAGTGTAGAATTGAACGAAGAATTCGAATATGTATAATATACAGGGTGTTGCATTTGAAATAACGGAGTTACATTCGTTTCCGGTGAAACCGGAAGTAGATTCCTCTTGAAAATATTTTACAATTAAAGTTCATGTACTCTAAACGAAAATCCAAAATCTTGAATCTGTATTACAATTCCTTCCTCGAAAACGTCTAATGAAGCACTTTAAAAATCACTCTGTATTTAAAGAAGATTTGGCCCTCTATTTAAAAGGTATTCCCACCAATATTTGTTAGTTAGGGAACTCTAAAAAATGAAAAACAATACACTGATGTCAGATGCTTCATGGATTAAGCTATAATATTAAAGCTAAAGAATAATGAAGCATTATTCACTAGTGATTAATGGATATTATTATGGCCGAGCAAATTGACGAATAATGGTGGGATAATACAATAGTCGTGGATAATAGTATATTATGCAACGAGTGTGTAATGATAGCTAAATCGCAGAGTGAATGGAAGCCATTACACGCGAGTAGCATACTATAATTTATCCACCCCTATTGAATATATTTCTTGAACTTTTTAACATTTCGCGGGCCTTCTATTAGGTACAAGTGTGGAAAAAGTCAAAATGACATATGAGAAATTTTTCTGAGAACTTTTCATTGTACATGAAACAATGAAGGGACTCGCAAAAGTCTTCTAGACCGCAATCCTGTTGATAGAACTCTCCTACGAATTGTAGCACATGAAATTACGCGGTTGGGGGCTCTTTTCAAATTCCGACTATTTCTATTGGCTGATTGGGCAATATACCGATCTTCTAGAATCGTGGCAACACGAGGACGACATTACGAGGACGACAACTTCGAGGTCTACTCTAGTTTCCGCATATCGCCTAATTCTTCAGCTAACCGTGCTTCGAATAATGTTTAGTCTATTGGCTATCTAATGGCATGAAAGCTCTTCTTGGATAAGAATAATGATTTTAGTTCTGTCAAACTCAGACAACTCGTTTCTAGGCATATTATACAGTTTTTGAACAAATCGGAGCTCAAAACGAAAAACTACTGATCCGCAAAAAGGCATACATATTTTGTTTCATAAAGTTATCGTGTATAGTCCGTTCACGAAAGTTTGAGCCGTCGGTTGGCCATAAAACTTGGCATATTCCAGTGCGTATATTGAAATTTTAGGTTATGTTGTTTATTTTCTTGTCATATTGATACGCAATGTTGTCAATATTGCATAGAGTTCTCTGATAACTAGCAAGCTCGTCGGACGAGGTCGGGTTCATTCGGCAACGTTGACTTTATTTTACGTTATGACAGTAAATACTGCCAACTTCAGACAAATAAACAAACGCCTACTGTGCGCTCAAACTTTCATGAACGAGCTATAATTTGGTTGTCAACAAGTTCCTTTTTTCCGTCAGTAACAATATGTTGTGAATCTTGATTATTTATCTCCACTTCAAGAGGAGGGTGCCGAACTTTTGAAAGTGGGTGTTGACATAATCAACTGGAATCACGGACTTACTTACCTTGACTATTCTCAAGATCTGTTTGGTACTTCGAGCGCATTCGTAAATTTTCATCCTTTAGACTCGCTAACTGTCTTTTCCATTCATCCACGTTGGCTGTGCTTTCTTGAAGTGCGCTTGTGAGACGTGCGTTATTGCTTTTTAAAGTTGCTAATTCAATTTCCCATTTTTTTGCGTTAGCGGAGCTGTAACAATGAAACAGTTAATTGTTATTTCATATCATTTTATTCATATGCAGATTTGGAAATTCACATCTGAAACATACGATATACAATGCATCAGACAGAGAATTCTTCCGTCTAGTTGCACAGATGAATAGTCGAGATAATCACGTGCTGTAACTGAATGAATTCTGTTGACTTATTGCAATAATCTAGTCTTGTCTCTCTCTTATCGCAGTATGGTAGGGAACCTGCAGTACACGTATAGAATTATTTAATTTGTCAGGCTGCCCGTAATACTCGATTCAAGTATTTACTGTTGCCTACCATACTAAAGAATTACGCTCCTCTGAACGATAAGAGAGAGACAAGGTTAGAATAATGAAGTAAGACAACTGAATTCAGTGTGTTACAGCACGTCATTGTCACGACTATTCATATGTGCAACTGGACGGAAGAATTCTCTGTCTGATGCATTGTATATCGTATGTTTCAGATGTGAATTTCAAAAACCTGTATACAAAAACCAATTGCTGTTCGTTAGTTTTGCAGAAATCATGCAATTTATTGTACATGGTGATTTCTTGAACTTTTTAGAACTGTCCAAATTTATGTGATACGATCCTGTAAATCGAATGATATTTGAAAACATCTTCATTCCAAATTTCGGATGAATCGGTGATTTCGTTAAGGAGATCCAGTGGTTCTATTTTAATTTCCATTCAAATTTGAAAAAACACCCTGTAGCTCAGAATCTAGAACTTTTAGATACTACATATGGGGATCCTCTAGGTATTTTCCATCTCCCATTAAAATGTTTTCCGTCTTATCTGAGACAGCCTGTATAATACAGTACGCGTCAAAATTATGAAACAAATTCATTTTCTCAGAAGAAACAAAATCCTGAAACAGGTCATTTTTTTTCGAAACACAAAACGATTTGAGAGCCAATCTAACAGAACGAAACCAATGAAAGAGACACAAGAATCAAAAAATTGTGTTTACAATATTCCCTGTATGCGTTTAAAATCTTATACAGGAGAGACATCAAGACCTTTAGAGATAAGAAAACGGGAACATAAGAACAACATTAAAAATAGATACATTACAAGATCACAAATCGCTGATCATGTATGATCAAATAGCGGAAATCATATGATGAACTGGAACAACACAAAGATCCTAATGACGGAACCTGATAATCATAAAAGGAAAATTAAGGACTCCACATATATTTTGTTAGATGAAATAGAGAATCTGGCTAATTGTTCTGTTGGATTGATTTATTGAAGAAAGAAATGACATCAGGAAACTTCAAATTTAAATAAATCAACATCTCTATGTGTTGACGACTTTCAATGTCAATTAGACTGCAAATGAAAAAACACACATTCTGAGATTTTACAAGTTTGTCTGAAGAAGGAGTCTGATATAGACACCGAAACGTCACATTATCCTTTTCATTTATTTTCTTTTTTAGTTTTACTGTTAGGCAACAATTTTTTCAAAACCAATTTGCTCCTGACAAATAAGTGCAAAGATTCACGCAGAAGCTTTCCATCTTAATTAAAAAAAATTTAATTTTCTGTTCCAGAGACTGGGAATGAAAACCTAAAAAGTTTTCTAGAAATGCAGAATCCTCCCAGATATTTCATCGATAGGTCAATTTTTGTTTCACTTTCACGAAATTTTTGTTTCACTTTCACGAAATTTTTATCCATTTTTGAAAGATTTTTGTGCACCTTGTGCCATCCCAATCAACCCTCTAAATTTTTCGAATGTGGTACTTTTTTGACCAGGTCTTTATATATTCTTTACAGGCGTGCAGCAATTTTCAAGAAAAAAAAATTGCAAGTTATAAGAGGTATGGGCACTTTGTCATGGCTTATTTACTTTGAAACGATGATACCTGATGAAATTTGTCATCGAATAAAAGTCGACCAATACAGTTTTGTTTATGCACAACTTTCAACCCCTTTCAACCTCTCAAGTGATATATTAGAATGTGTGAAAAACTGCGCTTCAGTTATTATCTTAAGTAGGTTACTAAAGGATTTTCCAATGAGAGGTGTTATTTAGATTGATATTCAAAGCAAAATGCCATTTTCCAATATAAATGATCGGATGTTTATTTTATTATAAAGAAGAAGCTATACCGGTAATAGTGGAAAATAACATCAGGCAAATGACCACCACGACCACGCTTACAGGACCATATCCTTTTGATGAAATTTTCCATAACCAAATCTCAAAGTGGCTGCCCTATGTCCTCGATAGCCTCACGAATTCCATCATTGAGGTCTTGCATCGACGCTGGG
This sequence comes from Propylea japonica, assembly GCA_013421045.1. Classification (NCBI taxonomy): domain Eukaryota; kingdom Metazoa; phylum Arthropoda; class Insecta; order Coleoptera; family Coccinellidae; genus Propylea; species Propylea japonica. The sequence goes on along the minus strand of CM024240.1, from coordinate 21,229,731 downwards.
CTATTGGCGTAGACCTTCTCTTTCACGTGGCCCCAAAGGAAGAAGTCGCAAGGTGTTAAATCACAAGATCTCGGTGGTCAATTGTGATCACCTCTTCGAGAGATAACACGGTCCGGACACCTTTCCCGCAAAAGATCACTGGTTTAGTTACTTCTGTGGCACGTAGCGCCGTATTATTGAAAGTAAACGTTGTCGAGATCAATACTATATATCGAGCAATCGAGGTGGAAATGGGCCTCATCACTCAAGATGATTTTTCGATGGAATTCCGGATCATTTTCATGCATTTCAACGACCCAATCAGCAAACACACGACGTTGTTGATGATCGGCCGGCTTGAGTTCTTGTGTTAACTGAACTTCATAAGACTTAAGACCCAAATCTTTATGCTAAATACGGTGTTATGACGTTTGTGGAATGCCTAATTTCAAAGAACAACGAGAAATGGACAAACCTGGGTTTTCTTCTTCCACTTTCGGTTATAGCAGCAATATTCTCTGCTGTTCTTGAACGACGTGCACGGGTTTTATTCTTCACATCAGTAATTGTTCCAACAGCTCGAATTCTTCCACCAATTTCTTTATTGCGGTCCGACAAGATGCTTCACGACGGCCCAAAAATGTTCGAGTTTTACGAACCGTCTCTGCAAATTTTTCACCATTTTTATAGTGGATTTTAATAATTTCAATGCGTTCTTGAAGCGTGTATCGTTCCATTTTTATTAATGGCGTAGTTTCTACTTGTCAAATGTCAAAAAATGACAGCTTCAAACGTGACATCTACCGAAATAGCGGGCTATTCAGAATAACACTTCTTATTGGAAAACCCTTTAAATTTAATGATGTCTGCAAACCACACCAATTGGAGACAACGAAAAACATCTAAATTTACCACCCTATACAATTCACACATGAGTATCAACCAACTGGGTGGCCGATATAATTGAGATTGAATAATAATGATCCAATTTCCTCAATTGGATAAGCTTAGAGAAATTGTAAGATATTGAAGCAATATGTACATAGAGGATAAGATCGCAGATACATAATTTAACGCACGATGAGTCGAAGTAAGCAATCGATAATTACGTAATGAAATACAACAGTATGCAGAAGGATGAGCACATTAATAGAGCGAACAAAACTTTCGACTTCACATGATTCTACGATTTCGTAAGGATTTATATTTTTTTTGTGAAATTTTATCTCACAGCACAGCATCACAAGAGATAAAGTTATCTGACTCGAAAAAATCTGTTGCCTGTTTGGTTTTCCGGCCCAGGGTTCAGATAGTCCGTTCACGAAAGTTTGAGCGCATTGTAGGCGTTTGTTTATTTATCTGAAGTTGGCAGTATTTGCTGTCATAACGTAAACTAAAGTCAACGTTGCCGAATGTACCCGGCCTCGCTGACGAGCTTGCGAGTTATCAGAGAACTCTATGCAATATTGACAACATTGCGTATCAATCTGACAAGAATAAAAACAACATAACCTAAAATTTCAATATACAAAGTGGAATACGCCAAATTTTCATGGCCAACCGACGGCTCAACCTTTCGTGAAGGGAGTAAAGATGAGGGTGTTCATCATCATCAAATTTACGATATTTCATGAATACGCTGTTCATAAATCATATGCCACTTATATTTGTTTATTGCAATTCGTGTGAAGTTGTTTCAAATTGAATTTGAAGAATTCTCCTGCTTCTTCCAATACAGGTGTTTTCCAACAAATGGAGGTTTGTACTTAAATAAATGTAATTATTCGTCGTCTGTAATATTTATTGAACTGTTTCAGTTTGACAATCTTGTCAAAAATCTGTACCGTAAAATGAATTGTTGGGCCGTCCGTCCGACCGTTAGCACAATAAATTTCGAAGGGATTGTTTTAGAGACTCGAAATTTGCAGCATGAATTCGGTTCCCAACTCGTACAGGGTGTTCCATAAAATATGACCATTCAAAATATTTACTCCTCAATATCTCAGACAAAACGAAACCCAATACCCATCGAAATGAAATGTTGCGGCCATATGCAAGATGCTCATAATAAGCTTAATGCAAAATTTTGTGGCCATAGTGTTAACAGAACCAAAGAAAATTCATTTGAGATATTGAAAAGAAAAAACTTCAAATTTCCATAAAAAAATATCCGATTTGAGTGAAATTTATTTCATAAATGAAGATTGATACACTGAATTTTCATGCAGAATTTTGTGGCCATAGTGTTAACAGAACGAAAGAAAATTCAACTGGAATATTGAAAATAAGAATCTTTATATTTCCATCGCAGGATATCCGATTCGAGTGAAATTTATTTTGTGAATGGAGACTGAAACACTGAGTTTTCATGAGAAATTTTGTGGCCATAGTGTTAACGGAACCATAGAAAATTCAATTGGAATATTGAAAAGAAGAATCTCCATATTTCCCTAACAGGATATCCGATTCGAGTGAAATTCATTTTTTGAATGAAGACTGATATACAAAATTTCAAGAAGATCATCAGAACCGTGGAATTTGATCTTTTTTAATTATTTTTTTTTACATAATATTTCATTTTCTGAACAATTTCCAGAATATAATTCGAATTGTGGTGCGACTTTGCATTTATAGGTATATTTGGTATCAATACCATGCTCCACCAACGAACGAGCGCTCAAAAGCTCCTGCTCAGGCTTTTCTTAAATTTTTTCCTATATTGCGACAGTACGCTTTGATTTAGAGACATAGATATGAGTGTGTTTCTTAAAATCAAGTAGGCTTTGTGAAAAACTATTTCTCAGTTATTTTATTCATCAAATATTATATTTTAAATTAATAATTTTTTTAAATAACGAACGAATATTTCACATTTTATTCATCTCGTATTCAAGTGAATTTGTAATCTTTACACATTAATCAATTAAAATTGAGTGTATATTACAGTTCAATGATCTATTTTTTCCCTCAATCCCATTATAAGCAGAATGCACTTTTTTACTTCTTGATACTGCGAATTTGCAAACGAATTCACGGTCAGGGAGCAAGGAAAGTTCATCATATGCATCCTATAATGAGAACATAACTCACCAAAGCAAGAATTCATTACGAAGCGGGGATACAGAATAATATAAAAAGTTTACTTGCAAACAAATTAATAGTATTCACTCGTATCTCCTTCAGCGCCTGTATTAAAATAACGATGTGTTCTTTGAAAGTAAGTGAATTTATATTTATTTTCGGATTCCCATCTAGATTGATTTTGTTTCAAAACGTCAAATATAAAAGAAAAGAGTAAATTTTGGGTTGATGATTTTCGATATTTCGAAGACGTCCAAATTCTTCATTGAAAAGGATAAAACTAAAATGTTGAAAAGCCAATCAAAAAAATTCGGTTTTCCACGAATATTGTAAAATCTGTCCATTGTACGTCTCTGTGCTCGGCCATAATAATACCCACTAATCACAAGGGAATAATGAGATTTTTATCACTGCTGTCAGATGGTTCATAGATTTAGCTTTGATATATTCTTCAAATTGGTATCTCTTCAGTATTCTAAAGTACAAACAAATATGGGTATACCTTGTCAATCGATGGCCAAAGCTACGTTTTTTATATCAATTAAAGCATTTTTTCATTATAAAATACAGGGTGTCCCATTACTCGACATCAACCCGGAACCGGTGAAAAGGCAAGTAATGCTGGTTGTCAGAAAAATATAAAAAAAATCTAAGTTGCATGATTTTAAAATAATGCGCATTTAAAAAAACACGCAAAATTCCACACCCTGTGACAGTCTTTTCGCTCCTGTTGCCACAAATATCAACTTTTTCCAACTTTTTTCTTTGCTGTGTAACCTTGAATAATGCTTGTCTAAACTGTAATCAAAATTTTGATACCAGCTGCTCTAGGTTTCATAAAAATAGGGCTTACTTCTCAGAAAAAAAATTCGAAATAAACAATTGCCTAGTTTCAACTGACTGTATTGAAAAAAAATGTACTACGTAGGTTTGGCATGTTTTTTCAAAAGTTGGCGCATTTAGTAAGGATTCCATAATGGTATAATACTTGTTTAATTGTAGCTGCCGTAGTTCAAATTAATTTTCGATTGCCAAGTCCAATGGATTCAAGTCCGGTGAACGGGCCGGCCACGAGATTGGACCAGAACGTCCGATTCATCTTCCGGGCAAAAATGGATCGGCTTTCTGGTCCAATCTCGTGGCCGGCCCGTTCACCGGACTTGAATCCATTGGACTCTATTACTGGGAAGCAGTAAACGAAAAAGTGTATTCAAAGGCAATCGAAAATAAATTCGAACTACGGCAGCAACAATTTAACAAGTATTATACCATTTTGGAATCCTCACTAAATGCGCCAACTTTTGACAAAACATGCCAAACCTACGTAGTACATTTTTTTTCAATACAGTCAGTTGAAACTAGGCAATTGTTTATTTCGAATTTTTTTCTGAGAAGTAAACCCTATTTTTATGAAACCTAGATCAGCTGGTATCAAAATTTTGATTACAGTTTAGACAAGCATTATTCAAGGTTGCACAGCAAGAAAAAAGTTGGAAAAAGTTGATATTTGTGGCAACAGGAGCGAAAAGACTGTCACAGAGTGTGGAATTTTGCGTGTTTTTTTAAATGCGCATTATTTTAAAATCATGCAACTTAGATTTTTTTTATATTTTTCTGACAACCAGCATTACTTGCCTTTTCACCCGGTTCCGGGTTGACGTCGAGTAATGGGACACCCTGTATACAATGACCAGTTCTCCAAAAACTTCTCATGTGTCAGCTTGACTTTTCCACGCTTGTCATAGAAGGGTCTTGTCCATAGACTAACTAAACGTTTTTAGTTTGTCTATGGTCTTGTCGCGGTCGGCAAATGTTAAAACCTTCAAGAAATATATTCAGTAGTCGTGGATAGAGTATATTATGCTACTCGAGTATAATGACTGTTATTCACTCCGTGATTTGGGCCACTTGCCCATGGCTCGTGGCCTAAATTTCACCTCGTGAAAAATAGCTATCATTATACGCTCGTTGCATAATATACTATTAAATCGCTCACATTTTCATATTGAGATAACGATCATTCAAATTTGAATATCTTAAGATTTAGACTAATCAACAAATAATGCATTTTATGTCAAAATTTTCGCTTATTCTCCAGAAATTATGATTGAGGTGTCGTTAAATAAAAATTTTCATACTGCATTAAATTTTAATTTCTTATTTCGATGATTTTAAATATTGATTTGAGTTCCCCATAAAACGCAATGTTAAAATCGTAGCACGAATCTTATTGTCACGTGATCAATTTCTATCCGTTTTTGTTGCACTGTAACATTCATTTATTCAATTGGCCAAATAATATTTTAAGGCACCATCCAGGTTACCGAGGTCTGATTTTTTTTCTTGTTAGTGATGGTAATTTTTTCTCTCGTACCCATGTTTTACATTTTATTAATCTCGTGGCGAAGTTAATTCAGAATCTTTATGAATTTAATCAATTGAAAATGAAGGGTTTATTTCAGTTCAATTATTGATTTTTAAATAATTCAATTGATATTATTCTACAAAAGATTTCAGCAGACTAGACCATAGTAATAAATTGTCAAAATCTTTTGTTGAATCATATTAATTAATTGATTTAAAAATGAAAAGAATAAAAAAATTAGTTAAAAATATCTCAGTGGCGTACTACTTTGTTAATCAGTTTTTGAGTAAAACTTTAACACCCCGTATCTCGAAAACGTAACTTCGGCGCCCTCGTGTTCATGGGACTTTTTTTCTTGCACTTTTTTAAGGAATCTCCCTTTTTCGTTTGAACGTTCAATTTAGGAACATCATGTATGTATGTACGAAACTGCTAGATTTTGACGACCATTCACTGTGAGACTATAGGCATCTGAAAATAAGAATGCAGCGGCACGGCGGGCATTCGTTGAACTATTAATATTGACATGGAAGGATTTGGTGGTATTGTTTATGTGTATATCTGCTTCAATAAAATTTGGATTTTTCATCAATATATCAAAATTTCATAAATCTATAGTGAACGAATGTACCTATTACTGTGTATATTATATTTTTATTTTTATTCTGTGAAGACGGTGGGTGTCATAATTTGTTTCCATTTATTTCAGCCATAGTGAAATATGAATTAGGTTAAAAGGCTGTTGAGGAAATTAAGGAAAACAATTTTGTTTATTGGACAATTGAATTAACTATTATTCAGAGGGTTTTTCTTGTTAAGACTTCCTTTCAGTTCTACTACTAGAACTAAAACATCACGGTTGTTCTTCCTTTCTGGTAGTAAATCCAACAGGAAGATTTCTGGTAGGCACAGCAGTATTTTTCAAAAACTACTTATGTTATGAACTGGGTTCTGTAAACGATTAACCCCATGGATCTAATCTAACCTACAAGTTTTGTGTAACCCGTATAACCCTCCATAAAAATAATCGTCAACTACAAAATGCAAGGAGCAAACTTTCATATTTCCTGCGACTAGTTTACTGATTTTAAGTTTCAGTTGCCAGGCTTTTCGTCGATCCATCAACACTTTGTCACTTTACTCCTCGATTTCCCTTCTACCCAAACACGAAATTTATCCCTAGCTTGAGGAAAGGCATGGAAATGTATATTATTTGGAATTCTTTTTATTCTCAGGAAGAACGCTGAGGAACTGAACAATAGCGGTTTGAATTAATTATACTTATGAAATTAATAATAATGTTAGATATTCACATAAATCACGACAACGTAATGCAAAATGAAAGAATCATGTAAATATTAAAGGTTACTCAGATCGTCACCAGAGGGCGTATAGCTTAGCTGGTTTGTACAGTGACTATATTACCACAGTGGCGACAACTAGTCATAAAACTGTCAAAGTCCGTCATGTTCCGTCAAGACGTTTTTGGTGCTATTTTTGAATAACTCTATTACAGTATTCGTTTTGAGGAGTTTCGTGTTCCTGAGCTGTTCCAGTGCTTGTGCGCAGCCAATGGCAAGCCGTATTTCGAGCTTTTGAGTCACTCAGGAGCACGAAATATCTCAAAACGAAGAGGCTATATATAGAAGTCTTTTTCGACCTCATTCTCAATCTATAGGCAACAAAACATACATAAACAAACTAAATCTGCAATCTGCGCAACTCCGACGAAACATGGCGGCAAACCAATAGAAAATGAGACACGAACTGTCGCCACTATGGTAATATAGTCACTGTACTTGTTTGCCTATCCTTACATCTCAAGACGAATGATATAAGGCCAATACTTTTTATTTTCAGGTCACTTTAGTTCTAGCCTTGAGTGCAATTGCAAATGCAGGCTTAGTAGAATATGGCTTACAAGAAGGCGATGACGTTCATCACCAATACGGAGGAACCATTGAAGAATACGGGGGAGGCTACGGTGGAGACGAGCATACTGATTATCACGTGAGTTGGAGGGAATTCAAATTCAGTAAATGCAATAGAAATCGATGAGTTTGACATGAAACCACTTATGAGTAATAGAAACTTTGAAATAATATAAGCTTACATTCTGTCATAGGGCACGATAACTTTCGAAGGGATTGTCCTAGAGACTTGAAAATTTCAGGATGAATTCGGTTCCCAAATGCCGCGGTTAAGTTCGTTAACCAGCCAAATCGTAGAGGTGATTCCATAAAAATTGTCTTTCAAAATTTTTACTCCCCAATATCTTCGAAAAAAAGAAACCAATCGGAATGAAATTTTGCGACCACAGACAAGTTGCTCATAATGGGCCTCTTGTGAAATATTGTAGCCATCATGTTAACAGAACCATGGAAAATTCAATTGGAATATTGAAAAGTGGAATCTTTATATTTTTATAACAAGATATCCGATTCGTGTTAAATTTATTTTTTGAATGAAGATTGATATCCGAAATGTTCTTGCAAAATTTCGTATCGTAATCTCTGAACCATAGAAAATTCAATTGGAATATTGAAAAGAATAATCTCTATATTTACATAAGGAGATATCCGATTCGAGTGAAATTTATCGTGTAAATGAAGATTGATATACCGAATGTTCGTGCAAAATTTCAAGTGGATCGCATCATCAGAACCATATAATTTAATTTTTTTAAATGTCAAGGTTTAGCATATTTCAGTTTTTGAATAATTTCCAGATTATTATTCCGATCCTCATGAGATTCTGTATTTATTTATTAAGTATCAATTTCAATTCCTATACAAAATTGTGAGGTAATAGACTCACTGATCTACCAATGAAGGAGCGCACGAAAGCACCTGCTCAGGACTCTCTTAAATTTTCTATATCGGGTGTCCCAAACAGTGGCGGCTTGTCCTATGAGGCAGGTGAGGCAGTGCCTCACCAAATAAATTACAGAAATCACAAATAATATCAAGCGAATTAATCCAATATTTTATTAATCAATTCATCATCCCATTATGTTCTTCAGTCTCAATTTTTTGTACGATACTGCACTCGTCTTCCATAATATCCGAGCTCAATCTCAAGCCGGGTACAGCTACAGACGTCTGTAACATTACACGTTACTGACGTTACGATGAATGCACAAAAATCGGAACGTAACGTTACATATTACAGGCGTTAAGGTCCGATTTTTGTACATTCATCTTACTTCCTCTTCAAGGCGTAAACGCATGATACTAAAAGTTGTGTTTTAGAGTCATGGCGTAAACGGTGAGGTGCCTCACGCGCTTCCTTGTCTAGCGCGTTATTCACATCGACGTGACGAGATCATGAACCTCCCCTTCGTTGTTTATCTATTGCGGCTTCTAAGTGAATTTGAGGCTAGCCTCAGTAACAACTAGTAGAACATTTGAAGCGTTTTATCTCAGAACGGTGCCTCGTAGGAAAAAAGTATTGGTACATTTTTTGAAGATAATTTTAACATCTACATTTTTGTCTGAATTACTTTTTTGATGAAACTCACCGTTTTGCTGAAAATCGCGAAAAACTAATTTTTCGACCTTTGAACTTGAATAAATTTTTGTCCATCCACGGGAATGATTGGGAACTTTTATATATTATTTATTATTATGTTTTGAACCATTTTACCGATTTTCAGCTTGTTGGGATTTTATGTAACTTCACCCTAATTTTTTGGTCTGGATTGACCGGACTATCTACCCGTGATCGTTTCGTTTCGTTTCATCGGCAAACTGCACATATTCGGGTTAATCGTGAAGCGGAAATAGTGAAATTTCACTCTGGTTTGGGTTTATTGGGTTTGTGCAGTACTCGTGATATTGCAGAGTTTTCAATAAACAGAAACAGTTTTTGAGTCGTTCCTATGAGTATAAAATATGTACAATTGAAGAAGTTATACAACCTATTCCAAATCTTGACTATCGGTGCGGTAGGAAAATCGAATCGGAGGTTTCAAAATGAGAGTACTACTGGCCTACGCAGTGTAACTCTAATCAGAATATTTTTTGGCAGTGTTAATAATACATATTCCGATAGGGTTTAGTGAAAAACTGGTTGAAGCGAGTTGAAAAACTTATCTCAGGGCAATTACCACCCGATAAAACGCTATAGAATCATTGGAGCATTAATACCGAAGGATTTTTTCATAATGATAAGTATGCAGCTGACAAAAAAGAGTTATAAGATTAATATTTTTTTTTGATGTGCCTCATCACTTTATTCTGTCACAAGCCGCCATTGGTCCCAAAGGGGGTGGCCTATTAGATTATTATTATTATGGTGATTTTTTCTGTTCATCCTGTATAACTGACAACTATAATTCAAAAGCAGTGACAAAGATCAGATCAATTTGTAATGACTTGCTAAATTTCTTACTTAAATCTCAAATATTGAGCGTACTAGAGTCATTTTCGTAACACGCCAATTTGATCAAATAGGCCACTCATCTTGGGACACCCGATATACATGAGTTCATTAATTTTTCTAGCAAATTAATAAAATAAATTATTATTTTTTGCTCATGATGATACGAAATATCGTTTCTCAATACATAATCTTAACTACCAAAAACCACGGTATTATTTCTAAAAATTGAGGTATTTCTTATAGGAACCCGCAAAATATCAGTTCAACTATGCTGTGCATGACCATCACACAGGCGATATAAAACAACAGTACGAAGAAAGAGATGGGGATTCAGTGAAGGGATCTTACAGTCTGAAAGAAGCCGATGGTTCAACTCGAATCGTCAACTACAAGGCAGATAAACATAACGGTTTCACAGCTACCGTTGCTAGGATTGGCGGAGAGCACAAAGGCGATGAATATAACGAATATCCCGAAAAACATTATTAATTTAACAAATATTGTAACAGGAAAAAGTTTGAAAATATAGCAGGAAAGTTGAGACGTATAACGAGACATTTTAAATAATATGTAGTGACAATCGCAATGTACTCCGAAAATGGAGCTTACGGATTGAAAATGGCACGACTATTGTATAATATACCCATTATATATCAGTGTGCTCGACCGTATTAATATTCATTAATCACTAGTGAATAATTAGTCATTATTCACTTCTGCCAGATGCTTCCTTGATTTAGCTTAAATATAATATTGTTAAAATTGATATTTCTTCAGTACTAAAAATCCCCAACTAACAAATATGGGTATACCTTTTCAATCGAGGGCCAAATCTACTTTTATTACATCGATTAAATCAACTTTTATCATAAAATATACAATGACAAGTTATCCAAAAAATTTCTCATATGAACTTGACTTTTTTCACACTTGGAAAAGAAGGATCCTGTCATGATCTCAAAATGTAAAAACTTCAAGAAATATATTCAGTAGTTGTGTCTATAATGGCTGTTATTCATTCGGCAATTCAGGCCACTTGCTTACGGCTTGTTGCCTTAACTTCACCTCGTGAATAATAGCTATCATTATACGCTCCTTGCATAATATCCTATTGTATACTATTTACATGTGGTTAACAAACCTTCTATTTGAAAGAATTATTTCATTTAATTAATTATGTATAAATGCACACTGTGATTAATCATTATGATAGATTTTCCCTCTAGGGAGGAACATGTCCTATTTTATACCAAAAGTTTCACAATAAATCAATGTAAATGAAATAGTTTTTGCTAGATCATTTTCCTGAATACTAGAAGGGAGTTTTGTTAGGATTCTACTGATTCAAAAATTATAGAAGATTTTCCGATAAAATAATCGTCAGTTACTCGGTTAACCTAGGGTCCTTTTCTTTAGCTTAATGTTCAAGGTATCCAAATTTTTTTTTAGCACCTTATTATACAGGGTGTCAAAAATGTGAGCATTAAAATGTACAGGGTGGGCATATTTCGATGTTTTAGCACTACAACTTTTAAACCAGAGGAGATAGACAAAATGATACCCACTTCTCGATCTCTTTTCCTGAGAAACTAACAAGAGTAGTATTCATTTTTGGCTACTTTCTTTGGGTTTCGAGTTATAAACGAAAATTAGAAAAGTGGCGATATCGAAAAAAAATCATATCTCCGCTAATACTGATGATAGAGCTCTGAAATTAAAACATTATACAGGCACTTTTTCACGTAGCATCCATTAGCGTGCTCGTCTTTTTTGCACCAATTCTAATTACGAAGCTATGACCCTAAGTTATGTTTTTTTCAATAGGAACACTAAATTTTTGTGGCATTTTCTGGAAGCTTAATTTTTTCTGATTTCAAAAATATATAACATTAGGTATATGGTTTACATCAATATAAGTATAGAAAATGGTCAAAAACCTATTTTCATCTGAGATTTTATGGTAATTATACGATGCTAAATTTTCTGTGCTCATCAACAGTTGAAATCATAAAAAAGATCGAGACTCAGATGAAAATAGGTTTTTGACCATTTTCCATACTTATATTGATGCAAACCATACAATTTTATACATTTTTGAGATCAGAAAAATTAAGCTTTCAGAAAATGGCACAAAAATCTAATGTTCCCATTAAAAAAAACATAACTTCGTGTCATCCCTTTGTAAAAAATACGAGCACGCCACTGGAATCTACTTCCCAGTATTATTCTGTACACAAAATGAACTGATTCGTTTGTAACAGCCATTTTTTTCTCTCATATTTCCGGCACATATGTTGTTCAACAATGAATAAAAAGTTCTTCCATGAAATGTAAATCACTTTCATTTTTCAGCTTGTTTATTGGAACAGAAATAAAACTCCTTCGAGATTTATGATAGGATGGAAAGCGTTGGATGTCAAGCAATTTTTCATCCAACCTTTGTGTCAGTTAAGACTAGGAAGTGAACAAGGACAATTAGATAACTTTCAATTTGAAAACTCTTCAACATGAGACTTTTCCAAGCTCATTCTCAGTTGGGGGCTCACATTTCTTGATTTTCTTGGACGATCCCTACAGAACCGACATCTGAAAACTCAGTAAATGTCATTAATGTACGACCGGTTACTCCATGAAGGGCAAGGCCATATCCGAGAAGAATAACTTTCCAGGATTATCCAGTACACAAAATGAACTGATTCGTTTGTAGCAGCCATTGTTTTCTCTCATATTTCCGGCACATATGTTGTTCAACAATAAATAAAAAGTTCTTCCATGAAATGTAAATCGCTTTAATTTTTCAACTTGCTTATTGGAACAGGAAGAAAACTTCTTCGAGATTGATGATAGGATCGAAAATGTTGGAGGTGCAATTTTTCATCTCAACCTTTGTGTCAGTTAAGAATAGGAAGTGAACAAGGACAATTAGCTAACTTTTAATTTGAATACTCTTCAACATGAAGTGGTTTCATCAGAAATTTAATTAGAAATCAGTGCAAATTGAAACTTTTGCGGGAATTCACATTATTCGAGACTACGTGTTCCTGCACCCGAAGTGTAACTACTTTCAAGTCATCATTCATACGATATTTAGAAATTTGCTCAATTATAGTTATAAATATTGTTTAAAAATTTGCGGAAACATTTAGCTAAAAGTTGAGGAAAAACCTCTGAGCAAATTCTATATCTCCGCCACTAGCACTTCTAATAAAACCGGGTAAAGTGCGGGTAAGTAGCTATTATTAGTGACAATGTGAATACAAAAACTCAATTCTGTCATTCAAATGGTTCCTGAAATATTAGCCAAAAACTGAAAAGAATATATATTTTGACACCTGTATCGCTGAAACGAAAACCGGAGGAAAAAAAGGGAGACGAAGAAAAATGTTATTTTATCATAAGTACCTAATCTACAGTTGACCGTTGATACACTTATTTGGAAGTAGCGACCTGCTTCGCACGAAATGAAATTATTTACGACATCACATTAGAAACCTCAAAAATAACAGTACTTCTCCACTATTTAATGGATGTTATTAGACATATAAACCTTCCTCTCGAATCATTCTATCTATTAAAAAAACGCATCAAAATCCGTTGCGTAGTTTCAAAGATTTAAGCATACAAAGGGACATAGTGACAGAGAAAGCGACTTTGTTTTATACTATGTAGTGAAGAGTTTTATATAGACGATCCTACGGTATAGTTTTTATTTCTAATGGATCTGTCTCCATCCAATTTGAGTGTTATTGAAACTGCAACAAGAATCATAACAGTATAATAAAGTAGGGAATTTATTTTTCCAGTCCCAGTTTATTTACTGATTGGCTCTAGCTTTGCTTGGATTTATTGCTTTCTGTAAAATCTTTCTTATGGTTTCTGGTGTGCACTCGCATGTTCAATGTTATCTTTGAGTACCTATATTAAATGGAGAAGGCTTTAGCTTTAATGCAAAAAGATGTGTATATAAAGACATGAGAAGTTGTTCCACATTGTTTTCTCTGCCATGGAACCACACATTTTACACTGAGTCAAATTCTCTTTCCATAATTTTTGAGAATAGAATATATGAAATTACTAAGAAAAGAGTAGAAGACTTATTCCCGCCTTTTCAAATACACAATTGAACTGCAGTGCGCATGTGTAGCTCTCGTGTAGAGTTACGATGGATCAACCTGAGTCAGTGATCGAGTTAATAGCACCGTACCTTCCGAAAACGGGTTTGATGTTCGGGTTAAGCCGGTCCCAGACAATGCGTGTATTTGACTAATGTCGGCATTGGCGGTGCTTCGCGTAGTGTGTGGGAGCTCAACTTCGGGTATCATTCGACATTGGCCTGCTATCCGAAGTCTTGTCGGTACGGACGCCACGAACCAAAGGAAGACGAAGTACATTCGCGCTCATTCGTGTTAGCTCCCAGACAATGTGTTTATCTACGCGTACTATATGGCCTATTCTGTCTTCAGTCAGAGTCGTGCGACGTGATTTCACGGTGTTTTTTGGTATTATTTGTTTAGCCATCATGGAATGGTCTAATAAATTAATAATGGAGTTCTTGGATCTCTACGTATCATATCCTAGAACAAATATTGAAATATGAAACTTTTCAATTATCGAGAGTAATTCCGAATAATTTTTGATTTCTGACACAGCAATGAGATCAAGTTACAACTAGGTGTTGTGATTTTTATTGTAATTGTAAATGATTACTGTCTGATTTGTCTAGTTTCTGAACATATTTTCCTATAGCTCCACAGTTCTTAAAATAGATAATATGAAATAACGGTACAGAGCATCTGCCACAGAAACATAATGCTCTGTTCTACTTTTATAGATTATGAGATTTCAAAGATCACTATTTTGGAAAATATGCTCATCTTTTAACGATACTTTCACCCTTTTCGTAGCTCTTCAGTAAAATCTCAATTAAATAATTAGGTGCAAAGGCACTGAATGCAAAGGAAACGAGGAATGCAATATCACTTACTGGTCGTTCAATACGGCTATAGTTGTACCGAAAGATCCTAATTAATTAATTACACGAAAAAAAAGAACGAGAAAGCAATATCTCCCACTGCCCATTCATAACTACGATAGCTATATCGAAAAATTTTAATAAAATAATTAAGGTTTTAATGAATAAATGAAAACAGAAGAATAAAAGTGTTAGAATTTTTCAATCTATCGGTTGTCAGATCAGGAAACTCAACATAAAACATAAAAATATATAAAAAACATAAAACTCTATGGATAAAATCGCTTTGCTCCGTCGAAATAGACCGAGCGAAAAGATCGACGTCCGATCGCTCAGATTTTTATGACGAACGCTCCAGATGTCTACGCCCCTCAATCGGATGTAATAAACGAACGGTTCAGATCGATCCGACACGTCTGATGTCGATGCCGAACGCCCCTACTACTGACTGCTCTCGCTCTCCGCTACTTCGTAATTAGAAATGATGCAAAAATGCTAGCACGCCACTGAATTCTACGTAAAAAAGTGCCTATATAATGTTTTGATTTCAGAGCTCTATCATCAGTATTAGCGGAGATATGAATTTTTTCGATATTGCCACTTTTCCAATTTTCGCTAATAATTCGAAAACAAAAGAAGGTAGCCAAAAATGAATACTACTCTCGTTAGTTCTCAGAAAAAGAGATCGAGAAGTGGGTATCAGATTTTGTCTATCTCCTCTGGTTTAAAAGTTGTAGTGCTAAAACATCGAAATATGCCCACCCTGTACAATCCAGTCCGCCCTGGTAAACTGAACAACCTAATTGAAATTGAGTGCGGTGATTTGAGTGGTTCTTAATACTAATAATCATATAATAATAATAATATATCCTGTATGTGCTGATTCAAATATCAGAGTTGATTTCATAAATGTATACAATGAAACCAAAATTTATCAGGATGTCAAAATTTCAATTATGACACTTCCCATGTGAATAAACGAGAAAACGCTTCTTAGCCTAGAAATGATCAAGAAAGTAAGCACTGAGAAAAACTCTAGGATAATGCTGAGTAAAAGAGAGGAATGGAGAAGGGAATACACCGACTATAGCCTCAAGGACAAAAACGTAAAATGGCATACAGACGGTTCTAAAACCTCTACAGGACCTGACGCTAAGATATACAGAGCAAGTACTAATTGTGCTCTGTCAGCATACATTAGACCTCACTAATTCCTAGCTAATCAGCAGCGCCCTGACTCCGACTAGTCCTACTCGGGATTTTGTGAAGTCGTTTGTCAGTCGGCCATTAGGCGGCCTACAGACGATCAACTTAGTTGTCAACTAGGTTGTAAACCATGTGAAAGCGAAAATAGCGGTTGTCAACCAATGCTTAGTCTGAAAATATGATCTGCGGAGCGAGCAAGATTATCTGTGACGTCATGACATTTGTTGTAGTGTGAAAATAAAAAAGAAAGCTCAGGAGCAAAGGCTTGTCAAGTCAAAGAATTCGTAACCTCAAAATTATTATTTGCTGTCTTTCGCTCTGAAACGGTGTATCATATTGTAACAAAATTAGTTTCATCTTTCGTTAAAACATCCAGAACATAAATAATTAACCTAAACTGTCCTAAACTAACATTTAGGTTAGAAATAAATGACATTTGGAAGAGCTCTCGCTTTTGAGCGGGAGCGAATATATCTGATCTTCTTGGTCGCTCTGTTAATAAAAGATCACGATGCAGAGTGAAGTGAGCGAAGAGAGCTTAATAAAAGACCAGCTGAGAGCAAGAAGTGCACGCCGTGCAGAATATTCAGACTAAGCACAAGTTGAAAACATCATTTCAGCGGTGATTCGGAGGAATTATCAAAAAAATGAAAATCGTTATTATAAACGAGATATGCGACGAAGAGATGCAGCACACTCCTAAAAAAAATAGAATTTTACGAAGGAGCGGTGCCAAAATCGGTCTCAATTTTCCCATTCCGGTTTAATGAAAGAACTTTTCGAATTTTGAGCCGAGAATGGTCTCAAACGATAAGGTTAGACTCCCTGATGACGAATCCGTGGTCAAATTCTTTTCTGTCCGTAGGGCAGTCCGTTTTAGCCGGCCATTTGCATGATAACTTTCGAAGGGATTGTCCTATAGATACTTAAGATTTTCAGGGTGAATTCGGTTCCCAAATGCCGCGGTTGAGTTCGTTAACCAGCCAAATCGCACAGGTTGTTCCATAAAATATAATAGCCATTCAAAATTTTTGTCAGACAAAACGAAACCAATCGAAATGAAATTTTGCGGTTACATGTAAGATGCTCATAATAAGCTTCCTGAAAAATTCTGTTCAAACAGAACCATACCTAATTCAGTTGTAATTCCAATGGTTATTTGAAACCCGGCGCTGATTTTGACAGCTTGTGACGTCACACTAATCCGGCGTATAGGCAAAAATACAGCATGTTGTTATACAGTGAACGAGCGCCTTAATGTATGTACCCTATTTTATACCACATTCTAACAAAAATGATTAATCAGATGAAAAATTACCTTTGTGCTAGAGCTAGCTTTAACCTATCATTATCATATTTCAGCTGCAAATCTGTGAGAGGCTTTTCTTGTACAACTTGATGGCTAGGACTATCACTAACTTGTAATCCTGAGATCGAATGGCTGCGAGGTTGAGGTATTTCATCATCTTTATTTTGGCACTGTGGAAGGGCGGCGTTACCTGAAAAGAGGTGGAATATAATAAAATTAGAGGTGTAACACTTCCGTTAGACTGTAGTAATTTCGTTCACTCGGAAAAGAAACCTTCGCGACATGAAAACGTTTTATTTAAACGGAAATATCTTGGAGTGGTAGTCAGAAGTTAACCTAGGAATTAC
The DNA here is from genome assembly GCA_013421045.1 of Propylea japonica. Taxonomy (NCBI): domain Eukaryota; kingdom Metazoa; phylum Arthropoda; class Insecta; order Coleoptera; family Coccinellidae; genus Propylea; species Propylea japonica. The sequence goes on along the minus strand of CM024240.1, from coordinate 21,212,089 downwards.
ACTGGATAGTAAACTTCTGTGGAATAAGCATGTTGATACTGCTACTTGCAGAGCTAAAAGGGCTCTAATGGCGTGCAGACGTCTATGCGGCAAATATTGGGGTTGTAACCAAAAATACTGCGATGGATGTACGTCATGATTGTGAGACCTATAATCATATATGGGGCAGTAGCCTGATATGCCAAGTCTCGATAAAGTAGAAGCTTGTCTGTGGTGCATCACTGGAGCTATGAGAACGTGCCCAGCTAGGGCACTTGGTGTCATTACGGATGTCACACCTCCACATCTACTGGTTGATAGGGTAGCCCATGAGGCTATCCTCGGAATATCTAAGGAAGGTACAGGTAATAAGAGAATAAAGAATCAGAGAGTCTGGTCCTATCTGAATAACTACATCTCATCTGCGAACCTCCCTAGTGATGTAATGATCAAGAAAGTAATCACTGAGGCAAACTTCAGGACATTGCTAAGTGAAAGAGAGGATTGGAAACGGTAATACACTGACTATAACCTCAAAGCAAATACCGTAAAATGGTATACAGATGGTTCCAAAACCTCTACAGGAGCTGGCGCTGGGATATACGGACCAAGTACCAAGTGTACACTGTCGCTAAGCTCCTGTATGAGCGTCTTTCAAGCGGAAATCTTAGCTATTGAAGATGTCTAGATATAAATCTAGAAAAAAACTATCAGAAGTTACATAGATACACTCAGATAGTCAAGCTGCTATTAAAACACTGAGCTCCTACGTCATCGACTCAAAGATGATCTGGGAGTGCCGGAACAAACTAAATGAGGTAGGCAAAAAAATAACGTCTTTTTAATCTAGGTTCACGGTCAATCCGGAATCAAAGAAAACAAAATGGTTAATACACTTGCCAGAGAGGACGCTCGAATGTCACTCATTGGCCCAGAAACCTTCTGTGGTAGGTATATGTAATGTACCCATGAGAAGTTTCTAGGGAAGGAGAAAGCCGAGAGGGAAAAACTCTGACGGAATCTCCCAGGAACAGATCATTCCACTGAGTTCCTTCAAAACTTTGAGACAGCAGGATCCAAAAGATATCTGGATCTTGGTAAGAAGCAATTACACCCCCTCATTGGCTCCTACTGGACATTGTCGCCTCAGGAAGTACCTGTTGAGGATGGGATTATTGGACACTGACGAGTGCAGGTTCTGTGGCGAGGAGGAAGAAGCTCCCATTCACTAGTCAAGGAATGCCTTGGCATTGCGAGCCTAAGGAGAGAATGCCTTGGGCGAGAAACTTGTAAGAGTGAGGAACTAGCCTCGTTGAAGCCTTCACAGTTATTAGATTTCATTAGATCTCTGGAACTGGAGGCGAGCTGTGAAGGGTTTGGCCAGAACAGCTCTGTAAGGGGACACAAGAGACCTTAAGATCGCAGTGAACTGTAAACCCCTCCTCAAACTAAACTAAACTAACACTTCTGCTACTGCCGCTGCCATACGCTCCCTAACTTGGCGGTTTTTCGTACGGAAGTCAAAGGACTGGCAAGGTGTGAATGAATGCTCACTGCCTTCGATACTGCCGCAAAAGTATTTCGGGACTTATTTCATGCAGCGCGAGTGCCAGTGGAAGTGGCTGTGTGTAATTGAGGCTATACTGATGGCAACCATAATATTTTTAAAGAATCAGAACATGTTTGTCGTATGATTGCAGATTTATTTTTGAACGGTCGTTCTACTTAAAGGAGTGCTACTCGTATATCGTTTTGCCCAAATGTCTGTTATTTTCGAATTTTAGGCCGAAATTCTGTTCGTGGGGCCGCCCGTCCGGCCAATAGCATGATGGCTATCGAAGGGATTTTCCAAGAGACTTGCGTTTTTCAGGGTGCCTCGGTTAAGTTCGTTAACCAGCCAAATCGTACAGGTGTTCCATAAAATATGGCCAATGAAATTTTTGTTCCTCAATATCTCAGACAAAACGAAACCAATCAAAATGAAATGTTGCAGCCAACTGCAAAATGCTCATAATAAGCCTCAGGCAAAAGTTTGTGGCCATAGTGTGAACAGAACCATAGAAATTTAATTGGAATATTGAAAAGAAGAAACTTCATATTTATAAGAAGATAATATCTGATTCGAGTAGAATTTATCTTGTGAATCGAGATAGACTGAATGAATTAATTTGGAATATTTTTAAGAAGAATCTTTATATTTTCATAACAGGATATCTGATTCGAGTAAAATTTCTTTTGTGAATGAAAAATGATATACTGAATTTTCAAGCAGACTTTGGTAAAAAATATTTTTATATTTCCATAACAGAATATCCGATTTGAGTAAAATTTATTTTGTTAATGAAAAATGATATACTGAATGTTCATGCAAAATTTCAAGAGGATCGCATCATCAGAACCATAGAATTAAATTTTTTATATATTTTATTTTCTGCATAATTTCCTGAATATAATTCCAATTGTGATGAGATTCTGCGTTTATATATCTGGTAACAATCACAAGTCCCATATAAAAATTTTGAGGTAGTAGTCTTATTGCCCCACCAATGAACGAGCGCTCAAAAGCTCCTGCTCAGGGCTTTTCTTAAATTTTTTATATACACTGATCAACATTGCTAGGGATCACTTATGAACTTCTCTTCATTTGTATTTTTTTCAAGTTATCTCGTGAATATCTGTACATTATATGTTCTCAAGGAAAAAGTAAGATGTTTTGAGTTGATTATATCAAAATCTTCCTTACTTCATCGGCTCTTGTTCAAAAAATCGATTATTATCTGTAGGCTGTTACAGGTGGAGTGAAAAGCAATGTGGTATTTGTTATTAAATCTGTTTTTTTCTCTCGTTCAAACACATAAGGTGACAATATTGAAGAAATGAGAATAATATCAGCTTATCAGTTATGCCGAGAAGACGTTTAGCTCCTGTGCAACTGGTCCAAATCATACGGTGGATGCAGGAAGGTTTGTCCAGCGAGAAGTGTCCCGGCGGTTGAATGTTTCGCAAAGTGTCGTGAGTCGGGCTTGGAATAGGTTCATCCAAAACGACTCAGTTATGTTCATGGGGAGGTCGGCAGCGCAGTACAACAGCTGCCCAAGATCGTCTTTTGATCCTCAATGCTAGGAGAAATCCCACTTACCCGGCGTCGCGGCTCAATAGATCACTGAGAGTTGCAACAGGAGTTCTAATTTCGAACCAGACTGTAAGACGACGACTACATGTTCGTGGTTTGAGAGCACGTAGGAGGGTACATCATCCCTGTTTGAATAGGGAACACCGGGTTCATCGATGGCAATGGGCTGGGGAGCATCGGAATTGGACACTTGAAGATTGGAGCCGATGTTTATTTACGGATGAGTCTAGATTTCGTTTGGTCAACTCCGATGGACGTATTCTTGCTTGGAGGGAAAGAGGTCGAAGGTATGCAGAACAGTTTATGGTACCCACAACAGCTTTTGGCGTAGGTTCTATATGTGTATGGGGAAGCATTTGTTTGAACCAACGCACGAGTTAGTTGTTCTGCAGAACACCACCATGACCAGCCAGATATATCACGATATGATTATTGAACCCATAATTGTTCCGTTGCGGCTGCCGTGGGTGAGAACTTCATTTTAATTAACGATAATGCCCGTCCACACCGTAGTCGTCTGTTAATGAAGCGCTTAGAAACTCATGCTATTGATAGGATGGACTGGCCAGCTCGCTCTCCAGACATGAATTGCATCGAACATGTCTGGTCTGAGATGTCTAGACAATTGTCAACCTTAGAACAACCGATTAATAACCTGGAGGACCTTTCTAACGCTTCACGGGATATTTGGACGAATTTGCCCCAAAATTTTATAAATCGTTTGATCGAAAGTATACCTCGTAGGGTAGAATGCTTGAGACGAGATCGTGGTGGAAACTTCAGCCTTCTTCTGGTTCATCATAAAATTTTTATGTTATTCAAACACAGAATTTTGAGTGTTCCTAAAAAAGACTTTTTTCTCTCCAACTTTCCAGTTTTTCATTCTTTTCTCAAGTGAACCATATTATCAACTGAAAATACTCTGATATCTGACTAAATTTATAATCTTGGAGCGAATATTTCAGAAATAAATTCAGAACAAGTAAGTGATCCCTATCAATTGTTGAGCAGTGTATTTTTCGAAATTATAGAACACTCAAACAACACTGAAATCTAACAAAAGAGTACCTGGAGGTTCTAATAGGTTATCAGGAGATTCTGCGGCAGTTGTTCTTGTTGTGATTGGGCTGGCATTGGTACTCGAAACAGGAGTGACAACATTGGCACCATTCAGAGTAACCTTACTTATTGCATTTCTTGTTGCTTCTTTCACTTCATTGAATTTATCAATAAACTGCAATAAATACAAGGTTTTTAAATAGGCATTTAATTTTGATATTTAAAACACAAGTATATTTTGGGGAGCATCAATAGATGTTTATTTCATTGGACCATCGGTTTAGGCATGTAAGATGGCGGCGATTTGTTGACAACGGAATGACGCATGCGCAGAGAGTGCCAAACGTCCTTTTGGTTGCCAGATTGTGCAAAAGCCATATCTTTGGAATCGAATGTTGACTTGTAACTAGGATTTACGAATTTATTTTGAAAAGAAATTATAAAATAAGATAAGTAATATCTTAAAAATATTGTCTATTCAGATGATCTGCGCAATTATTACTGAAGGGAAGATTTAAGAAAGAAATAAACACGACCAGTTGTACCAAACTAAATTATATATCACTATATGGAAAGAAATAAAAAATTGTTTCAATTGATTTATTTTAGAGATCGAAGTGGAAGAAGGAAAGATGAACTAAGCAAGAAAAATATATATAATCACATTAGACAAAATGCTATTTCACTAGAATTGACTTAGTAAAAATTAATTTGAATTTTATAGTGGAACTCTATATAACAAATCGAAGCGGAATTTAATCGATGCTTCAAATACAAGAATAATCGTCGTACCTGGCAACGTTGCTGTTACTTGGCGGACCGCCGCCATCTTACATGCCTAAACCGATGGATTACCGTCCTTGTTCTATGTGACATTGTTGTGATTTTGAACTGATGAACTGATAAAATTTACTTCGGAACTATCCACGATATTCTGATTTGGTACTTTAATTTCAAACCTTATCGTTTCGTTTGGAAATTATATGGGCAAATAGGGCAAAAGTTCTGCACACCCTAATTATTGACAGATTTTCTTCTGGTACCCACTCCAAAAAGTGAATTGAATATAATTTTATGGATATTTGGCCATTTTGAAACTATTCCTTATATTTTATCGTTTAACGCGTTCCTTTCGCGTTATTGGAATTTAAGAAAAAAATATCTATCAAATTCCAAAGTTTGGGTACTTTGGTTGAACGCAACACTGTTAAAAAAATTATAGAATTAAATTTTTTCATTGTTGCCACGTCTATAGGTTAAGAATGGATGCCTAGCATTTTTCATTAGGTATGATTGGTAAGCGAAATATGGGTATGATATTGCAACTCACAGTGGAAGTAATCTTGAGAATCTCGTAACTAATACATAAAAATCAAAGTTGAAACTACAGAAACCCATACAATTCAGTAACGTATTCACTAGGTTCATCATACAACTCAAGTTCTCACTCTGAATATAAAGAATGTTAGGTTCTAGGACATCAGCATGCATGTAGATCTAAAAAGTGTAAGCTTATTATAATCAATTTCAAGCGGATAACCAGTTATCATTTTGGTTAACCAATTGCATTCAAGCGATTTTGGTTATTTTTGGTTAAAAGTAATGACGTCATGAATAATTCCTTCGACGTCATTGATTTGAACTGCAAATGACCAGACTTAAGAGCTGGTTTAAACTTCTGGTTATTAGAAAAGTAGGGTTGTACGCGGCAAATTTCAAAAGTTGTTGACTGACGAAGCATACTTGAAAAAGATATGTATTTGTGAGCTTAGCCATGTTACGATTTAGCTTCTAACTTGTTAATATTATTCAAAATAGAATTGGCCTAAGTTCTTGAAAATTGCTGATATTGTTTGAGTATAACAAAACGTTCTTTCTTTACTTGGATAATGGGAAAAGCTTCGTGTTACAATAAATAGCTCTCGACTGTTAGGAAAAATTATGAATTTGTGTTTAAGTTCCCCAAAAAAGTGGAGCATTCTGAAAAACATATATTCATCGTAACATTGAATCCACGTTTCAAACATTAATGTTTTGGGATGCATGGAGTTGAACTTGAAGCATAATAATTTACATTTGCAAATGAAATTTTGTATTTATTGCATAAAACATAAAAAAATATAAATATAACCTTTTTTGACAATTGCCAAATAACCAGAACCGCATTCAAGCGACGAGAGCCGAGTGCTGGTTATTCGTTCTAGGACAGCAGTTATTATTGGTTATCCACTTGAAATTAATTTATGATTATTATGAGACCTGTAAATACCTTCTGTAATTCCAATTCAGAAGAAAATCCCAATCCATAAACTGTGTTAGCCCTGATGTCTGACACTGGCCAAACTTTTGCGATGTTTTTGTAATGTCATATTTGGAGTTACTGTGCTATTTATTACTGCTTTCTGACCTTCTACACTTATTATTCTATACAAGCTTCTGGAATTATCATAAAAGAACGATACGCTCACTGCAGTACTTGATGCTGGCATCCATGATCGCTTTGTTTTTGGATCTATGTGAAATACATGTGCCTTACAGGAGAAATAGGTTGTTCACTGAAAAAATAATGGATGTTAAGTTCTGGCCACGAAAGAGACATAGGTCGACATTATTATTGTTTCTTCATGAATTCCTTGCCCTTAAATCTATTAGAACAAGATATAATTCCATAGATGAACCACATGACATCTCTATATTTGTTCGTATGTAGATCTTTGATGACGATTGATGAAAATAAATATTATGAGAGAATGGTACAAATTACTAACCCTATAAGAATTCAGAGGAATAACCAAGTTTATATTGAAATAGCATATTATTTCAAAACAAAACGGTGACATTATTAATTCATAGTGGCTGATCATTCGATAACAGATAAATAATGAAATTCTAATTGAGAACTTGTAGTCAGAAACAGTGTTAAATGAAAAGGGTGTTTTTACATTCTTCATCAGAGTGAATAGAGATAATATTGATATTGAAAAGTGCATATATATGACCAAAAAACACTCCAATTTGTTTAATACGAACCCCATAGTATCTTTGCCGGATGTCATTTATAAAATCATTTATTTGGATGGGATAAATAATTTTAACGTATCCTATCAAATCAAATGTAGAACACAACTGTCAGTGTCAAGTGTCACGAACTGACGTTTCTGATCCTGACGTTTCATAAATCATAGAATTAGGACCACAAACCACAAACATATTAGGACCAAAGAGATATTTTTTTTCTATGACAAACGTTGCCGTTGTTACCACGTGTGTTAGAGAGCAGAGAGAGCTCGGAGAACTATTGAAATAGATAAATAAAGAGTTTATTTATCTATAACTATAGTCCGTTCACGAAAGTTTGAGCCGTCGGTTGGCCATGATAATTTGGTGTACAGCCTATTCGTTTTGAAGAGTTTCGTGCTCTGAGTAACTCAAAAGCTCGAAATACGGGCTGCCATTGGTTGGGAACAAGTACTATATAGAACAATCTCAGGAGCACGAAATTCCCTCAAAACGATTCTATAATCTTCCACTGTATACAGATGGGAAGAAACGGATGGAAACGGGGAGTTTTCAAGTTAAATTCACGCTGGTTCGGAGTCCAGTGGAGCAGTGGAAGAATCGAAACCTCGGAGTGATGCGATGTTGAATAAGCGGCTGGTCTGTTGGAATGGCAGTCTGTAGTGAGTGGGGAAGCGCGCAGGCAACGATCTAGGATAGAATATCGAATCAGTAACACTGCAAACGGGAGATGGATAACATCGCATGACTATTGAAAATGAATACGACAAATTTTCTCCACTCTTAGGGCGCCATGGGCGGAAGTTATTTGCCTCAATGAATAAACAAATATTTCCTGTGAAATTAATATTCAGGTTCTTTTTCGTCATAACTGGTTTGAAAATAAAATAATTAATTTATTGGTAGCTGTTGAACTGTCGGAATAATTTGATTCTGTAATAGATCCCAATATTTTGTAGCGTTTAGGTTACCATCGATGAAAACTGGCCCTATCATGTAATTACCCCGCATTCGTTTGGCAGAGAAGTGGATGTGTGTGCTGCTGTTGAAACCAGTGCACCTTGTTCTAGCAGAAAATTGCCCAGCAAGTCGATTTGGGCGATAGAACTGTTCGGAATATTTTGAAAATAAATGGTTACAAATGTTATAAGGTGCAAACCTTTCAGGGAAATTTTTCAAAAGACCATTTCAAAAGAATGGAATTCTGGGAAAAGATAACGGAAAAGAGAATGAGATTAGTTCTTTTCTGAGCAATATCTTATTCACGGATGAGTCACACACAAAATCAAGTTGTTACCGGCATAGTAATTTTTCATAAAATCCGGTATACAAATTCTTATGTAAACGAATTTTAAACAGGAAAACGGTATTAGCCTAGTGATTTTACTAAAAACGTTCATGTTTCCACTCTATGGCACCATTGTATCAATTTACGTTCTAAACAAAGCAAAGATATTTTCCTTTCATAAATTTGCTGAATTATAATGGAATATATCACCGGCTTATTGATTTCTACAATTAAGTAGAACTCGATTCACTTTCTATTATGAGGATTTATGCCATTTAGCCACGAATCTAAAAATTTTTAAAACTACAGAAAGTCAGCGGTTAATTTGCTTTCCAACTCACTGCGACTACGGCGAACGCGGAAGCCCGGAAGCCAAAGTAGAATTCGTGTCTCTAGACACGAGTTAGATCGTTGCTTGCGCGCTTCCCACTCACTACAGACTGCCATTCCAACAGACCAGCCGCTTTATCAACATCGCATCGCTCCGAGGTTTCGATTCTTCCACTGCTCCACTGGACTCCGAACCAGCGTGAATTTAACAATGAAACTCCCCTGTTTCCATCCGTTTCTTCCACATCTGTATATTTCTGGCCTAGGCATCACTAAGTGTTGCCAGGTGCAATCTGACATTTCCATTGAAAAGTTTGACATTTTTAAGCATAAATTCACTCAGAACTTGTTGTTAGTTAATCGTGAATTGTTTTGTTTACAGTGACTTGAAAAAATCAATTTGGCAAAAAAATGGAATTAACTCGTGAACATTTTTCACAACTTTCGACGTGGATTATCACGACAAGAGTGCATCGATGAACTTAAATCTTTGTATGGCTATGAAGCACCATCCTATAGCACTGTGAAAAACTGGTACAACGAATTCAATCGTGGCCGACCTCGCTCAAAGACGAATTCCGTGAAGGTCGTCCAAAAACAGCCGTTGTGCCAGAAAACATCATGCCGTACGTGAACTGATAATGGAAGACCGTCATGTGACATACCGTGAGATAGAGGCATGCCTAGGAATTTCTCCTACCAGCATACATTCGATATTGCTTCGACACCTGGCCGTAAAAAAGGTTTGTTCTCGTTGGATCCCGCACAATTTGACAATCCCTCGAAAAAAGGCTCGTGTGGATTGGTGTAAAGAAATGCTGAAAAAATACGATCGCGGTGCTTCAAAAGACGTTTATAAGATCGTTACAGGTGACGAATCATTGATCTATGCGTATGAGCCCGAAACAAAACAGCAATCGACCGTGTGGGTCTTCCAAGGCGAGCCAAACCCAACAAAAGTTGTCGGGAAGAAGCACTTCGAAGCAAATGGTCGCCTGTTTCTTCGGGAAAACTGGTCATGTGGCCACAGTGCCTTATAGTCCGAGAGCTGGCACGAATTTTTGGGTAGGTATTTGAGGCAAGCTGAAACTTGTCAGATTACTCTCTTATTATATACCAACTCGGGATTGCAGACCTGGCTGGTGAGTAGCGGGGCTAAATCAACCCCTACATTTTTAATGGCCTGGCAGGTAGAAAGCCCTACCGAAATGATATGTCTTTTTGGAATCTTATTTTTTAGTTATAAGTAACACTCCATTAAAATTTCAAGCTGCCAAATAATTTAATCAGGATTTTAACATTGCCAGACGCGTGCAAAAATATGTTGCAAAAAATTATAAAAAATGTTTTTGAGGCAGCTTGAAATTTTATGGAGTGTTACTTATAACTAAAAAATAAGATTCCCAAAAAGACAGATCATTTCGGTAGGGCTTTCTACCTGCCAGGCCATTAAAAATGTAGGGGTTGATTTAGCCCCGCTACTCACCAGCCAGATCTGCAATCCCGAGTTGGGATATAATAGGAGAGGCATCTGACAAGTTTCAGCTTGCCTCAAATACCTACCCAAAATTCGTGCCAGCTCTCCTACTATTAGTGGAACGTAGGACGGTCAATTCTGAGTGGTACACCACCATTTGTTTACCAGAAGTCTTCGGAGAAATTCGAAAAACGAACAAGATAAGACGAATCATTGTGCACCATGACAATGCGAGCTCTCACAAATCGGCTCAAACCAGCGTCTTCTTGACCGGCCAAAACGTCGAATTGATGGGTCATCCGCCGTACAGCCCTGACTTGGCACCCAATGACTTCTTTTTATTCCCGAACATCAAGAAAAAAATGAGTGGTCAACGATTTTCGTCGCCAGAAGTTGCTGTTGAAGCATTCAAAAATCATGTTTTGGAGGTGTCTCAATCGGAGTGGAAAAAGTGCTTTGAAAATTGGTTTGAGCGCATGCAAAAGTGTATAAATCTTGATGGAGAATATTTTGAAAAACAATAAAACCATTTTCGTTGAAAAATTTTCGTATTTTCATTATTAGGCCAGAAATATATATAGCAGCCCTCGTAGTAGTTTTCCTGCACTCAAGCAAAAACTCGACCTATTACCTTGACGACATTTAGGTATACAGGATGTTCCATGAGTTGTTGGCCATAGTCTAACGGTGAATGCAAGACATCCAGGCCTTTCAGAAAAATTGTTGTCAAGTATCCTAAGACCATTAGTTTCGGAGATACAGGGCGATTCAAGAACATTGGCCCGAATTTGCGATAGCTATAACTCTGGAATGGATAGTCCGATTTAGATCAAATTTTGTGAGTCTGTTCACTTCATGAAGCTCTTTCAAACAGTTTATGAAATATTGAAATTTTGAGGTCCGTACTCAAAATATCATGATTTTTATTTCAAACCACAAAATCCTTATTTTTACATTCCTCACAAAAATTGCGTTATTGCCATGTACAACTAAATAATTCAATTCATTCAATTTTCACTTGTCGCAAGAGAATAGGAACTGTTCGAATTCATGCTTTATGTCATTTTTCCGAAATGCGGTCCTGATTTTATTTTTTCACTTCACATTTCGAATATCTCTTATGACCCAACATATTAATGGTTGTTTTGTGAAGAATAATAGATTTCAAGTTCCCCAAAGGAATAAATTCAATACTTACCTACTCTTTCGAAAGATTTAATTTTCTAAGATGGTTACCCCATTTGAATCTTAATTCAAAATGTAATTCCAAAAAAAATCTCAGCTTGATAATGCATTCTATAATCACTTTTTCACGAACACCCATTAGACACTTAGATTTCAAAATGAAATGAACTCGAACAGAATTCAGAATAATTTAAAATCTTGTTAAAAGATAATAAATATTATCACCAAGAGATGAAAAAACAGGACGAAAAAATGACATAAAGCATGAATTCGTCCAGTTCATATTCTCTAGCGTCAAGTGTGCCATGCAAAGTGAAAATTGAATGCCTAAGAATAAATTATGTAGTTTTTCATGGCAATAACAAAATTTTTGCGAGTAATGTACAAAATCTAGATTTTGTGGTTTGAAAGAAAGATATTTTGAGTACGGACCTGAAATTTTCAATATTTCATAAACTGTTCGAAAGAGCTTCCTGAACTGAATAACCTCATAAAATTTGATCGAAATCGGACTAACCATTCCAGAGTTATAGCTATCGAAAATTCAGGCCAATGTTCATGAATCACCCTGTATCTCTGCAACTAATAGTCCGAGAGCTGGCACGAATTTTTGGGTAGGTATTTGAGGCAAGCTGAAAACTTGTCAGATTACTCTCTTATTATATACCAACTCGGGATTGCAGACCTGGCTGGTGAGTAGCGGGGCTAAATCAACCCCTACATTTTTATGGCCTGGCAGGTAGAAAGCCCTACCGAAATGATCTGTCTTTTTGGAATCTTATTTTTTAGTTATAAGTAACACTCCATTAAAATTTCAAGCTGCCAAATAATTTAATCAGGTTTTAACATTGCCAGACGCGTGCAAAAATATGTTGCAAAAAATTATAAAAAATGTTTTTGAGGCAGCTTGAAATTTTAATGGAGTGTTACTTATAACTAAAAAATAAGATTCCCAAAAAGACAGATCATTTCGGTAGGGCTTTCTACCTGCCAGGCCATTAAAAATGTAGGGGTTGATTTAGCCCCGCTACTCACCAGCCAGATCTGCAATCCCGAGTTGGGATATAATAGGAGAGGCATCTGACAAGTTTTCAGCTTGCCTCAAATACCTACCCAAAATTCGTGCCAGCTCTCCTACTATAATGGTCTTAGGATACTCAACAACCAATTTCTCTGAAAGGCCTGGATGTCCTCTGCATTCACCATTTTGCTATGGCCAACGACTCATGAAACACCCTGTATAACTGATTGAGGCACGTTAACCACATGTATAGTCCGTTCACGAAAGGTTGAGCCGTCTGTTGGCCATGGAAATTTGGCATGTTGCACTGTGTATATTAAAATTTTAGGTTATGTTATTTATTTTCTTGTCAGATTGATACGCAATGTTGTCAATAGTAGTGTTCTTTCGTACTGATTGAACTGATGGAACTTATTCCGCGATTAGATAATCCACTTGCAATCACTTTAGAGTTGTGGAAGGGGGAACTGATTGAAAACGAAAGAACGATCGCTTCAACTGATCTTTCTGATTGAAGTTATATAAATCACTTCGTTCAGTTCGAAAGAACATCACTAATTGGCGTAGAGTTCTCTGATAACTCCCAAGCTCGTCGGACGATATTTATGTTCTGTGGGACGAGGCCAGGCACATTCGGCAACGTTGATGTTATGGCAGCAAATACTGCCAACTTCAGATAAATAAACATCAAACACCTACTATGCGCGCTTAAACTTTCGTGGACGAACTATAGCTGTGTACCAGTCCTGGTTACATCATAGGAAAGAAACTTGTTCTATGGTACATATGTTCAGCTCAAAAGATTTTGGGGGTAGATACTCCGTCTTGCGTCACTACCACATCCTACCCCACCTTCCCCTACCTAAAGCCTTGTTCGCACTACGCTAGTAGTTTAGTCGAGTAGCTAAAAATTTAGTTACTAAACGTGTGTGAACACCAAGAATTTAGTCGAGTAGATTAGTGAATAGTTTAGTCGAGTCATCCATTTGGTTCTATTTTATCGGGCGAGTAGAGTAGCCTCACGCGATACTCTTCACTCGCTCACGGACTAGACAGGTCCGAACGATCAGTTTATTAGTGAGTGCATTAGTATTATTGTTTGCCATAGATAACCTAAAATCATAGATAAAATACTTTTTCTATGCCGAAAATGTCCGTTGGCGCAAAGAAATCACCTTAAATTCGTAACAGAATACGTCGAACATGAATGTTTGTGGAATATTGAATCTCAATCATACAAAAACAAGCGAATGAAGCAGTCCGCATACCAGGATACAAATTTTATCATCCACCTCTTCTAAAATAGCCATCACGATTCACAAGTTTATTTACTTCATTACGTTGCAATTTGTCCATCTCACGAATGGTTTCTTTTCGCTTCAAAGAAATTGCGTAAAAATTTGTGCGTTGGCAGTTGTTCACTCGACAAAGCGATTCTCACTTGTGAACTCTACTCGACCAAAGTGCGAACGATTGGATGGACAGTAAGTAGCTACTAAATTTCTCACTACTCGACTAAGCTACTAGCGTTGTGCGAACAAGACTTAAGTCTTAAGTCAAAGTTGAATATACCGATTTGGTTCGTGGAATTTGTAATGAAAGAGTAATTTAATTTCGAATTGGGTATTTTTTTCATTTCCGTATAGTCATTTAGCGATTTAGTGACTTAGTGGTGATGATGTTGCTGGTGTTGCTGGTGTTGCTGGTGTTGCTGGCGTTGCTGGTGTTGCTGGTGTTGCTGGCGTTGCTGGTGTTGCTGGTGTTGCTGGCGTTGCTGGTGTTGCTGGTGTTGCTGGTGTTGCTGGCGTTGCTGGTGTTGCTGGTGTTGCTGGTGTTGCTGGCGTTGCTGGTGTTGCTGGTGTTGCTGGCTTAGCAGTTACAACCCTGAAATAAGATTTCGGATAAGTAAATGAGAATAATTATTATCAGGAAAAATATCTTCAACATCAAATATGATGAAACTGTCCTATTTAATTAGAAATCTTGAGCATCTATACTAATATTATGAAGAGGAAAGATTTGTATGTTTGTGGGTTTGTGGCGTTGATACGAGTTAACTCATAAGCTACTTGACCGATTTCAATAATTCTTTCACCCTTAGAATGCTACACTATCCCTGAGTAACATAGGCTATACTTTTCACCCGAGAAAATTGAGGAAACCTACTATAACTTCAATGATAATAAATATGAGTACCAAAATCAGCTATTTTCAGGTGCGCTGCGAAAACCGTAAGACGTACATGGAAACAATGTATGACGGAAATGTACCTCTTCAATAGTTCTACAAAAAAGTCGATAGCATATATCTATCTTTCAAGGTTTACTCGGTATCACCTTTTAAAGGTATCCGAATGTTTCTCAAAATTATGCATTATTTGGGAATATTTGTTTATGAATACGCTATTGATCTTTACCTAATTAAATACGTCCTTCATACCCAGTATTTAATTTAGGATGAAATTGTCTTTTTCATCATTCAATTATGATGAATACATCAAAAGATATGGCAGGTTGAAGATGAAATCGCACCAAAATGTGTCTCCGAGCACGATAAACAAACACCGGTATGCCGACGCGCATCGAGATGTGACGTCACTGCGGAGCATTTCCATTGAATTTGCGGGATGGAAGTGTTAGAACTCGAGGGAATGATTGGATAATGCAATAATCGCAAGTTTGATTGAAAATGCAATCAACTAACTATTTCAAATGAAATTTCTTCGATTTTGTCTGTTTGTTGATCCTGGAATATACCTATCAATGAAGTTGTATAAATATGGATGTTAGTGCTAAGTTTTTACGAGTATTTGTTGATAGAGAATAAATTATTCAAGTTTCATTTAAGAACTGAAGAATTATGAATTATTTGGGAGTATTTTTTTATGAATACGCTATTGATCCTTATCCAATTAAATACGTCGTTCATTCCCAGTATTTAATTCAGAACGAAATTGCCTTTACATCATTCAATTATGATGAATACATCAAAAGATATGGCAGGTTGAAAATGAAATCGCAGCAAAATGCGTCTCCGAGGTAGGCACTAGGCGGGTAGGAGAAGGTACCGAAGTGTGAGGGATGTATGAATGTATTTCGGATTGCCTGATGCCCGTATGTTTATGATCACAAATCAGATCAACAGATGGCGCTGTAGTCGTTATTTAGGTTCATCTACTCTGCAACTAAACGGCTGGATCGAATTGAATGAATTTTTGTGTATACAGAACAACGTCTGTTGGGTCTACTAGTGTTTATATAAATATTCAGATTTCTGACATCAGTGTGAATATAGTGAATTATTCTACATGATATGATAATAGTGAATCTATAAGGTCAAGCCAATTTTTGAGCGCTCGGTCTACTTAAACGAGTACTATATCGTTTTGCCCAAATGTCTGTATTTTGATCATTTTGAGCCGAAAATGGTCTCAAATAATATGGTTTGACTTCCATGATGATGAATTCAAACAGCCATTCAAATGTTCCGATCAAAACGCTGAAATAATCAAGAAAAATTTGTTTGGGTTCTCAGTCAAAATTATTACATTTTTGGTATGTCCAAACATTCAAGATGAATTTATTGAAAAAAAAATCAATTTTTTTTTTCAACTTTATTGAAATTTACAATCTACTATTTTAAGTATTAAGTAAATGTGTTGATATATGAAATGACATGAAGAAGTCATCAAACAATATTGATACTTCTGAACAATACTTTAATTAAGTCAATTGGCCAAGTTCTTTGTAGTCTTCTTTGGTTGAATGGATTTTGTGCCAGTTCGTCTATGAGATTGTTGTCATGTCCTTCAAGGTTTTGATGGTATCTAGTTGTGCGTTTTTCGATTTCATAGTCGATAAATGGTATCATAAGGTCATTGTGTATGATGTAGTTGGATACATACCAGGGCGCGCATCTGCTATGGAGCGAAGTGTATTTGGACTGAAGTCTCTGCATTATTGTATGTTTGTTTTCTAGCACATCCCCAGAATTGTATTCCGTATGTCCATATCGGTTTGATTATCGCTTTGTAGATCAGTATCTTATTCTTGAGGGACAGTTTAGATTTTTTTCCTATGAGCCAATACATTTGTCTGATTTTTATATTTATTTGCATTTTTTTTGGCTAAGATGTGGTGGTTTCCAAGTGAGGCGTTGGTCCAGATGAATACCAAGGTATTTTGCCTCTGTTTTAACTGGAACTTGAACATCGTGTATTCGAACGGGAGGACAGATATTTCTCTTGTTTGTGAATGTGACTTGAACTGACTTAGTTTCATTGATAGTGAGTCGCCATTCCGATACCATTGTCCCAACTCAATTAAATGCTCTGAAGGTTTTTAGAGGCTGTCTCAGCATTTTCGTCAGATGTAAGTGTCGCTATATCATCTGCAAATGAGGCTAGTATGGTTTTGGGATTTTCTGGAATGTCAGATGTATAGATCAGGTACAGCAGTGGACCCAATATACTTCCTTGTGGAACACCTGCTTTTAATTTTGTTGGACTTGATATGGCTTCACCATATTTCACAGCGAAGTGTCGATCCGTAAGGTAGGATCTCAGAATTAGATAATATGGTTGGGGAAGGAGTTTCTTCAATTTGAATAGAAGTCCGTTGTGCCATACTTTATCGAAAGCTTGAGATGAATCCAGGAATACAGCAGTGCAATATTTATTCTCTTCTAAGCTTGCTGAAATCTTATTCACTACACGATGTATTTGATGAATTGCAGAGTGGTTTTCCCTAAAACCTAGTTGATGGTCGGGTATTAGTGTGTTCATGTCCATATCCTTCTTCAATCTTTTGAGTAGCAATTTCTCAAACAGTTTTCCTAGTATTGGTAATAGACTTATGGGTCTATAGGATTTGACGTCATGTTCAGGTTTGTTCGGTTTAGGTATCATTATCATCTCAGCATATTTCCAGATAGTAGGAAAATAAGACAGGCTCATCATTCGATTGAATAGAGTATTGATGAATATTATAGCTTTCTGTGGCAATTTCTTCAAAATTTCTGCTGTTATCAGGTCGAATCCGGGTGCTTTCTTATTTTTTAATTTTTTATCTCCTGGAAAATCTCTTTTGGCTTGAAAGGTTTAACAGGGAGCGACATTTGGCAGGCCACATCTAAGAAAGATTCAATTTCTGAATCGTTTGTTCCTAGATGGGGATCATCTGGGGTAAATACTTGTGACAAATGCATTGCGAACAGAGTTGACTTATCCTCATCAGAGCTAGCCCATTCTCCATTTGGTTTTTTGATCGGAGGATTTCGCTTTATAGGTCTTTTGTACTTTTTTGTAGCTTTATAGATGTTGTGATCACCGTTATTGTCAATGTTCTCTATGTGGTGTTGGAATTGTGAATTGGAGTACTCTTGTAAAATCTTATGCAGTTTCGGGTTAAGTAATGTATTTTTTATCGGCCGAATTACGAGATCTCTGCCATCTTCCTCTCGCTTGTCGTTTTTCGGTTACCAGTTCTCGAATGTGTAGGGGTAATTTCGTTTTTCCATTTTCTTTAGAGTGCATAGAACCATAGAATCTACTTCAACAATTCTTGCCATAGTCATAGAACCATTTCATCGTAAACGGGACCATAGATCATGAACTATAAATACTGAAAAATTTCAGTATTTTTCATCTCATTCGAAAACTATCCAAAATAAATAATTAGTGTAAAAGGAGACTGCCATTCATTTTTCATTTCGAATCGAACTGTGTGAAATAAATATGGGGTTGCCATTTGAAAATCTCGAAATATTTCAATTTTGAGTTTCACATTTTCGGAGCAATATCTTCGAAAAACCTTACGATGTATCAAAAATACTGAATATACCACATGAATGCATGGATTCTCTACTATGAGACTGCTGAGTTTGGTTCCGTTCGCATAAAAAATAATCGAGATATTGCATTTCCGAACAGGCAATGCAGATGTCAAAAATTTCAGGAATTTGTGAATAACTTGGCAACAGTGCATAGCAGAGAAATTTTTTTTAGTGGGTTATACTGCGAATTTGGTATTGAATCGATACATAAATGAAAATATAGGTAGTTCCATTTGAAATAAGAAAGTAGATATGCGTTGAGATAGACGTAGCAACACTGTCGACTGAAAATATTTTAGGCGAAGAGTTCCTGCACCCTCAAGGCTGCACATAAAATTTCAGAACGAAATATTCACTAGTTCTCCTAAAACGTCTAATAGGCCAACTTAAAAGAAAAACCCTGTATATTTGGCATTATATAATATAATTAATGTTCGTATATTCAGGTGAAAATTTCTGAATAAATATGTTTCTTACATTGGGCTTGACAAAAGCATAACTACAGCAGCTACTAAAGCACAAACTGAGAATAGTTTCATTGCGTCGACTATTACTGTGGTCAGTGTGGTCTACTGATGATAAATTGAAAACAAAATAAGATTTTATAGTTCTGGATATGTTGATTACCTACACCTCATTGCCTGTTTAAAACGATAATTTTAATTCTGAAAGAATGGATAACAAGAGTTATTTCCAACATCGATATACGGGGTCTTTATAAATGATTGTAACATCATAGATTGCTTTGGAAATTTTTTATCTTATCTGTTCTTACAAATTCTCTACAATTTTATAATTCCAGTCACATTATTCAATTTCTTCGAAATTACCAGCCAAAACTCAAAGTATCGTTCGTTTAAATTAAAGTTACATCAGGATAAAATATTATAATATAAAACGCCTACTGCGCTGTTATAATCATTTATAGAGACCCTGTAGATTCCAATAATTACATAATTCAATGATTAAAGGAACTTTCCATGAAATATTTCACAATTTTCTGTCAATAACAACTTTTTCCGAACTCCTTCTTTAGAAAACAGAGTGCCTGTATTCTGCCCAAATACCTTCAAACTAGATCATCAACGATTTGGTTGGACTCACAGATGAATAATCTCCTATATAAAAATAAGTCGGGTTTCCTCCTGACGCTTTAACTCCAGAACGCACGGACCGATTTCAACGGTTTTGCATTCGTTGGAAAGGTCTCGGGCTCCGCGAGGTTTGTAGCAAAGAAAATTCAGGAAAAATCTCAAGAATCGGGAAGAACGTAGGAAATTGGTACATTTCTGAAAATTACATTATTTATGACATCGAATCAATGACAACTGTCAAGTCTCCTTTCGAGAGAGGAAGTGCTTCCAACAATTTCCTCATTCAGAAGAAAAAGGCCAGATCCGAATCAAAAAAGGTACGAATATCGTTTTCGAGTAGTTCTATTACGTTCATTAACGAAGATATTCGTTGCAGGAATTCTGAAATAACCAGGAAGAAGAAAATATTTTTGACATAGGTACGTCTCATGTAAACATTTGTTCGTTTCGAGTAGAAAACGTTATTTGAATAGGTAAGTCCATATGAAATCATCAACTTCAACGTTCATTCAACGAATTCCTAACATTTCAGCGATCAAAAGCATCATTTCAGGTCGCAGTGATATTTGAGGTTTCTACTGACCGAATTTCCCTGACAAATATCGTAATGAGAACAAATTCGGGGATATTCATATTTTAGGAAAACATACGCCAGGAAATGATATCAAACTGTATGTATTATGATAATTATCGATATTTCAATATACATGTCAAAAACCCGTTGAAGTCTGAGATAAACAGTCGTCACGTGTAACAAGGCAAGTGGTGTAACGACTAACGTCAAAGTGTGTGGACCTGGTAGTGTACCGGTTTCGAAACCCCATGGTGGCATGTTTTGTTTATTCTGGATAAAAAGTATTTTTCTCAGGTTCAAAGAAAGCTGATGAAAATAATTCAAAATTTCATGTGCATGTTTTATACAGGTACGTTTTAGATATATACAGGATGTTTCTATAAATCAATCAATTTTTTATTTCTACGTTATAACAGAAAGCTTTCAATGAAATTGAATGGGCTTTTGAATTTCGAGTGATTCGTTATAGAAGGTGGAATTTTAATATAGATACTATGCTTCGGATTCATACGGGGTGCTCCTATAAACATGTCGAATATTTTTGAATTTCTGCATTATCACAGGGACATTTCCACAGAAACGAAGAAGTTTTTTGAATTTCAAATGATTTCTATCGATGGTGGTTTGATTTTATATAGGGTCTCTCATAAAAATGCCAAATATTGTAATTTTCTACTTCCTAACACGAACATTTGTATTACTTTTCCCATGAATGTTCAATAGACGCTCTGAGTATATACAGGGTGTGTTGTGTAGTCAGACAGATACCAAGGAATATATCAAATATCTATGAACATCAATAACCAATGATGATCTATCGAGGTATACAAAACGGTTTGAAAGACCTACTGTTCATCTGATCTATCGGTTCAATTGATCTACCGGTTAAAATATCCTACTTAGAAAGGTAGATCTACCGGTTTCACAAATCTACTCAAAAAGGTAGATCTACTGGCCTGACTAGAAAATCATTGTTTTTTACATGGCAGTTATACTTTATACGTGTTCACGAGTTGGAAAACCATCCGCTTTGTTCGTGTTTACGTCAGGCCAAAAAGCAAAAATATGGTTTACTAAAGAGCATCAAAAAAACGGATAGTTTGGGGAAACGTATAACGCTTCGATTCAGTATTTACTTTGGATTCTCTTTCATTTACTTAGAGAAGTTTAACTAAGTACCACTTCATTTTTGTAATCGAAATGAATTCATTACTGTTGTTCCTTTTCCAATATAAAAAAAAAAATTTCTCATTTTTTCATCACCGAAGAAATGTTACAGAAAACGAAGCCATCTGGTGGCGAAACGGAGTTCGCCGGGTTGCTAGTTCGATATAAAAACAATTCTTTCACTGCAAGTTTCGAACAGAATGAACTAGAAACTTAAAATTCTCGTGGTAGATATGGAGACAAAAGCGTCAAGAAGTGGGGTTTTCCCTGACTAGACCGGGAAATAAGATTGATTTTGATAAATGCAGTTAATCATTACACTGTGATCGAAAAAAACAAATGATAGTTCAAATGAAATTTGTTTTAAAAAGTTTGCATCTTTTTTCCTCGGAATTCGCAATAAAATATGGAAAAGTAGCGCAGGTGTTTTTTCATGGTGGTCGAAAAATATTGTCGGCCAATTGACATAACCGTTTCTGGATGTTATTTGTCCAGGGAAAATTAACGACGTTTCAAATGATCTATAATGAATGAATTGTATCTTTAGTTCTTGTGTTATTTGAAATGCCTTCAGAGCTGAATCCTTGTGTAAAATACGACATGTCGTGGACCCACTAAGTCCAACTTGTTATCGTTGTCTAACTAAAGGACATTTCAGGTTCTTCTGCAACACTTTCACGAACAAAACCAATATCTTCTTGTTCAGTATCTTTTTGTATCCTGGCAGTGCAGATTCTGATAAGCTTGAAAAGAAAAAAGGCATTTAACACTTTTTATGCGCATTATTGTTGTTTTCGCATCTTTTTCGGATAAAATATAATCACGGTTTTATCGTTGCATGCAATAAAATGAAAACTCTGAGAACTCGTGGTACATTTTTGTTTACTGATTCTGTTCGTTCCAAATTTTTCCTCTCAATAGAAATTATTCGTTAAATTTGAACATTTCTGATTCATTTTGTTTTATCGGTACCATAATTCCATACAAAACACCCTGTTATTTTGTAAATATTCAACACAATTTGCTGGTTCTACAAATTTGAATCCATGTTAAATTTGTGTCACAAAATTACTCACTTTTCCTCATCAAATTCCTTTTGGGGTCGCAACCCTCTCCAAGGATGCTGTTTTCATATTCGTGATAGGTATAGGAAGTACAATTGTGAAAAATTTCATCCATTTCGGGTGGAATTTTTTCGATGCTGTAGGTATGTGAAAAAATTCGCTTGGTTTTTGAAAAAACATTTTCACAGAATTTCTTTGCAAATTGTGTTGATTCAGAAATAAAATGCAATTCGACAACGAAAAAAAAAGTCAGGAACATTGCAGGTTATCTGCCATTTTGTGATTTTTTTCAGAGTTCGTCAACTTTCCTGAATAGAGGACCCAAAATTACTGAGATTTGTCCAAAAACCGTTACTTTAAGTGACCATACTCATGAGAATCTTGTTAAAAAATGACATTTAACACCCTGTATCTCGATTATGCTTCGAAAACATGATATACAGATGTGGTAGAAACGGATGGAAACAGAGGAGTTTCAGTGTTAAACTCACGCTGGTTCGGAGTCCAGTGGAGCAGTGGAAGAATCGAAACCTCGGAGCGATGCGATGTTGAATAAGCGGCTGGTCTGTTGGAATGGCAGTCTGTAGTGGTAGTGGGGGATGCATCGCTCTGCTCCTGCTGCAATTCTTAACGCGGTCCGCTGATTGAATTAGTCGCAATCCAAACTTTGGATGCGATAGACCATACGGTTTGAGAATAAATTAGATTCTGCGGAAATCAAAATGTATACGGTTGAAGAGAAAATTCAAATAATAAAATGGTATTTCGGTGGTCAATCAATTGCGGAGACAATAAATTCGTTTATTGTTGCTTTTGAAGATAGGCCGATACCTTCACGTTCGGCTATTTCCAAAATAGTCAAGAAGTTCGAGCAATGTGGTTGTTTACGAACATGCCTTCATTGCAGAATTGATAAACCACCGAAGACCGTCAGTGAAAATCGTTTGGCAAGAGAAGTGGATGTGTGTGCGGCTGTTGAAACCAGTGCACCTTGTTCTAGCAGAAAAATTGCCCAGCAAGTCGATTTGGGCGATAGAACTGTTCGGAATATTTTGAAAAGAAATGGTTACAAATGTTATAAGGTGCAAACCTCTCAGGAAATTTTTCCAGAAGATCATTTCAAAAGAATGGAATTCTGTGAAAAGATGATGGAAAAAGAGAATGAGAGTAGTTCTTTTCTGAGCAATATCTTATTCACGGATGAGTCATCGTTTTCATTGCATAGAAAACATAATCCATCCGTAGTAAGATATTGGTCTAGGGAGAATAAGCACCTGAGTATTCCTGTGCGTACCCAGTATCCTGAAAAACTTAATGTTTGGACAGGAATGCTGGGTAATTACATGATAGGGCCATTTTTCATCGATGGTAACCTAAACGCTGCAAAATATTTGGATCTATTACAGAATCAAATTATTCAGACAGTTTGACAACTACCAATTAATTTTGATGATGTCTGGTTTCAACAGGATGGCTGCCCAAGTCATAACGCAAGCGCAGTCACACAATATCTAAGAACGACTTTTTCTGATCGTCTCATTACCACAAACGGAACCATCAAATGGCCCCCCAGATCTCCAGATTTATCTCCCAATGATTTCTTTCTTTGGGGATATCTCAAAAATATGGTGTATGGGCAAGAAATTGAAAGAGCGACGAACATTATTGAATTAAGGTCCAAAATAATCCAACTTTGTTCCAAAATAGCAAGTATGCCGAATCTTCTCCGAGATATGAGATTAAATCTTTATAACAGATTTGGCTACTGTTTGGCACAACAAGGTGGATTATTTGAACATTTGATTTGAATTTTTCTTCAATATAAAATGTTTTAATTTGTTTTCTATTTTCGTAGAATTAATTTCTGTTTTTTTTTCATTTTTTTATTTTCGTTGAATTTATTTTTGTTTTTCATAGAATTTATTTTATTTTCAAACCAGTTATGGCGAAAAAGAACCTGAATATTAATTTTAACAGGAAATTATTTGTTTCATTCATTGAGGCAAATAACTTCCGCCCATGGCGCCATAAGAGTGGAGAAAATTTGTCGTATTCATTTTCAATAGACATGCGACGTTATCCATCTCCCGTTTCGAGTGTTACTGATTCTTCTTCGATTCGAATGATTCGATCCTAGATCGTTGCGCGCCATCCCCCACTACCACTACAGACTGCCATTCCAACAGACCCGCCGCTTATTCAATATCGCATCGCTCCGAGGTTTCGATTCTTCCACTGCTCCACTGGACTCCGAACCAGCGTGAGTTTAACACTGAAACTCCCCTGTTTCCATCCGTTTCTACCACATCTGTATATTAAAATTTTAGGTTATGTTGTTCATTTTCTTGTCAGATTGATAAGCAATGTTGTCAATATTGCATAGAGTTCTCTGATAACTCGCAAACTCGTCGGACGAGGCCGGGTACATTCGGCAACGTTGACTTTATTTTACGTTATGGCAGCAAATACTGCCAACTTCAGATAAGTAAAAAAACGCCTACTATGCGCTCAAACTTTCGTGAACGGACTATATTAACGTTTTCCATTGGGCGAAGTGGTTCGCATTTAGCCTGTTCGTTTTGAAGAGTTTCGTGCTCCTGAGTAACTCAAAAGCTCGAAATACGGATTGCTATTTTGTTTGCGCACAAGCACTGGAACAGCTCAGGAGCACGAAACTCTACTATAATTGAGTGCATGTTTTGGGTTCCATTGGTACAATGAACAATGAAATTCCTGGAAATGCCCATTCCAATGAAAACCAGTGCAGGTGCAACACTAGTGCACCCAATGGAAAACACTATTAGTATGTAGAAAGATCTGCATTACAGCATTTCGTTTATTTGGGATTAATCAACGAATTAAAGGAATTATTCTTTGAATAATTGAAAGTTTTTCTTGACATATTACGTTTATTTATAAAAAAGTTGTTATATTATATTATCAACATTGAAATAATAAATTAGATAAAGTCGTAGGTTAAATGCAACAGTCAGTGCTTTATCAAATGAATACTTGTTCATTTGACAAAATATCTGAAAAGGGACTAACAATTTCTTTGGTAGCAAAATAAAATATCAGTCCAAATGTAATAGATATTGGTAGTGCTGGTAATGCCTTCTGGAAGATAGCCAAAAGGAGAAGCGTCAATGAGAGACCCTGAAAAAAAATTGTATGAGTTCCAAATATTTGAATTAATTATTATTTATATCTTCGAAACAATACTTTTTTGAAATTTTTCGTACAACTTTCCACAAAACAGTACTTTGTATATCTTATCCTCAAATTCATTCCACTGACATCGAGCTTGCCTATCTATTTTTCTTTATAGATTTGTAAATTCCAAGCCAATAGGGTATATGCATAAAATTTATTTTTAGTTCAAGTGTTATTTTTTTAAATCTACTTTGTTACTACATACTTGATATATAAATAGTCGTTGCTCTGAAATTTATCGTTCCCTAATTAGAAATAATTAAACGAAAATGCAAAAAAATACGCGCAAAATTCAAAACACTCAAACAATAGGCTATTGGTGGCATATAGATGACGTCAGAATTACATGTCCAGTTCATTAAAATCTATGGTTATGTTATGAGATTTCTAAGATAATGGACGACGTAATCACAGAAAACGTCATAGACATTGTATATTTCTCAATTCTCTATGAGTAAATATGTAACGTGACGTCATGAACGCCCGCGAAAATATGGTGTGTTTGAATAACCAAAATAATTGATCCAAAAAGAATGTTATTTTTTGAATTATAATGAGCTGTTATAAAAAATTTAGTGGTGCCTATAATAATTTCAGAAGCTAAGCTATCATATTAACGTATTTTCAAAAATCATACATATTGTAATTTATATCAAAGAACAAACTCACAATTAATATCGCCACAAAGCAAGCCAATGTCGTATTCCAATCGCCATAGGAACTGGCTTTTCCTACCAGGACACTGTAAAAAATGAAATCACCAAGCCCAAGTTTCACTCCTCTCTCTTCATCATCGGGAAATGCCTGACCACTAGAAACTACTTGTGGTGGTGCTCTATTTGGCTCATTAGATACATCAATTCTTCTTCTGTTAGTGGATCTTTCCTCGTAAGTGTTTGCATAATCCGCAGGAAAACCCCCATCTTCCTCGGGATTAGTGGAAGATCGTTGCGGTGGAGAAGAAGTACCATCAGTCGCTGCCAGGGTGGTATACATGTATGTTGCTAATCAAACAAAACAAAAATATTTAGCTCTTTAAAATGTATTTTAATACAATGACTATTCATCTAGAAGAAAAATTTACTAAGAAATCACTGAAAATACTGTAACTGCACTATTTATTTGTAATGTAGGAAGTGATGGAAATTCAAGGGAAAAATATTCAAAGTTTAATACTCATGTATACAGGTTTGGAAATTCATATCGGATACATACGATATATAGTCCGTTCACGAAAGTTTGAGAGCATAGTAGGCGTTTGTTTATTTATCTGAAGTTGGCAGTATTTGCTGTCATAACATAAAATAAAGTCAACGTTGCCGAATGTACCCTGCCTCGTCCTACGAGTTTGCGAGTTATCAGAGAACTCTAGGCAATATTGACAACATTGCGTATCAATCTGACAAGAAAATAAACAACATAACCTAAAATTTTAATATACACAGTGAAATATGCCAAATTTCCATGGCCAACCGACGGCTCAAACTTACGTGAACGGACTATACAATGTAAACAATAAAGCAGAGAATAATACCAATTGATTAAAATCAACCAATATTAAAACCCATACTTCGGAACTAATCCCGTCAACGCACAAAGAACATGCATGGTGGTAATATCAAACGGAGCATCCATAGATAGCTATTTCGCCCTATTTGGGGCTCATCAGTATGGAGGAGCTCAGTCTGAAAGGCATTCTGGGTTCACTTACTTGAAGAAATGTCGCCCAGCTCTGAGTATTAACAGAAACAAGACGCCATCAGACTGAGCTCCTCCATACTGATGAGCCCCAAATAGGGCGAAATAGCTATCTATCTATCATTTCTTAAAACAATTAAATGCTACCTACTTAAAAACGCATTTTCTAGCATAAACTCATACCTAAAGAGTGCGTTTCATGTGGTTGTGACTGAGGGTAAAGATTGTTAGTATTATCATGTCTTGTCAAATTTTATTTTGTTTATGTTAAGTTATATAGTATATTTCTGTAATTTTATGACAATGTGTATATGTTAAACTACAGCAACTGTGATATTGAATGAATTGTAGTAATGACTATAATGACGTGTGCAAACAAATGTATATTTGTAACAGCATGAAATATATTGAATTGAATTGAATTGAATATGGATGCTCCGTTTGATATTACCACCATGCATGTTCTTTGTGCGTTGACGGGATTAGTTCCGAAGTATGGGTTTTAATATTGGTTGATTTTAATCAATTGGTATTATTCTCTGCTTTATTGTTTATATTATACCTGCGATTAACGCGATAATCTTCATTTCGGACTATACAATGCATCAGTCAGAGAATTTTTCTGTCCAGTTGAATAGATGAATAGCCGAGAGAATCACTTACTGTAACTTACTGAATCCTGTTATCTGATTGCAATAATGTAGTCTTGTCTCTCTTATCGTTGAGAGTGGCAATATAGTAGGGAACCTTCAGTACGCGCATCGAATTATTCAATGTGTCAGGCTAGCCTACTAGATTCAAATACTTGCGGTTACATCCCTTACTGAATGAATTAATCCCCTCCCAACGATAAAACAAGACTACATTATTGCAATCAGACGAAGGGATTCAGACAGTTACAGCATGTGATTCTCTCAGCTATTCATCTGTGCAACTGGACTGAAAAATTCTCTGTCTGATGCATTGTACATTGTATGTTTCCGATGTGAATTTCCAAACCTATATATTAGCCAACAGGGACAAGCTTGCCTAACGATCACATGCGCATTACATATAACACACACGGCATGTAATTACTCGTATACAGGTTTGGAAAATTCACTCGGAAACATAGGATTTAGTGTACAAATCTCCAAGCCTCCAAGCTCTGGCTCCGATAGAACAGTGGAAGAATCAAAACATGAGTGTGATGCCATATCAAGTAAAAATTTGGTCACCGAGAGCGGCAAGTGGTAGTGGGGACCTGTAGGGTCTCTCGACCCGAAAATTAATTATGTTCAGTTTAAAAGAAAAAATTCAAATAATAAAATGTTATTTTGGTTGTCAATCAATTCAGGAGACAGGAGACAATAAATTCATTCATTGTTGCCTTTGAAGATAGGAAGATCCACAACAAGTACACAGACTCACTGGTAGGGTGGGTATATGTCCACTTAAGAAATGAAAATAATATGTTGTAATACTTACATGAATAAATCAAAGCTGGAAATATTTGTTCATTCCGTTCCTGAGCTGTTTCAACTAAAATTCTCAAAGGTCCTTTAGGCATTAAAACAGCAACAAGATCTAAAAAATAGTGTGATAGGTCACTTCAATAAGTGTACATAAATAACCATACCCCATATAGATATAACAGCAAGAACTGCCCAAGTTGTCCATTCTGGTAAATACTTAATGAAAACTAATGCCATCAAAGCCGCAATAAAGATCAGATAGGCCTGTTGCAATTTAAGAGGTCCTTGCCAATGTATACAGATCATTCCCATGATACCGAAATTCCACATAACAAACAGTAAAGTAGGGTAATCCATAGGTATATCATGGGCTCTCAAAACCTCTCTATAAAATTAAGTGATTACATAAAGTAACATCAAAATATAACAGCTCTTACTCGAGATATAGATAAGAAAAAATTGAGAGAAGCATCATTGAAGAAACTATAAGCCATCCATGTATTATTTTGTAACATCTATATTTGTAAAGGAAGATGAGGAGGACAGTCATAATGACTATAACACACATAAGTATCAGAGAATTGGCTGCAGCATTCCAAACTTTGGTACTCGTTTCTGGACTTTCTTCGTGAAAGGGAGTATACACGCTAAAAAAACCCAATTAAATTTTGTTGGATCTGAAGGATATAACTTACAGATACATATCTTTCACTGAATAAAAATTCACAGTGCTGATTGTTGCTACAACTACTACCATGCATAGAGAAACAGGTGCGAAAAGTTTCATAACATGCTTGGCACCATATTTCAATTCTTCCTCTTCTTCGCGGCGTGCCATTTCGGAAGGTATACCGATAGAATGTCTAGGAACTTCTCTCCAATTAGACTGTGAATCATCCCTTTGGTTTTCACTGGCATCTCCGCTGCCTCTCAGCTGACTTTTTCGTTTCTGTGTATTTTGGAGACCATGTCTAGGGTTTCCCTGAGCCGAATCATCTGTAGCCACATGTCCATCCATCAGGGTTCAAAGGATAAACTATTGTTTTTTCTAAATAGGAATATTGTATTTATTAATCTCTGTTTGTTATGATTCCAAAATTGCAACAGCAACAGACAAGACAATTGACATATCATTGGTTTCGTGCACGTTTGACAACTGACAGCACATCGGAGGTATAACAACCCCACTTTTCCTATGTAAATCATAGCAAAAAACGAGAGATTTTGGTTTTTCTCAAGTGTTTCAGTTGATTTATATTACTTACTTTGGACTGAAAAATCGTGAAAATAGACCTATAAAATTGTTTAATAAGTTCAGATCATATTCATCGAGGACGATATGTAGAAAAAATCAGTTTTTGTGTATTCACCCTTGTCAACTGTAGAAGGAAGATATCCATCTAACTTGGCTCTTTTCAGAAATAAAATGTATCCTGATATATCAGTTATTCAGAATGCTGCTGCAGTGAATCATATGATATTTATAATATTCATTCTTCAATAAATGGAAAGAAGAAAAATTATCATATTTGTTTATTGAAATGAAAGCCCTTGAATTCCATGATGATTTTATTGAAAAACATAAGGATTTTATCAATTTAACAACTAATTTCAATTATTCACAACGTAGAAAACGATTTCTATTAATACAAATTAAAAAAATAGATAAATATTTTGTCGAAAGTGAAGCATTCATCATTCAATACAAACCAACAATTATAGTCTCTTGTATAATAAAAACTTAATTATCTAATAAGTAATTGTAAAAATTTTAAATACAGAGTTAGAAGCAAGTATGCTTATGCTATATTCTATAAAATAGTGAAAAGCGGAGATAGCAGTTACCTTTTACTTGTCTCATATAAAAAACAAAAGATATACTGCAAATTAAGGAACATCCAGATGAGTTATAATCTAGTGATATGATTTCAGGACATATATTTATAAAAACTTAAGTTATCACAACAATTTTGTCCATTAACAAGTAATCTTCATCTCCTTTCTCTAACGGGTGAATTGGAAATACATCCTATAGTGTTCTATATTTCCTCCTTGTCCAAATATGATCCTGAAATTGGCTAATCTCTTTGTCTTCTTGATTTAATTGATAACAATATCAGGATATTTTATCATCGGAATAAGACACATTAGATGATAAATCTTCTGCAGTAGATAAGGGTGAATGTCCAAAACTGATATTTTTCTGCATATCGTCCTCGATGAATATGATCTGAACTTATTAAACAATTTTATAGGTCTATTTTCACGATTTTTCAGTCCAAAGAAGCAATAAATCAACTGAAACACTTGAGAAAAACCAAAATCTCTCGTTGTTTTGCTATGATTTACATAGGAAAAGTGGGGTTGTTATACCTCCGATGTGCTGTCAGTTGTCAACGTGCACGAAACCAATATTGAAGTTCTGTGAATGACAAAAACTAAACTTCTTCTATGACTTTTAGGCAAATTTATAGCGTTATAACCAGTTTACCAGTGTAATCACAGCTAACCATTCTTACCATTCAATTCACCAATTTCATGCGAATCACCAAACAGAATTGGTTGTCATTTGTCATGAACATAGCATTTTTTCTTGACCATAGAAATCATGATGAAATTTGAAAAAAATACATTAACCTAGAATAGAATATAACATTGCGAATTTAAAAATATTATGTCACACAAGAAAAATAATAACCGTAAAGGATTTCCCTTCAAGAATAAAAATCAGGCAAATAATAGGAAAAACCCCTTAACTGATATAAGTGTAATTGATAATAATCCATCAAATGGGTATTATGGATTCAAGGTTTATTTTCCAGATGAATGTAATAAAATGTTGTTATTTTAAATTTATGATCCAATTTTATGCATTTGGTTTCAGCCTCGCTTGATGTGAATATTTTACTTATGCAACTAAAGATCTGCAGAACGTTTTTCGACCAAAACATTGGTCTGTTTGATATTTACATGATTCAAAAGAGAAAGTTTTTTTTGCTTGATTACAAATTATTGCTAGAAGAAGAGACCTTATTAAAATGGCCTGATTTCCAAAATGAATTAATCAGTAACACGGAATATGTTTTGAACTGCTTTGGTTTAGCTATGCACCAAACAATCTGTGAAGATTCATTTCTAAGAATGAAGGTGATCTAGAAACAACTTTGGAATATTTTTACACCAATTTAGGCAAGATAAGGTCACAAATCACCAATTATGAGCCAGTTTGAAACTTAAAGATCTCAAAGTTGATATTATGGTAAGAATAATGTGATTGTTAGCATTACATTCTAAAATATATTCCACAGAGAAATTGTGCTGTGTCCGAGGTACAGTCATCAAAGCAAGTGGAATCAAAATACAGTGTGAATATCTGGCCTTTTCTTGCAGTTCTTGTAAGGGCACACAAATTGTCAAACAGAGATTCTATATTTACTTGTCCAATAAAATGTCTCACTGTGGATGCCAATTTAGGAGTAATTTTATACCATTACATTCGTCTCATTACACAAGAACTATAAATTGTCAAACTATCAAAATTCAGGAATTGATAGGTAATGATCAGGTTAGTTCTGGATATCTGATTGTATGTGAAATACTGACATATTTTCACAATTTCAGTATGAAAATGGTCGTACTACTCCCGTACACTCGAATGTGGATTAACAGGAAATTTGGTGAATTCTTGCATTCCAGGAGACGATGTCACTATCACTGGTATAATAAAAGTAAGCACTATAGTCAAAGGATTACCTTAAAACCTATGCCAACTTAGCAGGTAAAAGTTAACAAAATGCCTGATTGCAATCTGTATTGCATCAACTTATTATAGTAATTGACATTACGCAAGATAAATAGTAAAGAATTCTTTGAAGTGAGCATACATTCATGATGCGACCCTCTTAAAATTTTGCATGAACATTCAGTATATCAATGTTAATTCACAAAATAAAGGACCCCGCACATTTTGTATGAGAATTGGCTCCCAGTGGATTTGGCTGAAAATTTGATATGATGTTCTACTAATCCTTCTGATCAAATGTCTCTACAGTCACGAAGCTGAAAAATGCATACTTCTAGGAGTTTTTAGCGATTTTTTGTATCCATTATGGCTTACGTATAACCGTTCACACAGAAATGTTTGAGAATATTTCGTGATTATTGAAAGCAGATTCTGTCAATTCGAAATATTTTCAAACATTTCTGTGTGAACGGTAATACGTAAGCCATAATGGATACAAAAAATCGCTAAAAACTCCTAGAAGTATGCATT
The DNA here is from genome assembly GCA_013421045.1 of Propylea japonica. NCBI lineage: Eukaryota > Metazoa > Arthropoda > Insecta > Coleoptera > Coccinellidae > Propylea > Propylea japonica. The sequence continues at coordinate 21,179,230 of CM024240.1, read as the reverse complement.
TTTCAGCTTCGTGACTGTGGAGAGATTTGATCAGAAGGATTAGTAGAACATCATATCAAATTTTCAGCCAAATCCGCCGGGAGCCAATTCCCATAATACGTAAGCCATAATGGATATAAAAAATCACTAAAAACTCCTAGAAGTATGCATTTTTCAGCTTCATGACTGTTTAGACATTTGATCAGAAGGATTAGTAGAACATCATATCAAATTTTCAGCCAAATAAACATTCGTCTTTTCAATATTCCAATTGAATTTTTTATGGCTCTGTTTACACTATGGGAACAAAATTTGCATGAGGCTTATTTTGGACATCTCCCATGTGCTGCAAAATTTCATTTCGATTGGTTTAAGGTTGACGCTCACTTGGACGAGACGAGACGAAGCGAAGAGTTGTTTTTCCGCAGGGCACGATTTGCACTGCATCAAATGGGTAGATGCTCACTTGGGAGGCGCGAAGCGAAGATCAGAATCTAACTAACTAACTAACGCGTCGCTTCGTCTCGTCTTGTCTCGTCCAAGTGAGCGTCAACCTTTAACTTTGTGTGAGATATTGAGGAAAAAAATTTTGAATGGCCATATTTTATGGAAACCTTGTACGATTTGGCTGGTTAACGAACTTAACCGCAGCATTTGGGAACTGAACTCGCCCTGAAAATTTCAAGGTATGTAGTAGGACAATCCCTTCGAAAGTTATCGTGCTGATGGCCCCATGGACAGAATTGAATTTGACCACAAATTCGTCATCATGGAGTCGAACCTTATCGTTTGAGACTATTTCAGCTCAAAATTCGTAAATTACAGACATTTGGGCAGATCGATATTGCATGTGTTTAAGTAGAACAAGCGCTCAAAAAATATATACTTTCTGGTAAACAAATTGAAGACCTCGGAGCAATAACCGGGTAACTCCGTTTTTCATGAAATGTTGAGAGATGAGGCCTTGCCTGATTCTTGCGCCGAAATATACATACAAGTAAGTCCATTTTGATTGAAACTCCTCACAAAAGCGTTGGATTTGTCCCATTATTGCACCAAAAGTTGCGTACGTTGGATATTAGCAGATTGAATATGAAATATCGGTTTCGTTAGAAAATGGAGGTACCCAGTTATTGCTCCAAGCTCTTTAATTTGTGATTGAATTGTTGCATACCTGATATTGTTGATGTTTTTGTACAGTCAAATTTCAGTGATAGATGTATGTATACAAGTGTAGTATAGACTTTTTCGAAATCATTCCTTCAAAATTTTGTATTCCAATCCTCATGAAGTGCTGCATGAGTGTATCGTTGTTGAGCAGCTAAATGAAATTTCGACCACATCGAATCATTAGTTATTGGAATTATTGGAGACATAAAATTTAAAATCTAGAACTCGAAACCATTAGACAATTCATCAATGAACTGAGCCGATATATTCCAAGCAAACATTTACCCTGAAATTTTCAGGTCTCTAACATTCCGCCACTAACTTATGTTTTTCATGGTTTGTTTCCAGTTTTATTGATTAACATTGAATTTAAGCCTCAGTAAGGGTTTTTTTCAGGTGAAAAAAGAATCTAATATGATCAAAAACAACCAACCATCTTTATTCGCAATGTACATGGAAGGAATATCAATTTGTAACAACAAAAACAGAAACCAAGGAAGTTATGGAGCATCGGAACGTATAACATTTCATATGGAAGATTACTATGCCATACAGGTAAATTCGCCATTATCATTATTCTACGGGGTGTTCAAAAAAGGGGATCTCTGTAGGATAAATAGAAAACTGAAAAATAATTGGGGTTTGTTCAAAAAAATAGTAAAAAAATTTCGTAGCACCATCTATATTGAAGATAGAGGGCGTTGAAGAACAAAAAATAAACACATCCTTTAAGATTTTGCTCATACTACTGGCAACCTTGCAATGAAATTTATAGGAATATGTTTTTGGAAGCTGTTACATCCAATGAATTTTTATTTGTTTTGTCTGACTCTCATAAAGGGCGCTAGTTACACGGTACACTTATGGACGTAATTTATTGAAACTCAAAAGTCAGAATGTTATTGACACATGGTAAGATCAAGTCAGAGAGATTTCATATTCCAGGACCAGACCCATTCATCCTTGTTTGAAGTGTTTAAGGTTGAATATCACTTTGTATATCGAATTTCAAATAATTGTTTCACTCTACAGAAAGAACCTTAGTTAAGCTTCAATATGTGGTACCACTCGAAGTTGTCACATCTATCATTTTTTTTATGAATTCTTGAAAATTGTGAATTAAATTCAAAAAGAATACAGTGGAACTTCCCTATAACGAACGTCTGTATAACGAATTTCGTACAAGACATTGCACCTGAATCCAAATTCCATGTTAAAAACACCCTCCAAAACGAACAAACTTCTCTCTATGACAAAATATTCAAGGAACATCATTCTTTGGTAGAAGTTATATAAGGGTGAGTTTTTTCTGAAAGAGTTTTAAATACAGCCTAAATCAGTGAAGTCACCGCGACATTGCCAACTATTGAAACAAATTTGCTGTATAACGAATTTTTTGCGGATTTAGCTTCCGTTATAGGGAAATTCCACTGTATTTGGTATTTTTTTCTTCATGCTCCCTGAGAACCTCAATAATACACTCACTTTCAAAAGTCCTGCATCCCCTAATGTCTAAAAGGAAGTGCTTAAGTTTGAATGATAACTTAAATAATCAGTGAAGTCAACCGCGACATTGCCGACTATTGAAACAAATTTTCTGTATAACGAATTTTTTGCGGATTTAGCGCTTCCGTTATAGGAAATTCCTCTGTAGTCTGTATTTGGTATTTTTTTTCTTCATACTCCCTGAGAACCTCAATAATACACTCACTTTCAAAAGTCCTGCACCCCCTAATGCAAGGCGTAGCCAGGGGGGGGGTTTCCTAGTTATTTTTTGTTGCAAAAATAATCTTTCATTTTGCACTTAACCAACCTATCCCCGAAAATCTAGATACAACAACGTATTTTAAAATTAATTTCTTCATTCCATTTCTAGAACATACTATCCAATAATTAACTGATAGATTTTCTAAACACCGAAAATTAATATCAGCCTTATCTGGTCTGCTACCCCAGAATTTTAACAGAGAATATGAATTAGAAGACGCATTATCGATGTATTCTTCACTACTCCCAGAAAAAAAATAAAACGTAATTAAAGCAAAATTTGAAATATGGAAAATGTCAATGAACTCCATTTAAAATCGGCATTAGAATGCTTAGATGAGTGCAATCAGAATATGTATCCGAACATCTACATCCTATAACAAATTTTAGCTACGATTCCAGTATCTACTGCTACTCCAGAAAGAAGTTTTTCCAGCTTGAGGAGAATTAAAAATTACCTGCGCAATTCTTCTAGCGAAACTAGATTGAATGGGTTGGCGCTTATGAATATTCATTATAGTGTGAAAATGAAGTGGTTGACCAATTCGCTAGAAAAAAAGACGGATAGACTTTAACTGAAGGAATTCACCATAAAAAATATTGTTTGTGTTTTCTCACTGTTTCATTTTTAATACCTATTCATATGTTGTTGGCACTATTTTGGAGTAAAACATTAAAAAACTCTATTTAGTTTCAATAAAGCACACATCCACACTAATTTCATATTGATTCATCCTGTAAGTATTGTTTGGGAAATAAATATTTTTTTTAAGTTTTTGTTTGAGCGAATAAAAATTAAATTCTGAAGCATATTTGAAAAATAGGTTTACCTAACCTAACCAGGAATATCTATGTTGAATATTGTTTCCGAAGTAGGAAAAGGATTATTGAATTCTTGAAAACAACAAATACTTGCTACAGAAAACGACCCTCACGATTCCCGGCACCTAAAAGTCAATATCCAAAATGTCAAAACCCCCCCCCCGAAATTAATTCCTGGCTACGCCCTTGCCCTAATGTCTAAAAGGAAGTGCTTAAGTTTTGAAAGATAAACTTAAATTTTATCAGTGAAGTCAACCGCGACATGCCGACTATTGAAACAAATTTTCTGTATAACGATTTTTTGCTAATTTATCTTCCGTTTCTCTATTCCTTTTTATCTTCATACAAATTCCACTGTATTTGGTATTTTTTTCTTCATACTCCCTGAGACCTCAATATACACTCACTTTCAAAAGTCCTGCAGCCCCTAATGTCTAAAAGGAAGTGCTTAAGTTTGAATGATAAACATTGCCGACTATAGAAAAAAAATTTTTTGTATAACGAAATTTCTATATAACGATTTTTTGCGGATTTAGCGCTTTCGTTATAGGAAAGTTCCACTGTATTTAACTGTACCTTCAAAAATCCTTTTTATCGTAGAAAATACATGCAGAACCAATGCTATTCAATATCTAGTACAATCGTTGTGCCCCAGCATATATGGTCATGAAGTTGTGAAAGCTGGTCTTCTCTTAGCCCTTTTTGGAGGAACTAACAGAAACTCAACACGAGCCGAGTCACATGTCATGATGATCGGTGATCCAGGTCTAGGAAAATCTCAAATGCTGCAAGCATGTACAAATGTTGCTCCCAGAGGTAAATTCTAAATGGTTATTTATTTTATCCACTCCATTAAACTAATTTCTATGTGTAATAGTAGTCATAACACAACCGTAGACATGTCTATGAACCGAAAAGCGAGTGTTATAATAACACCCGCTATAAAATACCTAGGAAGAATGAAATTGCTTACAAAAAAATGAATAAAAAGTAGGATCGATCCGGAAATCTATTTCAGCCATCAAGATAACGTTCTAGCGATTTATTCCAGATTTATTTTTGGAAAACGTAAATTTTTGAATTTGCGAAAGTACTTGATTTGATTAGTTAGACACTCTGATTTGATTCCAACCACAGAGTACAGAGGTTTGACGGTTGGACGAAATGTTGTCAACGCTTTGACAACTGTTCAAAATTTTTTAAATGTAGATTAATTCGAATTTTACTGAAGAAGTCGTGGATAAAGTATAGTATTCAATTCGCGGTAATGCTCAAAACACACTTGATGAATTACAAAACTCATCTGCGTGTGTTTTGACCTGCATTACCGCTCATCGAATAATATACTATTATTCATGAATATTTGGTTTACCGCTCAGTACCCGATTTTGTAAAATTTTTTTTTCATTTTAAGAATAGTACAAGCAATCAGAATATTTTAATTCTATAAGCTCAGTTGTTGGCTTTGAACTGGGTGCTCGCAATGATGTGATAAGGTCCTGTCCAGCGGCAGGTCCTCTTCAAATCTCTTTTAGATCTACTGGCTATTTTCGCTTGAGACGCCTTGAATTTTGCATTTCAGTGGTTGGATGAGAATATTTATGTGGCCCTCAAACCTTAAGTGGTGTTTTCCACTTTCTTTCTTGATGACGTCCTTCACGTATTTTTAAGTAAATATTTGGTATATTGTTTTGTTATGATCTTTTGGATGCCACAGTTCCAATTTAAGCAACGGCAAATTAATATTTCCCAAGAAAATCGAAAAAGAATATCTATAAATCATTCATATAATTCAAACGCTGCTCTAGCGCCCTACCGTAGGCATTTAGACTTTATGTACTCACGTTTGGCACCAAGCGAGAATAGCGCTATGCCATTGGCCCGACGCACTCGAACTGAGAAACCAATCACACTTTGAATGCGAAACGGCGTACAATAGCGTAATTCAATTGAAGTTCGGTATTATTTATCATTTATTCCATGGACTTATAATACTAAATCATTATAAATCTATGTTTCATTCATCTAATATTGAAGTGTATGTTGAAATGTTATTGAATGTAAGTGTATTTAATGTATTGAAAGTGGGATTATTCCAATATCGGTTCCAAGTGATGCATGAATCTTTACTGGTTACATAGGAAATTTCTATTCTACAGCATCCAAATGGAATAGGTACCTACTTTTGAGATGAAGAGTTATAAAGAAAGAACTTTTCAATTTGCAGCAATGAATGTCTAGTTTGAATTGGGTACAATCATTTCGTACTTTTTCTAAACATAAAAATTCACCAATTCAATCACTTTCCATAAAAATCCAAGATACAATCTTAAGTAGAATGGTGGGTTGGTTGGGTTGAAGTTCAGACTAAAAACATCTCTACCTAATTGAAAAATGAATTGGAGATGAAAATAGGTAATCATAATAAAGTCATTAATCAACAGTTATATCACGCGCGAGCGGAGCGAGGGCATTAATACCTATAGTTCGATTTATTTTTATTCTTTCCTTATTGAACCTCTATATTAAATGTGTAGTTCAAATTTTTGTTTTCTAAAAGTTGAATTCCCGAATAATGTGTTTAGTTTATATTGTCATACAATGGAATTTGTGGGTAGGTATCAAGACATCTTGAGTTTCATGAAAGTAGTACCAATATTTCTGTTCCGAACTATAGCAGATAAGAATTTCGAATTTTGACGAAAGCATTCGGTCTTCGCAATTTTTGTTTTGATTTTTTACTATTTCTGACACGCTCTTAAATTCTTCAATAATATTATCATTTGATGTCAATAACGCCTTCTTCTCTTGAAATCTTCTCAAATTTCATTTAATGATGATGATATCATTTGAGGATTACAGAGATTCATGAAAATCGTTGATAACCGAAAGAACAAATCACTCTGTATATCTACCCAGCACACTTTGAAGAAGGTTAGGTACCTACGTCGAATCACCAATCATTACTCATAGAATTGCCTTACCTTAACATATTTGTCCTTTTTTGTAGTATCTCTTGTAGTATGTTTCATGGAAACTTTAAGTTTAGCTTTACAAAAACAATTTTTTGATTTCCCTCTCATATTCTTGTTTGGCTCCCCTTTACGATGTGAAGCATGATGGCAATTGTATTCTAGACTGAAATGTCAATTAATAGTTAAAACCCGCTTAGCTATCTGATACGAATTTTCGAAATCATAATAAGATTGATCAAAGATTTACCCGCATATGTAATGTGGTGTATTTCTTTTAGCTTTACACATCCGCCAATTCGTATTCGATGTCGAAATGAAATCTTCCATCCACTTATCGACATATTCCTCGGTAATAAATTTGCCCTATATTTTCCGGCCCTATTTCAAAATATTCATAGGCAGTTGGTAACTGCATTGCATTTCCACTCATCGTAATAGTATAAGAAAATAAAAATCAAGCTTGTCGCGCGCCGTCTCAATATAGTGAGTACGTCGTAGATGTGGAGATAAAGAGATAAACACGTGCATGCTCAGAAAGAGATGCCGTTTTTGCATTCGAAGTGATTGGTTTCTCAGCTCGAGTACGTCGGCCCAATGGCATAGCGCTATTCGCGCTTGTGCAAACGTGAGTACGTAAAGTCTAAATGCCTACCGTAGTCAACGCGTGCTTCAAGATCACTGGTTTTCTATGCAACTGTTCAGTTGAACGCGTGCTTTTGATGCGTATAGTCGTGTTTCAAGGCCCGGACGCGTATTCTCAATTGCGTGTACAACTGGAGGCAACACTGAATTCAAATGTGCACGGGTTTGTTCCGCTAACTCTAATCGCAAACCCGTGCACAATTCGAGGCAGGCATCCTCCGATCGTACTCGGGTTTGTGATTAGTATCTGACACACAAACCCGTGTTTGTTTCAGGAAGGTAGGCAGCATGCAGGATTAAAACAAATTAAATCTTGTTTCCATTTGATGAAAAATTCAAACACTTCATTTGACGGAACTGATTTCTTTGTTTACTTACTTAAAATCCAATATATTTTTAGCAACATTAATGTTTTTTCGCAGGGGGTTCTTTATTGGAAATGTTAGATGAGATATGGTGAATTCGTTTCCTTTTCATAGTTTCTGTTTTAGCTGGTCGTCCTGATTGAATCCTTTCGCCGCATGGTAGGCCTCTTTCTTACGCGAGCGATTGAAGTAGGCTGAACATCTTGGATCTTCTTTTCAGCAATATATGCAATTATACTCGATGCTGTTTGTAATTTGGATAAATAATTTCCTAACTTAATAAGAATTTTAGCAGTATTTGAATCTTTTTCCTAGATATCAGCTATTCTTTCCATTATGATTTTATATTTTTAACAGCATTAACGTAGTCTTCATTGTTGATGGATATACGTTTTTCTGCTGGATTTGTTGGAAGTGAAAATTGTTTTTGGCACTTCGTTCTCCATGGGTTCTCTATTATGTGTGATGTTATTTCTATTTGATTCACTCTCAATATTTTCTTAAAATGATGTAGGAAAATGGTCACCTAGTGCGTATTTTGCGAATTGTTGGAGATCAGATTCGCTTTATTTTGAGATGTGGTTAATTGAATACCAAATTCCAATGACAATCATTATACGGCGATTTCTTTTTGTCGCGCTACTCGTGCTAGCTTCATATCAGAGGTTCAGTCCTCGACTTCAACACGGTTTTGGAAGACCGCTTGTATCACAAACCCGTGCAAGATATGAGGATGCCTGCCTTGAATTGTGCACGGTTTGCGATTAAAGTTAGCGGAACAAACCCGTGCGCATTTGAATTCAGTGTTGCCTCCAGTTGTACACGCAATTGAGAATACGCGGCCCGGACAGGAATCGTTCGCAATGGAAAAGGAAGCTTTTAATACGGAATTATTTATAGATGAAATTACCTCAATGTAATTATGAGTTTTTCTTCAGGTGAAATACAATATCGCACAGAGTTTTCATCTGCAACGAGTTTATCCTTAATGAGAGCCAGTAACTCATCAAATGACTCAATTGGCATTCTGAAGTAGTTGAAAATTTTGGCTCAAATTGCCTCAACTTAGTATACAAAATTATGTAATGACTTTCAGTCAGCCTGTATGAAAAAATTGGATGAACCCAATATCTCCGTCTTCTTTTGCGTCGTTTCTGCCTTCGGTATAAATCACCGCTAACACTGTGTCTACATCCATCTTCAACAAATGTAAACAATAAACAATAAACAAAACTTTATTCTCAGAATCATTGCTCACAAGGAAATGAGAAACGTCGAATACACATGGAGAAAAAAACATACATTACATCAGGAACTTTACAAAGAATAATTTAGAAATTCTGAAATAGAATAAGGTTCAATTTCAATAATTAAATCAGTTAGTCTACGTTTGAATTGCTTATAATTAATTATATTCAGGATAGATTTAGGTATTTTATTATGAAGTTTTATGCACATATACTGTGTGTTCTTTTCGTTAATGTGAGACCATGTATAGGATAGTGAATACATTCATCTGCCGTGTACTATTCCTATTGCGTAATTCGTCGAAATATTGAGGATTTTTCTTAAGAAACAATGCATTCTAAGATGTATATACCAAAAAACGTGAGTATTTTATTTTGTCTGAATCTGCCTCTACAGGATTCCCGGAATTTAAGACCCAGCATAGATCTCACAGCTGATTTTTGGAGTATGAATATTTTACTGGCATCAGAACTACCGCCCCAAATAACAACTCCATATCTCATCAGAGATTCGAAATTGGCAAAATACACAGATCTCAAAAGAGCATTATCCACTCGCCGAGACAATACTCTAATCATGAACAAAACACGATTGAGCCTTTTACCCAGCTCACCTATATGTATATACCAGTTCAGAGAACAGTCAACATGATTCCAGAAACTTCGTTGTTAGTGATGTACTGACTGTAGTGTTGTTAAAGTCAATAGTTGCTGGAAATTTTTCTCTAGATTGGGATTCTGAATATAACACATTCGGTTTTGTTAACATTCAATGAAAGCTCATTTTGATTACACCAGTTACTTATTAAATCGAAAACTGTCTGGGTCTGTTCGATGCTCGATTTCAAGTCTTTATTACGCACTAGGGCATTGGCATCATCAACAACACAGCATTTTTATCATTTCCAAGATGGGAAATAATAATGTTTCGGGCAGATCATTCACATACAAACAAAGAGAAGAGGACCCAGAATACTACCCTGAGGTACCCCAGTATTCACTACTTCATCGTCAGACAAATGGATGCTGTCGCCAGTGTTAACAGAAACTCTCTGTGTTCTATTTTTTTAGATAGCTGCGTATTAATTCAAGTTGAGAGTCACGAATGCCATATGAATACAATTTTTCCAGAAGCTTTTCATGGTTCACACTGTAAAATGTAAAACTCAAACTGATACTGTACTGGGACGGCTGCGACAGAAGCGCGTTCAACGCCTGCCAAACGCGCACAATATGAACACTAATCAAAAACTTAACAAACGATCGACGCGCGTTGAACGCCCATCATCTGACGTACCTTAATGTAGGTTGGTTAGGTTAGCTTGAGTTAGGTTAGGAAAGATGTTTAGCTAAGATATGAATATGGGTCTCTGTCCTTCGGTTTTTCAGGCGGAGACACTTGCTATAAGGGAGTGCGTTGCGCTCTGTGCGGAACGCAACTACCAAAGAAAGGAAATATATATAGCATCTGACAGCAGAGCAGCCCTGCTAGCGCTTGTCTCTCTACAAGTGAAGTTAAAGTTGGTCTGGGAATGCCAAACGTCACTTAACCTACTCGGAGAAAAGAACCAGGTCAATCTCATCTGGGTGCCTGGTCACTACGTTATTCATCTCGGCACCATGGCAAGGGAAGAGGGACAGACCAACTGCCAGCCAGGCAGGCTAGTAAGGAGGGACAACCCCCATCTCTGGACCAATGACACAAGCTAAGTTTCTCACTCACGCCCAAGCCTCAGTCCTATCAGGCAATGGCTATTAGGACTGGGAAAGAAGCGCTTATCTCTCCTGTGTACCATGTCACACTCATCACTTCTCTCTCACTCGACGAGCTGTAGAAATCCTCATCGCTCTGGCAATTGGAACTGAGGAAACTGACGGGCGCTCTCACGGGGCACTGTCCCGTGATGTATCACTTAAAAAACATGTAAAGGCGCCGATAGTACATGTCGCTTCTGTCAAGAAGCCACCGAGAAACGCCAGACACCTGCTATGTAAGTGTGAAGCTGTCACCAGAAACGGTTAGGCACCTTTGCTTCAGGTTCCTGAAGCCTGAACAAGTAATGGATGTGGCCCCCAGAAAGGTGGTGAAATTACTGAGACTTTGCTGCCTGACTGGTAAACCAGCGCGGGGATGCACAAAAGATCTTAAGGTCAAGGTGCTAGCAAGGTCGGTTTTGATCTGTCGCCCCTCCTTTAATCTAATATAATAATCTAATCTAAGATATGAACGATGTGAATTTCCGAAACTGTTTACAAATGAAAAACCCTTTGTATAAAGCTAATTTTTTTTTAGGAGTTTATGTCTGTGGCAACACTAGTACCGGTTCTGGGTTGACCGTTACTTTAACGAGAGAAGGTGGAGTGATTAATTCTCTGGAGCAGTGCTCTAATGCTAGCAGATCAGGGATGTTGTTGTGCATCGACGAGTTTGACAAAATGCGAACTCAGCACTCCGTAGTGAAGTGTGTTATCAATTGAATACCATGATATAAAAAAATCTAAGTCTCTTTTGGAAGCTATGGAACAACAGAGCATAAGCATTGCAAAAGCTGGAATAACCTGTACACTTCCATCAAGGACAACGATTTTGGCAGCTGCCAATCCGGCGGGGGTCATTACAACAAAGCCAAAACTGTGGCTGAAAATCTCAAAATAAGTGCCCCGATGCTATCAAGATTTGATCTTATTTTCATATTATTGGATAATCCGAATGAGGTGAGAACTCAGAGTAAGAAGAAAACATAGAGATGCCCCTACGCGTAAATAGTACTGCATTGTAATCAAGCTTTCGAGTGAGATGGAAAGCATTTCACTGCCGCACTAGGGTGAAGTAAAATATAGGTTAGATTTTCATGTCTACAATTCCAGAATATAGTACATTTTCGTAATTTTGTCATAGCTATAATTACCGGAATACCCTTAAGCAACAATAAACTGCCACAAAATCCGTAAAATAATTCAATTTATGAGTGTCAAATCTAAACGAAAGTAAGCCCGTTCGGCAATGACCTCCGCGAGCAGACGGATTTTTAGACACGTGACTACAGATCGTACAGATTCATCTGTTATAGCTGTGAATAAACGAACGGTACAGAGCATCTGCCACAGAACATACTGATCTGTTTTACTTTTGATTTTTCAATTTCAAAGATCACTATTTTGGGAGATATGCTCATATTTTAACGATACTTTCACCCTTTTCGTAGCTCTACCGAAAAAACTTAATTAATTAGGTGCAAAGGAAATGAGGAATGCAATATCCCCTTCTGGTCGTTCACTACAGTGATAGTTGATCCTAATTGACCTAATTAATCAATTAATTACGTGCAAAAGCAACGAGTATGTCATATCTCCTCCTGCTCATTCACAACTACGATAACTATATCGAAAAATTTTAATGAATTAATTAGGTTATTAATAGATAAATTAAAACAGAAGAATAAAAGTGTTGAAAAGTATGTATAAGAATTTTTCAATCTATCGGTTATCCGATCAGGAATCTTAACATACAACACAAAGAAATATATAAAAAACATAAAAAGACGTAAACTCTATGGATGAAATCGCTTTGATCCGTCGAAATACACCGAAAAAGCATCCGAATGCTCAGATTTATTTGCCGAACGGTCCAGATGTGTACTCCCCTCAATCCGAATGTAATAAACGAACGGTTCATATCGATCCTACCAGTCCGATGTAATTGCCGAACGCTCCTAGTGTAAACAGTAAACAGAACGAATGGAACGATGTTGCCAAACTGACAATTGTCTATAGCAGACTTTATAGTTGTTAGTACCATAGTAGGAGTAACTATAATAATAGTATATTTCTATGGAGCCGTAGACCAATTATCCCAATACGGAATAAAGATAATCAGAAGTTCGCAACGCCGCATGTTTTTTCGCGTACATAAACAGATTCTACTTGGCTGCGTCAAAAAATGCGTGAAGGCATCTCTAGGTTTACTTTTACCCCGAGGATGAGAAATAGATGTTTTGCATGTTGAAGATATGAATAAAGAATTAATTTTTAGGAAATAGATATGATGCTGTCTAGACATATTTGGCAATGCATTCCAGTTCGAAAAAATAGTCAATGTCAGGATCAATTACATCTAATGAAACATCACCGAATGAACAGAGTTTGAGGTAATGGTTTAAGTACTTATGAGATTATTAGAGAGTTATACCGATTTGGAAATTCACATCGAAAACATACGATATACAAGGCATCAGACAGAGAATTCTTCCGTCCAGTTGCACAGATGAATAGGCGAGATAATCAAGTGCGATAACTGAATGAATTCAACTGTCTCACTGCATTAATCTAGTCTTGTCTCTCTCTTATCGCAGTATGGTAGGGAACCCGCACTGCACGTAAAGAATTTTTAATTTGTCAGGCTGCCCGTAATACGCGATTCAAGTATTTACTGTTGCCTACCATACTAGAGAATTACGCTCCTCTAAACGATAAGAGAGAGACAAGACTAGAATAATGAAGTGAGACAACTGAATCAGTGTGTTACAGCTAGTGATTGTCTCGACTATTCATCTGTGCAACTGGAGGGAAGAATTCTCGTCTGATGCATTGTATATCGTATATTTCAGATGTGAATTTCCAAACCTGTAGATACAGAAATAGAGACCCACCTTAAATAAAGTCCCTCCGTTTGACATCTGCTCATGCACATTAAAAAACGGTTTTAAGGCGGCCCATAGTTAAATACTCCCTTATTCAAGTCAATTAAAGGACGCCATTTAAATAAAAGATCCCTTTTTTTTAGACAATTCTCTCATAATTCTGGGTTATTTAATGTCAGGTACTCCCAGTGGAGAGTCAGAAAATAGTTTTTTTGGACTAACAGACGTGAATTGTCACAACTGTCAAAATAAAGGAAAAGTCATAATGAAGTTGACAGAAATAAGTCGTTCCTATAGCTCAAATGTCAGACCCAAGTTGAGGGATCTTTTATACAGGATCTTTAATAAAGTTAGGCCTCTATTTGGGTTTTGATAACTCTCTATCATTGTCAGCTTTAAGATGACATTGATCTTTCATAAAAAAGTATCATATCTCTCTCATCTAACGCTAACGAATTAATTTGCTATATTAGCTGCGTTGGTTACTGGAGAATATGTTTTGCCAGACCTGTATATGTTCCAAATTGACACGCTCTACTTTATTCAGATTATCATTTCTTTCGAATTACTCTTCTAATTTAAAAATCCTCCTCTTTTTAGGACCAGATTGCAAATATATCAGAATGAAACAATTGAGTTCCTTCCCCATAATCTCTTCAGAAAATACATCGCTTATGCACAAAAATATGTAAATCCTTATTTATCAGATGGTGCTAAAGAAGTATAAAAGACTTCTATTTGACCCTTCGAAAGAGTTTTCAAACGGGTGAATCCACCCCAGTCACAACAAGACAATTGCAATCTTTGATTCGTCTAACTCAAGTAAGTATCATACTGATTGTATATGTGAAAACTGTAGGTTTGTATGGAAATCAATCTTATTTATTTTAATTATTCTTTTTTCGAATATCGAAAGGATTTCAAGGACAAGAGAGGTGATATTTATAATAAAGGGTTTTCCAATAAGAGGTGTTATTTTGAATAGCGCGCTATTTCGGTAGATGTCACGTTTGAAGCTGTCAATTTTTGACATTTGACAGTACGCCATTAATAAAAATGGAACGATACACGCTTCAAGAACGCATTGAAATTATTAAAATTCACTTTTAAAATGGTGAAAATTCGGCAGAGACGGTTCGTAAATCTCGAACATTTTTGGGACGTCGTGAAGCACCTTGTCGGACCGCAATAAAGAAATTGGTGGAAAAATTCGAGCTGTTGGGAAAGTTAGTGATGTGAAGAATAAAACCCGTGCACGTCGCTCAAGAACAACCGAGAATATTGCTGCTGTAGCGAGGGGTGTTGAAGAAAACCCAGGTTTGTCCATTCCTCGTCGTTCTTTGGAATTAGGCATTCCACAAACGTCATTACACCGTATTTTGCATAAAGATTGGGTCTTAAGGCTTATAAAGTTTAGTTACAAGACTCGAGCGGCCGATGATCAACAACGACGTGTCTTTGCTGATTGGGTCGTTAAAATGCATGAAAATGATCCGGAATTCCATCGAAAAATCATCCTGAGGATGAGGCCCATTTCCACCTCGGTGGCTTCGTCAACAAGCAAAAAGGTCGCATCTGGGGCTCGGAAAACCCAAGAGTTATCGTTGAAAAGCCTCTCTATCCTCAACGTGTGACTGTTTGGTACGGTTTATGGTCCGGCGGAGTCATTGGGCCTTATTTTTCAAAAATGAGGCTGGGACAACAGTTACGGTGAATGGATTGCGCTATCGAGAGATGATTAATGATTTTTTATGACCGAAATTGGAGTATATTGATCTGGACAACGTCGTTACTATCAACAAGACGGCACTACGTGCCAGACAAGCAATTAAACCATTGATCTTTTGCGGGAAAAGTTTCCGGACCGTGTTATCTCTCGAGGAGATGATCACAAAAGTCTACCGATATCTTGTAATTTAACACCTTGCGACTTTTTCTTTGGGGCCACGTGAAAGAAAGGTCGACGCCAATTAGCCCAGCGTTGATTCAAGACCTCAAAGATGGAAATTGTGAGCTATCGAGGACACTTCTGCAGTTTCGTGAACGGAGTATAGGTACCTATAGTACAAATCTGGGCTGTCAGTTGGCCATGGCATTTTGGCATATTCCACTGTTTATATTAAAAATTTTAGGTTTTTTCTTCTTCTTTCTCAAACAGACTGATCTACAATCAGCATGCCCCTGACTGAAGTCATCTGAATATGGGCTCAGCCTCAATAGACTATGTACCCAATCTCTGTAGTAGGTAGTGCGGTCTTGATCCTGGGTCCTGGGGCATCAGGAGTCTTGAATCTTCAATCCCAGGATTGTCTAGCTGAGAATTACTCTTTTAGTACAAAGTTATGTGCAAACTCTACTCTACTGTATCTACAAGCAGTGAGGGCAAAGGAAATAGGGTAACGGCCAAGCAAAATGGTCTAAAAACACAGGAATAAAATCCAAGCTGATCAGTCATGCTTACTACAATGTAATCTTAGATTTAATGACAAATTCAACAAGCAGATCCAATACATCAAGATCACTACTAAAGATAACTTCATAAATATTAACTGGTAAGGAAAACCTGTGCGAGGAGAGTGCAGCATATAAACGAACACTAGCAGTTAAATTTTGGGACAGCCAAAAAATACATGTGTAATGTCCCCCAACAATCCACAGTCACAAAGAGCAGAGTCTCTGAGACCCATTCTGTGTAGATGATATGGAACCAGACAATGCCCGATCTGAGACGTATGATAATGGAAATATAGCGTCTTGGACGTTTTACCTTATTAAACCACGGGGTGGCAGGGGTTGTATTATAAAATAACGCATAAACACGTCCCTTGGAGGAGCACATGTCGATGAATTCAGCTGTCCAGCTGCGCTTAAGTTCAGCACGATAAGCGGGCCATAGTTCTTGGGGACCAGCGGGGATATCAGGGGGGCCTGATATCGGCCTTCATTAGCCAATAGATCAGCCATGTCGTTACCGTGGATATATGAATGGGAAGGAACCCAGAGGCACTTAACTACAACTCCAACAGTAAATGCCTCATAGAAAAGCTGACAGGTCCTGTAAGTAGTCCAATCTGTATTGGAATCAAATTTCCCACTTTTAAGAGCCTCCAAAACACTGAGGGAATCAGATACAATGAGTGTCCTTGGGAACCTTTGTTGTAGAGCCATCTCCACAGCACTGCCAACAGCATACATCTCTGCTGATATATTGACCAATGGTCAGGTAGCCGAGCTGAAATCTTAGACAGAGGGGAGGGACAGAAGACGCCATATCCAACCGAATCCGGATCCCTCGACAGAGAGGCATCAGTAAAAATGAGGTGGTGTTCCGGAAACTTCTCCGAGATTAAGGCAGCAAATCTTGGGGATTGGAAATTGCATATTTAGGGAGTCCCGAATTGATGACATTGATCCTATTCAGTCTGACCTGCAAGGTAACTGAATAAAATGGCACATTGGCCATTACCCTTATGAGTTGCTTGCGGGGAGTAAGAGCAGTTAAGGCTTGGAATAGGGGAGGAGTGACCGAACGAACCCACAAGCTTTCAAAATCCTCATGTTGCCAATCAGTTTGAGGACAGGGTGATTCTCAATTCTGAGGGCCTTAGAGAGGTATTTATAGGCTAGCCATCTACGTCTATAAGACAGGGGTTGTTGAGCAGCCTCGAAGAGAATAATATTTGTTGGTGTAGTTCTGAGTAATGAAAGTGCTGTTCGAAGGAAAGCATACTGGGCTCTATCCAAGCGTGTTAAGTTAGCTTTCGAGCATCTTCCATAAAGTATACTTCCATAATCCAAATGTGGCAGAGCTAAAACTTTGTATACTCTCAACAACACAGATGGGTGGCATCCCCACTGTTGTTTTCCCAATGCCTTAATCACATTCTGGGCTCCAGAAATTTTAGTGTAGGTTATATCAATTTGTTTTTTCCATCGAAAATTACTTTCGAGATGTACACCAAGGTATCTAATCGATGTCTTCCATGCAATGGCTCGACCAGAACAAGATACAACCGGAAGATTGGTAGGGACTCCAGACTTAACAAAAGCCATCGCAGATGACTTTTCTGTGGAAATGGAAAGATTCTTACTGGACAACCAGCCATCAATACTATTTAAATCAGCTGTAAGCTGCTCAGCCATCCATTTCAGATCCTTACCACTAATTAGCAGTCCAAAGTCATCAGCAAATTGCAGCGCCACAGTGTGAGATGACAGGATACCTGGGGGAATAAGTGAATACAGATTAAAAACGGTGGAGCCGACACTGATCCCTGTGCCAGACCACATGAGGTGTAGACAGGTCCTAGAATGTTTCCTGCTGAAGGATAAGTAATGTATAGTGCTCGATTGGTCAAAAACTGAATAATAAGATTAATAATTGGGGCTGGAATATTTGCCGCCTTGAGGTCTTCCAAGAGCATTGAGGGAAGGACACTATCATATGCTCCCCTGATGTCAAGAAATACCATCATGACTCTTTCGCCGCGAAGAAACGCCCGGTATACAAAACCAGACAGGTATGCGAAACAATCGTTGACAGACCGTCCTCTACGAAAACCAAACAGAGGTCTATCCGGGCCAATACGCCGTTCAATATATTCATCAACACGGTTCTTCAACAATGTTTCTAATATTTAGAGATACATGGAGAAAGGGCGATAGGTCTATAACTGGTCGGGATATTAGGTGTTTTGTCCTTCTTTAAAAAGGGAAGTATCAAGGTTTCTTTATACTGTGCAGGTATTATTCCGGTTGATAAGATCTTATTATAAATACGCAACAGGAGCAACTTCACTGACATTGGAGCATGAGAGAAGATTTTATACGTCAGGCCATCCAGGCCTGGGGCCGAGTCTCTCTTGTTTGTCAGGGCTAACAAAAGTTCACCCAATGTAAATGGCTCACAATCGCTCACAGGCACAGAGGAAGGGGCTGTACTAGATGCATTGCCTGAAAGTCCACGTAAGATGGACAAGAGGCAGTCCTTAGATGGAGGGGAAGTGAAGTTAGAAGATGTAGCGCCTGAAAACTTTTTTATCACCTTCCACATTTTATTGAGCTTTATGAAATCAATACTTTCACAAAAGGTTTTGAAGGAGGTTCTTTTTTATCTCTAATCACGCGTCTACACAAAGCTCTAGCCCTCTTGACATCAATATAATTAATAATGGAAGGATCAGAACGATACTTCCTGAACAGATCCCTTTATTTTGCACCAATGAGGCGATCTCGTCATCCCACCAATGAACCTTAAAACTTCCTCCCAAAGAAGTTTATATTTAGGAATGAATCTGTCAGCTGCTTCAGTTAAAGATTAAGGAACCCTTCTGAATCGTCATCAGAAAATTCTTCGAGGTGTACACGATCACTCAAATATGAGCAAAATCCCACCCAGTCAGCTCCTTTAACATTATATTTACGTGTAGTGTAGATTTTGTTTTTTGCTGCATCCCCATCAGACCACTTTCCGATCCTCACCAGAATTGGGAAATGATCACTCATGCCACAATCAGGTATCACACTCCAAGCCGATGACAGGGATAGCGAAGGAGAACAGATCGCCACATCAGGAGCACTGGCGTTGCCACCAGGTGGTGTAAGACGAGTGGGGCTACCGTCGTTGAGCAACACAAGATCCTCAGAGTGTATGAATGTCTCCAACGATGTGCCATTACCATTTCTGAGTCCTGACCCCCAAGGGGATTTTGTGCATTGAGGTCACCTACAAGTACAAAAGAAGGAGAAAAATAACATTTCAAGGAGGTAAAATGGGTCTGCGAGAGCCTTATGTCAGGAGGGGAATACATACAGAAGATGCGCAGAGATTGTACCTCAAATGCCAGCAGCTGAACTCTACTAGGGAACACCAAATTGACAAGTGGAATTGCAGTATAGGATATGCTACATTTAATGGCAGCAGCAATGCCACCATATCCATCGCTTCTATCCTGTCTCAACAGGGAATAGCCCTGAATTTGGGGATTAAGAGAAGGGTTCAGGTATGTCTCATTAAGCAATATAATGTCCGGATCGTGTTCTTTAATTAGTATCTTCAAGTCAACCAAATTGCGCATGAGAGAGTGAATATTCCAGTGCAGTATCTTCAATTTTAAGCCTGGCATAATCAAAATCTTGTTAGGTATAATAAACTAATATATCAATATCAACGTAAAGTTTACAAAGAGGGAATCTGGTTGACATTCTCAATTTTATATACACATATAAATGTTATTTTAAAGGAGTATGAAGGTATGCATTTTTCAGTCAGAACCTGGAGGGAAGGCCTCCATGTTCCAATCCAATATTCCAAAGTTACTTGAATTATTATCATTTTCTGTTCTACTAGTATTTGTTACTTCTTCGTCGTTAGATGATAGAGGTAAAGGTGTCCGACGTATGGACTCGGATATAATCAGCTTTTTTGGGGGATGTAAATTAGTTGGGGTAGTTGACTTTAGAACGTTTGTGTCACTAGGAGTGTACGTAATTAGAGCCTGCGCATGAGCCTGTCTATCATAGCCAATAGTTTTTTCCTTCCTTTTTAGTGGAGAGGGTTTGGTTGATATTCGCGACACATTTGAAGATTTACGGAGTTGTGCACTTTGGGAAAGGGTATTATTATAATAAGAGGAGGAAGTATTATGAGAGGTAGAAGCTATGGGTGCAGAAAATTCTGATGGCAGGGGAGCTGCCTTACTACGTGTAGCTGCATTGGCTTCGTATAGGGAGAGATTATGTATCGCCATTAATTCTCTAATTCTTACCTGCCTCAGATGTTCTGGACAGGACTTGTCGTTGGCAAGATGCGAACCCTTACAGAATACACACTGTGGAGCGCTATTGCAACTTGATATAGGATCATGTGAATCTCCACACGTTAGACATCTGTAGTTGCCCCTACACTGAGTCTGTATATGACCATATCGTAGACATTTACGACATTGTATCACTGGTGGTATATATAATGATACCTCTGTTCGAATGCTGAACAATTCAAAATATTGGGAAGGGAAGTGCCCTGAAAGGTGATTAAACATGTACCTGATGGAACTTGTGTCATTACGTCATTTGTTCTAATTGTACGCTTAAATCTACGAACTCTGAGAACTGGAGTATTAGGGGACATTCCCACACCATGTTGCACTATATCTTCTTCAGTGATATCCGACCCAATGTCTCTCACTATTCCCATAGAGGTAACCATTCTAGCTGGAATATAGACATCATAGCTATCTGGCGACAGATTATGATTATTAGTAAACCAGTTTGCCTGATCTCCCGTAGCAAAATATACACCCGTACGTTTTAAACCTTTTCTGCAGATGTTCCTAATTTCTACGTTATTATTAAAGTGTGTTTGGTACAGTAATTTACCCACATTCATGGGGTTGAGATTGCCGATATTCTGTGAAATTGACTCTATTATTACACAAAAAGGGCCCTTGTCTGTGTCACTATAAGTAAAGGTTTTCCTAGGAGATACTGCACTGGCATTATTATTGTAAGTTAGTGCCTGTGAAAGGCTGTCTATTTCATGAACCAGTTCAATATCTTGTGTATCAACAGCTGTTCGTCTCAATACTGCAATCTCCTCGCCCAGGAGATGGCGTCAATTCTGTTTGGGGATTCAATATTAATGAGAGCATTAGCAGCCCTTGGGGATAGTAGTGGTGAGACCCGGGGATATTCCCGGGACTCTCGATTGACATTTTGGACCAAGATGTATTAGGTCAAATAATGTTAAATGAAAGCAACAATAAAGCAAATATCAAATTAATCAGCTTAAATTGAACACTTACACTCACCAGGATCAATACGAAACACAATAAAGTAGGAAAGGATTTACTAGGAAATCACCAGCCAACCGCACGTGCCAAATTTTTGGTTATTGAATTTTAGGTTATGTTGGTTATTTTCTTGTCAGATTGATACGCAATGTTGTCCACCATATTGCTTAGAGTTGCCTCATAACTCGAAAGCTCGTCGAACGAGGCCGGGTACATTCGGCCACTTTGACTTTGTTCTGGTTATGACTACCAACTTCAGATAAATAAATAACACAAACGCCTACTATGCGCTCAAACTTTCGTAAACGGGCTATAATAGGTACCTAGTTATTCTGAAATTATATCCAGTCCACTGGCGAAGCAACTGTCTTAATTCAAAAAACAATCATCGCGCTACTTCGAAATGTAATATATTTTTATTTAATAAATATGTTTAGACAGAGTAAGTGAATTGTGAAATTTTTTCAGGCCAGAGCTAAATTAGAATTGAGAGAGGAGGCTTCTACTCAAGACGCTAAAGATATAGTTGAAATAATGAAGAGAAGTTTGAGTGATATCTTCACTGATGAAACAGGCTTATTAAACCAACAAGATCTCAAAACAGCACAGGAATGAGTAGTAGGAATAAGGTAATACCAGCAAACAAATCCAAATTCACTTTCACAAACGAAATGAGATCGGATGCCATTCAAAAGATACACACAGGTTTATGTAATAATTTATTCATAGTCTGGACATGTTTTTTGGTCTCATAACATCTGTGAATAATTATTATCTTTTGTATTCCTCACACAATGGTTGGTAATTATTTAGAACTAAAGGAATCGTGTTGGAGATGTGAAAAAATTGTACTCACTAAGTTCAGCTTTGAACCATCAAATGAGCTTATAGAATGTACATAATTCTGATTGCTTGTAACTTCTATTATAATAAAAAAAAACCAGTTTGGGTCTCAGATTACGAAAAGGATAATGAGAAGTCTGCAATCATCTTAGATTTTTCAAAAAAAAAATACAAAGTTTCAGTCAGGTAGGTGAGGTTATACATTGTTCTAGCCAATTGTCCCCTATTTGCTCGATCAATACCCTTTGGAAATGTTTGATTTATCAATTTCTGAGAGTATCCTGCAAAAGAAAGCCTTCATTTGATCGAAGTTGGCGATTTTATTCATTGTTTATATTCGTTAAGGCAGCCATGATAATTTGCCCTTCAGCTGTCAACCGTCGCGAATTGTGCAAACGTTGCCAATAGACGCGTTCGGCAATTACATCTCAGATCGGCAGATTTTTTGTCACGTGACTGCAGATATGTCTGACAAATCTGGAATTGATCTAAAGCTAAAAGATTGACAACTGACAAATCGACGTCTTAGGATTGTTTTGGTATTTGTTTACAACTACAAACCACATTTTCCAAGCTTTTCCTGACGGTTTTGAATGAAAAATCATTTTGCAGATGTTAGTTATATATATTTAATGTATTTATCTATAATTATTGTGCTATCGAATTAGAATTCCAGATCTGTTGTAAAAATAAAATTATTTCGAAAGAGAGAAATTCACAGTTGTGAATGAATTTGATAGAAAGTCAGGATTTCAAGAAGATCCAGGGATAGAATTAATAACAGAAAACATAATAACATACTTTTAGCAAAATAAGTTATTTTTATTGCAAATTTCGTCATAATCTCACATAGGAACTACAAGTTTCTTAATACATATGTATTTCAAAACAATATGAAAATTACATCACTTCTTCAAGATTATCTATTCTCTATACACTTATTTCCTTTGTCTACTAAATAGAGTAAATTCATCCTCACTTACGCAGATTTTTGTATATTTTTTGTTGCTCTTCTTCTCGCAAATCCATTTCAAAATCGGCCAGCAAAAATACAGAACATTACAGCAATCCAATAGTTAGAATCCGTAGCGAACAAATCAAAACTAGTACTAATAAGTAGATTATCTTGTTGTTGTTGTTTATAACATAAGTATCACCTAACCTCACATTAACAGATTAATCTTTCTCCTCCGTCTCTCGAGGCCGAGCAAAAGATTTCATCCGGACGATCCAGATGTCATTACCAAACGAAACAGATTTACCTCCCCATACATCCAACCAATTACCGAACGATTTCGAGCAATCCGACACGTCCGATGTAATTGCCGAACGCAGTTATTGTTTCAAACTTGTAGTTAAATTTAGGTTGACCAGTTCGATTTTGTTTCGAGAATATTTTATCAATTGAAATGATCATTTTGCGCCCCTCTTTTGTGAAGCATTCGGCAAGAAGAATTTTGCTTATAAACCCTAGGAAAATATTTCAATTTGAATTTGAGCTCTGGTAAATTAATATTTTATCCGAGAAAATTGAAAAAGGATATCTATATATCTATTAATGTTGATATGAAAGCCTTTTTTCAATGGAAAATAAGTGTTTTTGAGTGATTCCACTCTTATTAATACTTGGCACTGTTCCTACCTTAGCTAACCTAACTCAAACTATTATATAAATCCTTTCATACTAATATTGAAAAAGTTAAACAAAATAGGCTCCCCAATCCTATCCAATAATTCGAAAGTAACTAGCTATTCGATTTGAGACATTGGCAACGTTGCACAATTCGCGACGGTTCACAGCCGAAAGGCAAAATTATCATGGATGCCCGTAACGAATATAAACAATGAATAAAACCGTCGGTTTCGACCAAATGAAGGCTTTTTTTGTAGGATACTCTCATAAATTGATAAATAAAACATTTATAACGAGTATTGATTGAGAAAATAGAGACAAATTGGTTAGAACTATGTATAACCTCACCTACCTGACTGAAACTTTGTCATTTTTTTCATAAAACTAAGAGGATTGTAGACTTCTCGTTATCATTTCGTAATCTGGAACTCGAATTTATTGAGTACAATTTTTTTTACATCTCCAACACGATTCTGCTGGTTCTAAATAATGCTCAATGGTATAAGACCGAAACAGTGTCAGGAAACTGAATAAATCATTGAATAAAACTTGTGTATATTTCTATTGAACTTGCTATATATTTTAGATCGAAAAACATACGAAATGCGATGCATCAGAGAGAGAATTTCGCCGTACAGTTAAACAGTGGTTTATTATTTACGTGATACGTTTCGGGCAGCAATAATGGTCCTATGCGGGTTATGCAGTTGTCCTTGTCTTATCGTTGGGAGTGGCCTAAATAAACCCGTAAGGAAGGTAACTTAAAGTAATCGAATCGAGTATTACGCGAGCGATCAGCGAGCGTACATTGGTGTCGCTCAGAAGAATGGCGTTCGCTCGGTGAACATGTTGAGCTTGTGTTTACTGATCAAGTGCGTTCAGAGCAAATTCCTTCCACTGATCAGTGAGCGCTCTGTGACTACTCAATGATCAGATTTTGCAAACTAAAAACTAACTAAACGGAGAATAGATGAGACACTAGTAGAACAAGCTTCAACGACATCTGTTTTTGTACAACATTACTAATTCGTGAAAAAAGTTCAATTGAAAAAGGAATCTGTATCGTAAAGCTGCCTCAAAAAGAATTCTGTAGTGCATCTTTTGAATAGGTAGGTACGCCCATATACAAGGGGCAAAAAGTTTTTTGAAATTCAATTCCAAAAGGAAATCAGAAATGGATTCGTGCAAGTATCGATGAGTGAGGAAATTTATTTTCATGAAAATAATACCTGCAACGAACTTTCATCTGATTTTCTTTGGAATCGAGAAATGAGGATCAATAATCAAATTCTGGATAAATAAAAATTTATTAACTGAAATAGGTATCACCAATTGAAAATACAGATTTATTTCATAAATATCTAATCAATAACTAATAATTGCGTTGAAAACATTTCAAAAACTTACAATAATGAATTCAATAATACAAAATATGAGTATTTACTACCAAACTTATTCAATACATGAAAAACTTTTTTGAAAACTATCTTAATTCTTATAGGTAACAGAATATATATAATATATATTTGAAATTACTTTTTGCATCTCGATTTTCACATCCAAAAACACAACACATCTTCACTCTTTCAGGCATATCGAAATTTATGATATTTCAAAAAGAACGTGTCAAACCACTCCTTGTGTCAGTTGACAATTCAAAGGTTTTTTGATAATAATGATTTTATTTGTTCTCATTTGTAAACGTCAGTTTTCAGAAACACAATATTAATCAGAAAGTTTATTTTATCAAGTCACTAACTTGTAAAAACTGACAGTTAACTTGTAAAATTTTTACAGTTAGTAGTATTATTTACATTAGAAAATTTTGTTTATCGTCATATATGTTGAAAATCATGGTGCAATTGTTATTTCCAGTAACAAATTGAGGGAAATGCACTTTCCATATCGGTATGTGCAAAAAAAATCTTAGGCTTTCTGTATAACATGCAGGGCTTGAATCTGCAGACATCATCGGTTATGGTGAATCTTCTTGTTGTTGAATTTTTTTGTTGTCGCTATGTCTCAAGATCGTATTTTCCCATATCTTCTTCATCATTCATGTTTAAGGAGAGAATTTCGTCACATCGACAACATCCAAAAATCCCCAAATATTGTAACAAGTTTCGCCAGCAACCACTGTCTCAGGAGCGTGTAAAAGAATTGTTCAGCGCCTCTTCTTTACTTAATAACTTGGGCCTTTTTTGGCGTATAACGGTATTTTTTCGTTTCAGAAACGCTATTTACTTTTGAAATCTGCAAATGACAACTAAACGTCAACAAATGTAAAGAAAAATACAGACCTGTTCATGACAACGCTTCCATAGCTTACGACATTTGGCGACCAATTATTGAGATTTTTTGGAATTTATCTAACCTTTTTACAAATGAGAAACAAATAAATATAAAACAATACACGCAAGGTAACGGGTTTTACTGGCTCAAGGAGGTAACTGACTCGCCTGCGGCTCGTCAATTATATCCTCCATTCGCCAGTAAAACCCTCTTACCTTGCTAGTAATGTTATATACTATTACATACTTACTATTTTTCTCGATAGGATTTCCATGAATGCAACGACATCTAACTATCAAATTGAAAATAATTTTTTCGTGTATCAGTATCCTCCTCCGACAGATGGCGCGAAATGTACGAGTGGCTCATCTATATTTTTAGTTTGTCTATGATTTGCAACAGTTCATTTCACTGAACGCAACCAATGCGTCGGGCTGCCCATGTTACTCGATTTGAGAGAGATAACCTCATTATTCATTCATCAGATCATCTATCCTGTCAGAAGCATAGCACGTAAATCTGTCTAATGTACCACTGATCAACTGGACGGCAAAGTACATTCTCGAATGCATTGTATTTAGTATATTTCCGAACCTGCATATTCATATGTTAATATGTATTCCAGGCTTTGAGATTACTAGCGGGGCTGCAACAACTGTCAAAAGTATTCTAAATCGAGTTTTCTGTGAAGGAAATACAGGATTTTTAGCGTTGAAAATTGACATACCAAAGGAGAAATTTCATAACTTGTTACAACTCTGAATATTCAAGGCTATCTTTTGTACAAGGGTTCAAATAATTATCAATTGTTAAGTGTTTAATATTGAGGACAAATAGAAAATTTCATTACTTTTTACTGTGGCTGATTATTTTATATAAAATAAAATAGAACTGTCTTTTCTTCCATGTTGTGAAAAAATTGATTCATTCCTCAGAGTAAAAAGTAAACGTAGAGATGCCTTTACGCATTGTTATCTAATATACAAATTAAAAAACCATTTGATATGGAAAGGAAATGCCCTGTATATGATATACAAGATGTTTCCTCATAATCTGGGCAAAACAAATAAATGTCTAGAGCACATCGGGGGAATTTTTTCCTTAGGATATACACCACACCGCGATTTTGAGAGAATAATCGAGAATGTTTGAGCAGTCCTAAGTATTTTAACAAGATGTGAATAAATATTTCGATTCGACTTGTGTATAATATGTATAGGGTTTTTGGATACATACTCAGGGTTATTAACTCGATCCATTGGAGCACGTAACGGATCTACTCGGATCGCGGACTAGGGTGTATGACATATGTAGGTTTTCGATATTGAAATTAACAAAAATAACGACTCTGATTGGTGGTAGAGCTGTCAAGTCAATGTCAAATGATATCACAGTCTTTGTTATATTGATATTAGATTACGACTTTACTCATTTAATTGATTTTGTTTCCATTTTAAAACTATGTCTGGACGAAAGTCGCTGCCCCTAAGCGTGAATTTTATTCAAAATAAACATATACCCTGTTTGTCATGGTATAGCTTCCCGAAAATGTATCAGATTTCTCAATATCTTCTTTCACAAATAATATAAATAATCAAATTGTGTCTGGGACATCCTTAAAAAGTTTCTATAATAATGCTAAGGATCTTCATGCAAAAGCTCATTGTTCAACAAAGTTAACATATTCAAAGTCGAACGACTTGTGCACTTTGAATCCACGGCCGAATACATTTTCATTTTGGCTTTTTTCCGATAATTTACGTTTGCATCACGATACACAAAACCGGTATGCCAGATTCGTGGTCTAAAACTCGTCCGGCGCGGAGCATCTACGTCATTGGGAGAATATTAAGGGGCCCACTCACTAAGAAGGAAGAATGCGCAGTTAAGTATCTGCACGTTTGCTGTAAACGCAAACGTGTGCATTCATATTTCCCACACACGTCGAAAAAAGATCTGATGTTTAATGGCAGTGGCGTGTGTTGTTATTAGGGAAAAATGTCCAAGGTATAAATATCGAACCCGACACTGTGTTGCTGAACATATGAAACGTGCAGAGACTTGTTGCCCATCCACAGTCGTTTTTGGTCATTCTTCCACGTACGGTGAAGAATGCACACGCCACACGACGGAGATGATTGCGCATTCCAAATTTACGCCATACACACACTGTTTTAACTGTACCCGTACAACGCGCATTCAAGTCTTCGCGCTTCCCTCATAGTGAGTGGGCCCTTTTAGGAACAAATTCTAATCAATTTTCTCGAGTTCTAACACTTCTATCACGCAAATGCTATGGAAATGTTCCCAGCGACGTCACTCTCGATGCGCGTCGGCATACCGGTGTTTGTGTATCGTGGTTTGCATATAGTTTGGAATATCATTGTATATCCAACTACAGCCGCAACACCTGCAGCATTTCGTTTGATTCCATTATAATAGGAAACCGAATAAAATAATTTCAACTAAGGAATGAGTTAAGGTTAGGCCTAAACATAAACACGACACGATATTCGATCTTTTGCGCAGAAACTGTACAGAAATATGATGCGGAATGCTATTTCTGTACAGTTTTCGATATCGAAAATTACATACTTGTATGACACTATACAGTTTTTGTCAACATTAAAACTATACAGAAAAACGAATAAATAAACTACATAATGTCATACGGCCTTAAGTTTACGAAAACATCAGGTTTAGAGCCGTTTCACATGGAGGCGTATCATCAGCGCTGACCATCCGGACGAATAACCAAGTACCATGCAATAAATGTAGCATTTCACATGAAGCGCGGATGATCGGAGCGGTTGATTCCATACGACGCCATACGACGAGCCCTTGCTCTCGGCGTATGTCAGTTAACGCACGAGCCATTATTGTTATGAGGGATTCACATGATTCACTGACGATCAGTTGCGTACGAGCTCATATTGCTTTCTGTATTGCCGATTGCCAGCAGATTAGGTTAGGTAAGGTTACAACTGACAACGGAGGATACGCCGTTTGTGAAGTCAACACATCCGTACTTTCCAAACACGGGTTGGATGTTCGTGTTAGATAAACGAAGGTGAAGGTTATGGATTGAGTTAACCCTAGTAAGTAGTAAGATTTCACCAGATGGAAGCAAACAGAATAATTGAATTTGATACCCTGAAATATTTCTTTTCGTTATTTTATTCAGTTATTATTCTATATTTACATTTATTGATTTTCTGACGAGAATACAGAGTCAGCTGGTATCTTCCAAAATTCTTTAACATAGGGTAATCTGTCTGATGGGTCGGTACTCCAATGATGCAATCTACACTTAACTTCTTGCTTCTCTTTCGGGCTAAACTAAAATTGACATAATATATTATTCAGACCGAACCTTGAAAATTTTCAACTCACCACAACAGTAACATAGAATTCTTTTCCTTCTAAATTCATATTAGGGCCTTTGATAGGTGTTTGGAAGAATTATTGCCTCTTCAGGTACTTCCCAGGCACATTTTCTGAAAGAAGTTCTTATATGCCAAGGTTGGATTGTCCAAGGTGATTCATATCATGACAACAGATAAAGTCATCTGCGATAAAGACTGCATACACTTTTGAAAAATAAAACATATTAATTAAAATAGAAAAGTAGGTACCTAATTATATTAAGGGCGTTCGGCATCGACATCGGACGTGTTGGATCGATCTGAACCGTTCGTTTATTACATCCGGATCGAGGGGGGTACACATCTGGACTGTTCGGCATAAAAATCTGAGCAATCGGATGTCCATCTTTTCGTTCGGTCTATTTCGACGGATCAAAGCGATTTTATCCATAGAGTTTTGTTTTTTATATATATTTTTTGTTTTATGTTGAGTTTCCTGATCCGACAACCGATAGATCAACACTGTTATTTTCTCTTTTCATTTATTCATTGAAAACCTAATTAATTCATTAAAATTTTTCGATATAGCTATCCTAGTTACAAATGGGTAGAAGGAGATGTTGCTTTCTCATTTCTCTTTCTTGCAATTAATTAATTAATAAGGATCTTTCGGTACAACTATCGCCGTAGTAACCAGAAGGGGATATTGCATCCCTCATTTTCTTTGCATTTAGTGCCTTTGCACCTAATTATTTAATTGAAATTTTTCGCTAGAGATACGAAAAGGGTGAAAGTATGTTAAAAGATGAGGATATTTCCCAAAATAGTGATCTTTGAAATCTTATAATCTATGAAAGTAGAGCAGAGCAGTATATTCTTACATATTCCATTTTTCGAATAATTTCCAGAATATTATTCCTATTGTGCTGAAATTCTGCCTTTAAGTATATTTTGATATCAATCTCAAAAGCCATATAAAATTTTTAGGTAATAATCTTATTGGTCCACCAAAAATGAGCGCTCAAAAGCTACTGCTTAGGGCTTTTCTAACATTTTTATTCACTACAGCTTATTTACTAGATTTACTTGAGAATTTCGAGATTTGCCATGAATATGTTTTGAAGGAAAACAGGGGATAGGTGTCATACAAAGAATCAGCCTGTAGATTTGCTATTGCTATAAAAAATCAATAGAAAGCTAGATTCACTTACAAGGGGTACAATTGGGGAAGATGGTTTATCTTCTACATCTTCTTTCAATTGAGCATACTTTGATAAGTTTTCTTCACTAGCATATACGGCTTTTTGTAATAATATTAAATTATTATACCCGTAAGAAGGTTTCACTTCTACCACTTCTCCTTTATTTCCCAAACCTTCTACATGAGAAGTCAGGATGAGTTTCATTAATGGTTGTTTCTCTACATTTGTATCTTTCACTAATTCATATACATAATGCCTACTCCGTAATGTTTTAGGTGGGGCACCCTTCTTATGAAGTTGAATGGGGAATTTCCTTTTCAAAATGAAAGTTGTCTACGGAAAAATAGGTTCTTAATTATAAATATCAACATTGAAATTTGAAGAACTCACTCTAATTTGCTGATTAAATAATGTTTTAGAATTACTATTAACTGTCTGAAACTTCGGAATTAAATTCCGTAGAGTTGGCCACATTCTTAAGTTTATTCACAGTAAATATTCCTTATATACAGATACAACAAACTCCTTCAGATTTTCACTTCACTGGATTTTTATAAGAATTTGTTAGGTTAGAATACTTGGGAGGTTAGGTTGTCATTCATAGAAGAAGTTGTTTTGATTGTTTTATTCTAATAAAAAACATGCTTCCCTAAATTCAAAGAATATAAATAATAATTTATGGAGAAATAAGATGAAAAGATTTCCATAACTTTCAAGCTTTTACATTCCGAATAAATAAAATGATGAGATTCCAATGCAAAAAATAGGAATAATACTTATCTATGATTCTTCAACATGGTAGTGTTTTTGCATTTGTGGCAGAATTAATGGAATTTAAAAAAACTTAAATATATCCAATTTTATATAAATTAGTGTTGACATTATTATCAGGATAACATAAGGATTACTATACCTAACTATCAATATATGCCCTACTCACTATAGAATTCGGTAAGTTGAGTTATGGAATATGTAATGTTAGGAGGCTAAGCCTACCTTGCAATATATTTATTTTGGATAATTCTTTAGTATTAGTTCTAAATGAGGCTACTTGAACTCTGAATTGATTGATACTCCTCAAGTTGAAACTACGGTTAGCCCAACGTTTCTATTTTAAGAATATAGATATGCCAACTTTTATTTGACTCCAAGAAGTGAAAAAAACTGATTCAGCAGAATAATATGATTCAATTGTTTTAGAAGACTTCAACATTATGATAATAAAGGTTGCAGAAGCCTGTTTGATTTGAATGAACTTCATTTTGAGATGAAGTCATCTACTATAGATACTTCCTTTCTAGACTGGTCAACAACCTAAATAGAAACATTACAACTTAACAAATTATTTTTTACATCCATTCAGTTTTATCATAAGCTGTATGAAGGAAATCAAGAATATCCTTGGTGTCATGTGAGGAATTTACCATATAGTTCCAAAGATGCTGTATATTCAGATCATTGTAGATATGCATTGTTTTAAGAACCGGTTATTTGAAAAAATAGTCTGAAAAAAATATCTAACTCCTTATTCTAATAGCATGAGTAAATGCCATGATTTTTGAGCTCTCGTTCTATTTAAAAAAAGTTGATAAATTCAAGAAAAGCCTGAGCAATTGATTTTGAGCGCTCTCTCTTTGGTGAATCAATAATGCTACTACATACCTCAAAATTTTGTATAGGACTTGAGATTCATGTTAAGTATATGCATTTTAATTCTCGTTACGATCGGATTCATATTACGGAAATTATTCAAAAAAAGAAATATGTAAAAAATCAATAATTAAAAAAATTAAATTCTATCGTTCGGATGATGCGATCCTCTTTAAATTTTGCATAAAAACAAAATAAATTTCACTCGAATCAGATATATAGCCCGTTCACGAAAGGTTGAGCCGTCGGTTGGCCATGATAATTTGACATATTCCACTGTGTATATTAAAATGTTAGGTTATGATGTTTATTTTCTTGTCAAATTGATACGCAATGTTGTCAATATTGCATAGAGTTCTCTGATAACTAGCAAGCTTGTCGGACGGGGCCGGGTACATTCGGCAACGTTGACTTTATTTTACGTTATGACAGCAAATACTGCCAACTTCAGATAAATAAAGAAACGCCTACTATGTGCTCAACCTTTCGTAAACGGAGTATATAGTATTTGAATATAAAGACTCCTCTATTCAATATTCCAATTGAATTTTTTATGGTTCTCTTCACACTATGGCCATTAAATTTTGCATGAGGTTTATTATGAGCATTTTGCATGTGGCCGCAAAATCTCATTTCTATTGCTTTCGTTTTGTTTGCGATATTGAAGAACAAAAATTTTAAATGGCCATATTTTATGGAACACCCTGTACGATTCGGCTGGTTAACGAACTTTACCGAGCCATTTGGGAACCGAACTCACCCTGAAAATTTCAAGTCTCTAGGACAATCCCTTCGAAAGTTATCGTGCTAACGGCCGGACGGCATGGACAGAATTAAATAAGACCTTTTTTGGCTCGAAATTCGAAAGTTAAAGAAGCGCTTTAAAATACATGATGTTGACAATTAACAAAAAAATTTGATTTTCACTTATATCTAGCAAACGTATGAAATGTTTTTCGGGATTTAGTTTTAGAGCGTTATATCGTTTCGTCTGTAATTTTCGAATTTTGAGTCGACAATTCTCAGACAAAACGAAACCAATCAAACTGAAATTAGAAATAGAAAATTTAATTGGAATATTGAAAATAGAAAACTTTATATTTCCACAACAAGATATCCGATTTTAGTGAAAAATATTTTGAGAATGAAGATTGATATAGTAAATGTTCATGCAAAATTTCAAAAAGATCGGTTATCACTATCAGAATCATAGAATTAAATTCTTTTTTCCGCCGACCTCGAAATAAAAGGTGACTTTGATGTGTACGAAATTGAACATTAATGACACATTTAGATCAATTTATGCTATTTGATTATTGATTTTGTACATATTTCATTCTTTGAATAATTTTCAGAATATTACTACGATCGTGCGATTTGCATTCATATACTTATTATAGCTCTTATCATGAATCTCAAAGCCTTTACAATATTTTGAGTTATTAGCTTTATTGCTCCAACAATGAACGAGCGCTAGAAGGCACCTGCTCAGGGCTATTCTTAGATGTTTTTTGAATCATTAGGGTGTTTAATATTATTATACGACAGATTTCGACAATAGCAGACTAGATTTTATATTTCCAATCTTATCAGGATAAACTGAATGAATCAGAATGATATAAATAAAGGGTTTTACAATAAGAGGTGTTATTTTGATATTCAAAGAAAAATGCCATATTTCAATATGAATGATCGGATGTTCATTTCATTATAAAGAAGAAGCTATATTATGCCGTTAATAGTGGAAAATAACATCAGGCAAATGACCACCACGACTACGCTTACAGGACCATATCCTTTTAATGAAATTTTCCATAACCAAATCGGAAAGTGGCTGCCCTATGGCCTAGATAGCCTCACGAATTCCATCTTGAGGTCTTGAATCGACGCTGGGCTATTGGCGTAGATCTTCTCTTTCACGTATCCCTAAAGGAAGAAGTCGCAAGGTGTTAAATCAGAAGATCTCGGTGGCCAATTGTGATCACCTCTTCGAGAGATAACACGATCCGGAAACTTTTCCCGGTAAAAGATCAATGGTTTCGTTGCTTGTGTGGCACGTAACCCCGTTTTGTTGAAAATTAACGTTGTCCAGATCAATACTATCCAATTTCGGCCATAAAAAAATCATTAATCATCTCTCGATAGCGCAATCCATTCACCGTAAAAAAAAGTGAGGTCTAATGACTCCGCCGGACCATAAACCGCACCAAACAGTCACACAATGAGGCTAGAGAGGCTTTTCAACAATAACTCTTGGGTTTTCCGAGCCCCAGATGCGACAATTTTACTTGTTGACGAAGCCACCGAGGTGGAATTTGGGCCTCATTACTCAAGATGATTTTTCGATGGTATTCCGGATCATTTTCATGCATTTTCAACGACCCGATCAGCAAAGACACGACGTTGTTGATGATCGGCCGGCTTGAGTTCTTGTGTTAACTGAACTTTATAAGCCTTAAGACCCAAATCTGTATGCGACGGGGAATGGACAAACCTGGGTTTTCTTCAACACTTTCGGCTACAGCAGCAATTTCCTTGGCTGTTCTTGAGCGACGTGCACAGGTTTTATTCTTCACATCACCAACTTGTCCCAACAGCTCGAATTTTTCACGAATATCTTTATTGCGGTCTGACAAGGTGCTTCACGACGACCCAAAAATGTTCGAGTTTTACGAAGCGTGTCTGCCAAATTTTCACCATTTTTATAGTGGATTTTATCAATTTCAATGCGTTCTTGAAGCATGCATCGTTCCATTTTTATTAATGGCGTAGTTTCTAGTTGTCGAATGTCAGAAAAAGGCAGCTCCAAACGTGACATCTACCGAAATAGCAGGATCTTCAAAATAACACCTCTTATTGGAAAACCCTTTACATAAGGGGGTTTTCGGGATCCTCTAAGGATTTTCCCATCAAAATGTTTCCCATCTTATCCAGGACACCCAGTATAATGAAATATTCAATCGAATCCAAAGCCTCGTTCTTCGTTACAATGAAGCTGTGATTGACAACAGATTCTTTTGTTTTATTTTAACCCGAGACTGTGTAATGATTTTCACGAGGAGGAGAACATAACATACATAAAACGAGGCGGCCTTGGCATTGACCGTTGGTAACGCGATGCAGCTTTGAATATTTTCAAGGTGATCAGGTGCTGCACAACTAGTCACCACACCGGAGATCGTTTCACCAAGATTTGGTACTTAAGTATTTTTTATTATTCGACAATAATATTATACGAACTGCATGCGAGAACTACTAATAGTTCGTTCTAAAAGAAATGAGAAAAGTCTTGATCAGGTGCTTTTGAGCGCTCGTTCATGGTGGAGCCTTTAATGCTAATACCTCAAAAATTGTATAGGACTTGAGACTGATACTAAATATACAGTGTGTTTGGTCATGATATAATTTAAGGGCATCAAATATACCTAATTTGATCGACAAAAACACTCATATTGGGGCAGTTCTGGCGAAGCTCCCTTTTTAAATTTACTTTTTTATTTTTAGTTGGCCCTTCCTAATAATATCCATATCTTTGGACATAAAGGTCCTACAGATGTGAAAAAAATTTTTTTTAAAGATGATACTACCGCCTTCATTAAAGTGGAACAATATGAAAACATATAACATAAAAATGTTATAAAAAATTTTAGTTAAAAAATGTACTGATTTTCTTAGTAAATTCGCAATAGTACAAGAACTAGCACATTGAAGTATAATTTTTTCTCACTGAACTAACACGCAAGGATATTAGCTACAAAACGACACCAACATAATTTCTGTAAGTTACATATTCAGAAAGTTATTGCTGTTCCAACATGATCCTTATGAAAATTATGAAACTTACAAAGACGATGTAAGTATTGTTTGTAGCTAACATCCTTGCGTGTTAATTCATTGAAAAAAAAATACTTCAATGTGCTAGTTCTTGTGCTATCGCGGATTCACTAAGAAAATTAGTACATATTTTTAATAAAACTTTCTTAAAGACTTTTTATTGCGTTTTTAAGTTAAATATTTTTATATGTTATACTTCAATGAAATGTGGTAGTATCATCTTTGAAAAAACATTTTTTTCAGATCTGTAGGACCTTTATGTCCAAAGAAATCGATATTATTTGGAAGGCCAACGAAAATAAAAAAGTAAATTTAAAATGGGGGCTACTCCAAAACTAAGGGGGTAAACTTCCAAATTTGGGTGTTTTTGTCGATAATATTAGGTATTTAAATTTTGTCATGACCAAACACACTGTATATATGCAGAATCTCAGAACAATCAGAATTATATTCTGGAAATTATTCAAAAAATGGAATTGTAAAAATAAATGAAAAAATTGACACACCGGAGATCGTTTCACCAAGATTTGGTACTTGAATATTTTTTATTATTCGACAATATACGAACTGCATGC
Source organism: Propylea japonica (assembly GCA_013421045.1). Classification (NCBI taxonomy): domain Eukaryota; kingdom Metazoa; phylum Arthropoda; class Insecta; order Coleoptera; family Coccinellidae; genus Propylea; species Propylea japonica. The sequence continues at coordinate 21,142,439 of CM024240.1, read as the reverse complement.
TCTAACATCTAATAGTATATAATGAAAAAATGAGAAAAGCCTTGATCAGGTGCTTTTAAGCGCTCGTTCATTGGTGGAGCAATAATGCTATTACCTCGTAATTTTATATGAGACTTGCGATTGATACCAAATTAACTGTTTGTTTGGTCATGACTTAGCGATATTTTAAGGGCATCAAATATACCTAATTTTATCGACAAAAACACCCCATTGGGTAATTCGTCCCCTCAGTTTTGGAGTAGCCCCCATTTTAAATTTAATTTTTTATTTTAGTGGACCCTTCCAAAATATCGATTTCTTTAGACATTAAGGTACTACACATGTGAAAAGAATGTTTTTTGGAAGATGATACTACCAGCTCTTATCGAAATGAAACAATATGAAAACATTTAACTTATAAATGTCATAAAAAAATTCTTTAAAAAAATTTTAGTTGAAAAATGTACTGATTTTCTTAGTGAATCAGCAATAGCACATTGAAGTATATTTTTTTTCAATGAGCTAACAAGCAAGGATATTAGCTACAAAACGATATCAACATAATTCTGTAAGTTACATAATTAGAAAGTTATTGCTGTTCGAGCATGACCCTTGTGTAATTGATAAAATAAAATAAAATGCCTACATGTGGTGACTAAAAACAAAAGTTTTTGTCCTCATCACTCACCCGACTAACTGTAGCAACAAAAAAGTTTAGGGCGCTCGCGTATAGTGGTCATGTTCGAACAGCAATAACTCTCAAATTATGTAACTTACAGAAAGTATGTAGGTGTTGTTTTGTAGCTAATATCCTTGCGTGTTAAACCATCAAAAAAATGTTCTTCAGTTGTTGTACTATTGCGGTTTTACTAAGAAAATCAGTAAATTTTTTTACAATTTTTTTTAAAAGATATTTTATTGGCATTTTCAAGTTGAATGTTTTCATATTGTTCTACTTTAATGCAAGGTTGTAGTATCATCTTAAAAAATTTTTTTCACATTTGTAGGACCTTTATTTCCAAAGAAATCAATATTATTTGGAAAGGTCAACGTAAATAAAAATGTAAATTCGAAATGGGGGCTACTCCAAAACTAAGGGGGATGAACTTTGTAGTGTAGTTGTTTTTGTCGATAATATTAGGTATATTTGATGCCCTTAAATTATCGCTAAGTCATGACCAAACATACTGTATAAATGCAGATTCTCAGCGCAATCGGCATTATATTCTGGAAATTATTCAGAAAATGAAATATGTAAAAAATATAAATTAAAAAAAATAAATTCTATTGTTCTGATGATCAATCTCCTCGAAATTTTGCATGAACATTCAGTATATCAGATTCTTCTTTTCAATTTCCAATTGAATATGATTCTGTTAACATTATGGCCACGAAATTTTGGATGAACATTGAGTATATCGACCTCCATTCACAAAATAAATTCACTCTAATGGGATATCCTGTTATGGAAATATAAAATTCTATTCCAATTGAATTTTCTATGGTTCTGTTCACACTATGGTCACAAAATTTTGCATGAGGCTCGTTATGAGCATCTTGCATTGGCCGTAACATTTCATTTCAACTGGTTTCGTTTTTTCTGAAATATTGGGGAACAGAAATTTTGAATGGCCATATTTTATGGAACACCCTGTACGATTTGGCTGGTTAACGGACTTAACCGAGCCATTTGGGACCGAACTCATCCTGACAATTTCAAGTCGCTAGGATAATCCTTCGAAAGTTATTGTGCTAACGGATGGGCGGCCCACGGACAGAATTGAATTTGACTACCAATTCGTCATCGGCAAGTCTAACCCTATCGTTTGAGACCATTCTCGGCTCAAATTCGAAAATTACAGACATTTGGGCAAAACGATATTTTTGAGATTGGAGTAGAACCAGCGCTCAAAAAACATTAATTTTTTCGTATAATAGTGTCATGTACCTATTACATTTTTTAAATCAGCCAGATAATAGAACTTTTGACTGCTTGTTTAAACGAACGAGTTATTCAGCATTATTGAAAATTCGATAATTTTCAGTGAGAGCTGCCATGAATGAATTGCTACAATTTGGTTGAGCATAGGATAAAATTTTAGGGGGGCTGTGCCAACCTCTGCCTCCCAAGCATCGCTACTGATCTATGGGCGATCTATGACATGTTATAGTCCGTTCACGAAAGGTTGAGCCGTCGGTTGGCCATGGAAATTTGGCATATTCCACTGTGTATATTAAAATTTTAGGTATGGTGTTCATTTTCTTGTCAGATTGATACGCAATGTTGTCAATATTGCATAGAGTTGTCTGACAACTCGCAATCTCGTCGAACGAGGCCGGTTACATTCGGCAACGTTGACTTTATTTTACGTTATGACAGCAAATACTGCCAACTTCAGATAAATAAAAAACGCCTACTATGTGCTCAACCTTTCGTGAACGGACTATATATTTTTGAAACGGGAAAAAGGTGATTATCTTTGATTGAAAAATAAATTATTGTTCTCATGCGAAAAAACAAAATTTCATGTAAAAGTAAATAGAAGGAAACCCCTCAGCAGAAATTAGATTAAGCCACTGGATTCCTAAAAAAAAGTGCCTGTATAATGTTTTTTTTTTCAAGTTTATAGCACAAACAGGAACGTAGATAATGATCTAAGTCGAATTGCCCAAATGTAAATTTGGCTTGTAACTCGAAAACAAAAGACGATAGAGTAATGCGTTTGACGCCATAATGCATCGAGATAGAATAGAGAAAAGACGCTATGACATACATTTGAGTAAGGAAAAATAGTACCACTGGGAGGGGCTTAGTCGGGACCAATATGGCGGAAAGTTCAGGGTTGAATTAAGTTGCCAGTTTTTTCTGTTGACAAATTTCACCCAAAAAATAGGACGTGTTGGGTCTTTAGGAACCTGTTCAAATAAGGTTAATTGAATATCAAATAAAACAATTTTTCTTCAGACGATAATACAGACATATAAAAAGATATCATATTACCAATACAGACTTGCAAAAATTTCTAATGCGGATCTGTTCAGTATTCATCTCTACCTGTGATATGTTTTTCCTTTAATTTTCTTCATATCTTTCTCTTCTCTGCTTGAAAAAAGCTTACCACACGATACCATTTCATTGTTTATTATTTAGCAGGAAAAATCACAATTTAACTAGAAAAAGGCGCAAAAATCATTATTTTTACAAAAATTCAACGATTGTCAAATTTGACGTTAGGTGGTAGTAATATTTCGAATCTGATACTATAGTCCGTTCACGAAAGGTTGAGCACATAGTAGGCGTTTCTTTATTTATCTGAAGTTGGCAGTATTTGCTGTCATAACGTAAAATAAAGTCAACGTTGCCGAATGTACCCGGCCTCGTCCGACGAGCTTGCGAGTTATCAGACAACTCTATGCAATATTGACAACATTGCGTATCAGCATGACAAGAAAATAAAGAACATAACCTAAAATTTCAATATACACAGTGGAATATGCCAAATTTCCATGGCCAACCGACGGCTCAACCTTTCGTGAATGGACTATACGTTTATTTCAATGATGGCAACTCTATACTATCCTATCTCTATGCCATAATGAGTTTCTCGAAAAAAGTAAACCGCAATCTTCCATTCTTTTCTTCACCTCATAGGTAAAAAGTTGTAGATCACCCGTACATGTTCACAACTATGTTACTTGTTACGTGAATAACTTTTCATATCTTTGTTTCTAATTAGAGTGAAATTCGAGCTCAATAATATAATTGGCATAAAATAATATGTATTGGTAAGTTGCACTCCCCAAGTTATAAATAATTATTATTTGCTATCAAACTTGAATAACATTATCTTGCGTTGTTGAAAAGGTCATGGACGCAAATTGGATTATTTATCAAAATCTAACGTAATTTTTTCCGAACAACATACAGATTAGGACAAATGAAAGAAGCTAATGTGAATTTTTCCTTGATATTATCCAAGTTCGCGTAACCATTATCTTCGAATTTCAAAAACAAATTAAATTATTTGTATTTCAGTGAATTATGTTTAGTTGCGATAGGACGCACCAAAAATTCACTGATTATCAGTAGTTGTTTTTGCCCTGCGATCAGAGCATTCAAAACGATCAACAGTCGAAAGAGATCGATAATTTTAGTACGAAGAGTATTTTATGCTTATACGGGACTAACAATATCACTCAAACGATCTAGATATATGGTTTTAATGGAAGAAACATAACACCTAGACCGAAAAAAACCCCCATATACAGGGTTTTCCTAAACATGCGGCAAAAATTCAAGGGGTTGTCCCTTGGACTATTTTAAGCATGTTTTGTCCTTTGATGATTTTTGAAAAACCCCTTTGTTTCGAAGATACGGGGCGAACAACATTTTTCATATTTTAAATTAATAATAGTTTAAATAAAAATGCGTACCGCTCTGTGTTTACTAAGTAGGTACAGTTTATTTTTAAATTTGTTTAACAACATTCCAATTACTAAAAACGGCCAGTTTTTTGACTTAAAATTGATAAGTTCAGATGGTAAAGGAATACAGATTAAACACGGTTTTCATTTGAATTCGTTTTGTGATGTATTAGCAATTAACATTTTATCTTTGACTATTATGAATCGCTATACACTGGCTAGAGGTGGTCATTTTCAACAGTTTTTGTAGGTTAAGTTGAATTTTCATGTAATTTTTCATTATAAAATGTTTTTATCTAAAATTTTGTTTCCCCTGTATCTTCGAAACAAAGAGGTTTTTCAAAAATCATCAAAGGACAAAATATTCTTAGAATAGTCCAAGGAACAATCCCCTGAATTTTTGCCGCATGTTTAGGAAACACCCTGTATAGATTTTCTTGAATCTGAGTTACAGGGTCTTTTTTAAATTTCAATGGAAATTAAAACCAGTGTAAAGGGGTTTCCAATAAGAGGTGTTTTTTGAATAGCCCGCTATTTCGGTAGATGTCAAGTTTGAAATTGTCATTTTTTGACATTTGACAAGTAGAAACTACGCCATTAATACAAATGGAACGATACACGCTTCAAGAACGCATTGAAATTATTAAAATTCACTATAAAAATGGTGAAAATTTGGCAGAGACGGTTTGTAAAACTCGAACATTTTTGGGTCATCTTGTAGCACCTTATCGGACCGCAATAAAAAAATTGGTGGAAAAATTCGAGTAGTTGGGACAAGTTAGTGATGTGAAGAATAAAACCCGCGCAAGTCGCTCAAGAACAGCCGAGAATATTGTTTGAGGAAAAACCAGGTTTGTCATTCCTCGTCGTTCTTTGGAATTAGGCATTCCACAAACGTCATTACACCGTATTTAAGGATCTGGGTCTTAAGGCTTATAAAGTTCAGTTAACACAAGAACTCAAGCCGGCCGATCAACAACAACGTCGTGTCTTTGCTGATTGAATTCCGGACCTTGTATTTTGTGGGAAAAGTTCCCGGATTGTGTTATCTCTCGAAGAGGTGATCACAATTGGCCACCGATATCTTGAAATTTAACACCTTGCGACTTCTTCCATTGGGGCCACATGAAATAGAATGTCCACGCCAATAGCCCAGCGTCGATTCAAGACCGCAAAGATGGAATTCGTGAGGCTATCGAGGACATAGGGCAGCCACTTTGCGATTTGGCGATGGAAAATTTCATAAAAGGATATGGTCCTGTAAGCGTGGTCGTAGTGGTCATTTACCTGATGTATTTTCCACTATTAACGGCATATCTTCTTCTTTATAATGAAACAAATATTCGATCATTTATATTGAAAAATGACATTTTTCTTTGAATATCAAAATAACACCTCTTATTGGAAAACCCTTTAGATAGTGGTTGGTAGCGCGTATGCCACTAATATTTAATGTCTGCGGGGTAATTTTCACTAAGCACTTGACTTTTCACAATGTATTTTTCATTTGTGAATGCGTTTAATGCAACTTAATTCATTTGAAAAGTGAAAAGTGCAAAGTGAAAAGTTGCAAAGTGTTTGGTGCAATAGGCCCCTGGTCACACATGGTCGTGGTGGTCATTTCCTGATGTTATTTTCCACTATTAACGGCATAGCTTCTTCTTTATGATGAAATAAACATCCGATCATTTATATTGAAAAATGGAATTTTTCTTTGAATATCAAAACAACCCCTCTTATTGGAAAACCCTTATAATGAAACAAACAACTCTCAGGATATTCGAATTTGAAAGATCGTTTTGTCAATATCAATACGCGCGTGAAAGCTCCAGGCTTCACGCCACGGCTTTCTCCATAAATGATGAATGGATGCATTATATATGCACAAATTTTTGCCATAAATAAAAAAGTTAGTTCTTTAGAAAAATATTCCTATTTACTTTGAAAACTCACTAGAATATTGAAAATCTTTTTCATCTACAGGGTGATTTTTTTAAGTGTTTCATTAGACGTTTTCGAGGAAGGAATTGTAATACAGATTCAAGATTTTGGAGTTCGTTTTAGAGTACATGAACTTTAATTGTAAAATATTTTCAAGAGAATCTACTTCCGGTTTCACCGGAAACGAATGTAACTTCGTTATTTCAAATGCAACACCCTGTATATTTATACAATTCGAATTCTTCGTTCAATTCTACACTGATTTGATGTACGATATGTGCAACCACTCAAGCGGTTCTTGAATTATAGCCTGATTATCAATTTTTTTGAAAAAAAGGTTGTCACAAATTATGGTCCATATCTTCAAAATCCCTCATTACAAGAATTTCTTTTTGCGAAAGTGGAACAAAAGAAAGTACGCTGATACTGTTTCTTGTATAACTTATGAGGAAATATTATACAGGATGTCTGAAAGGGGGCCCAAAGTGAGCCTCAATAAAACTATAAAATCTCACTTTTTTCAAATGGCAACCCTATAATTTTGTAATTCCAATCGATGGCTCGTCAAAAACTAGTTAGAGTGTCCCGAACATTCCATGCCTCTAAAATCAGTAGTTTTGCCGTTATTGAATAAAATTCGAATTTCAGGATTGAATCAAGGTCTCTTAGTCTAACCATGCATATTAGTATAGAAATTTTCAAGAAGGCTGTGTCTGTTGATTATAAAGCATTTTAGAGATCTGTCATTCATACTTTTTGATTCATCGGTCACTATGCAAAATATGAATTACAGTAACAGTGATGTATTGAATATGTTCTTCATTTATGGTGAATGTAACAAAATATTAGAAAGGGCAGTCAGAACTTTTAACGAAAGAAATCCACATTTACCACCTTTAACAAAATCGAAGTTCAAGGTCAAAACAATTTTCTCCGTAGTGGAAGCATTAACCTAAAACGGAATCGTGTGAATACAGTAACAGATCATTCATTATCTATTACCTAGTATTCACTCGTGTCCGTTTAGGGCTAAGGCTTCCAGTACGGAGAGAAAATTGTTTTGATACCTCCTGAACTTTGATTCCGTTAAAGTCAGTAAATGTGAATTTCGTTCGTTGAATTTCTAATTACCTGTTCTACGAATTTGTTCATTTGCCGCAATAAAAAACATACCCTTGATATATCATTCCAGTGAAATTATTATTGCATGTTATGCTTAGTGCTTGATCTGTAAGAAAAAGTAAGAATGACAGTTCCTAAGATTGCCTACTTCAAAAATGCAATCTTACAAACTGTGCGAAACCTGTCTTTAATCGTGAAATTCGAATTTTATAGAATAACGACCAAATACTGATTTTAGAGGCATGAAACGTTCGGGACACTATAACTGGTTTTTGACTAGCAATCGATTGGAATTACAAAATTATAGGGTTGCCATTTGAAAAAAGTGAGATTTCATAGTTTTATTGAGGCTCACTTTGAGGCTCTTTTCAGACACCCTGTATAATTTTCTCATAAGTTTTACAAGAAACAGTATCAGAGCGTTTACTTTTGTTCCACTTTTCAAAAACAAATTCTTGTAATGAGGGATTTTGAAGATATGGACACTAATTTGTGATAACCTTTTTTTCAAAAAAATTGATAATCAGGCTATAATTCAAGAACCGCTTGAGTGGTTGCACATATCATACATCAAATCAGTGTAGAATTGAACGAAGAATTCGAATATGTATAAATATACAGGGGTTGCATTTGAAATAACGAAGTTACATTCGTTTCCGGTGAAACCGGAAGTAGATTCCTCTTGAAAATATTTTACAATTAAAGTTCATGTACTCTAAAACTAAAATCCAAATCTTGAATCTGTATTACAATTCCTTCCTCGGAAACGTCTAATGAAACACTTAAAAAAATCACCCTGTATATGAAGTTATGACGATTTCTGATATATATATTTGTTAGTGCTGATTTCTTTTATTTTTTCCAGAGGTGCCTACAAACATGTGAATGAAAAGGAATTTAAAGGTAAGAGATCGTTTATCAACTAATGTACAAAGTGTAAAAAATGTATTTCATTTTTTCTTAATATACTCAAACCGCATTGAATATACCGATGAAATATCTGACTACTGAGACTGTAGGAATTCAATGAATATCTAATATTACTATGAATATTGGACCAATTGAAATTCAAAAAAAGAACATTCATATTGATCAAGAAAAAATCTGCTCACAAATCAATGAAAACGATTCATGAACTACTCCTCTAATTGCATCCTCATCTCCCGCATTCTCCAGATTTAGCCCCAAGCGATTATTATCTGTCAAACTTGGAGAGATGGCTTCAGGAAAAGAATTAGAAACGAATGAAGAGGTCAAATGGGAAACAGAAGCATATTTTGGAGACATTGACGAATCTTACTATTCGAAAAGCATAACAATGTTGGTAAATATTCGGAATTAGTGTGTCCATCTGAAACAGAACTATGTTGACGAATAAATAGTAATTTTGGCAAAAATCGTTTGTTACCTTTGTTAGGCCCACTATTCATTCAACGTCAAGTATGTTGATGTAACCTAGCTGAATGTAATCACTCATTGTCGTTGTACTGCCGCTCCTTTGACTTCCGACCGAAAAAACCGCCAATTTAGAGCATAAAGGTTGACGCTCACTGGGACGAGACGAGACGAAGCGACGGTTAGTTCGCCTGGGACCATTCTGATCTTTGCTTCGCGCCTCCTAAGTGAGCGTCTACCCATTTGATTCAGTGCAAATCGTGGCCTGCGGAAAAAAACTCTTCGCTTCGTCTCGTCTCGTCCAAGTGAGCTTCAACCTTTAGGCAGCACGAGGAGCAGCGGAAGGCAGCAGGGAAGTGTAGTGACTACATTTTCGCGCTGCCCACTTCCCTGCTCCCTGCCGTGGAAGTAAGTTTAGTTTAGAAAAGAGGTTACAGTTCACTGCGACCTCAAGGTCTATTGTGCCCCCTTACAGAGCTGTTCTGGCCACACCCTTCACAGCTCGCCTTCCAGTTCCAGAGATCTAATGCCCAAGGCATTCTCTCCTTAGGCTCGCAATACCAAAGCATTCCGTGACTAGGTGGATGGGCGTTTCTTCCCCCTCCCCACAGAACCTACACTCGTCAGTGTCCGATAATCCCATCCTCAACATGTGCTTCCTGAGGCGACAGTGTCCTGGAAGAAAGCCAGTGAGGGCTGTCTCAAAGTTCCCAAGGAACTTAGTGAAATGATGCATCCCTGGGAGATTCCGCTAGAGTTTTTCCCTCTCGGCTTTCTCCTTCCCGGAAAACCCTTAAAGGTACCGGGTTTTTCACTATAATTTGACCCCTCCTTTAACTTTGTTACTGAAGGAGATACAAAAAAATGTTTCGTATGAAAGTTTTTCACGAAATCAACTAGGTTTTTTGATATGAGTCCAGAAACTGGAATATATACAGGGTGACCAACATATTGATGGCAACTTCATTTTTTCAAATGGAACACCCTGTATATTTTTCCATATTTGGCTAGCTCTTTTTCCCCTTATTTTGAATATGTAACATATGTTTTTCTATCTTTCTTATTCTGAGCACCACGAGTTTCAAATTTCAATAACCATCTGGCATAGAGTTTTGGAAGTTCGTGAATATTTAAGTGGCCAATTTAATATTTGGATTGGTATTGGCGCACCCAATTCATGGCCACCAAATAGTCCCGATTTAACACTGTTGGACGCGTTTTTATAGCCGTTCCTGAAGGAAAAAATTATTTCAGCAATAATGACAATCAATAAAAGCGGAGAATAATATTAATGATATAAAATCAACCAATATTAACCAAATTATTCTGAACTAATCCCGTCCGCACAAAGAATAATGATAATATTGTAATGATTAGAAACAAATTTTGAAGCTTTAATTTCTGACTTGAATCAGAGCCATAATAATGCTATCAAAAACAACTTGAGACAACTATATGAACTATGTGTATTGAATGAAGGTGGTCATTTTGAGCAATTTCTTTAGTTGATGTCATTTCTTACCATACTACCATAGTTTATCATTTTTCATTGGTTAAGTATTGTTAAGTATTCATTCTAAAATAATACTTTTAAGAATATTGTTTGGATATAAAGAATTTCGTAGGTATTTCACATATTTTTGTATTCGGTATCTTAATTTCAAAACTTTGAAACTCTGTAAATTGAAGAGACACACATCCACATATACCATTTATATTCGAGATCAGGAGGACAGGGTGTCCCATTTGAAAAAGTATAGTTGCATTCAATGTTGTTCACCCTGTATATCTTCCCATTGACGTTATTATAACTCCAAAAATGAGCATTTTCAGTAAACGCACTCTGCCACTTGTAAAATGATTACAGATCTTGGCAGGTGGTTCTTAAAATTTGAAACTCTGTGGTTCTCAGAATAAAAGAGATAGATCAACATATGTTACATATTCGAAATCAGGGGAAAAGGAGCTAACCAAATATGGAAAAATATACAGGGTGTCCCATTTGAGAAAATGAAGTTGCCATCAATATGTTGGCCACCCTGTATATACTTCAGTTTCTGGACTCATATCAAAAAACCTCAGTTGATTTCGTGATACTTTTATAGGAAACATTTTTTTGTATCTCCTTTAGTAACAAAGTTAAAGGGGGGGGGTCAAATTATAGTGAAAAACCCGGTACATTTACCTATAACACAAAAGGGTTCTGGGCCAATGAGTGACATTCGTGCGCCCTCTTTGGCAAGTGTATTGGCCTCTTCGTTTCCTTTGATTCCCGAATGGCCGGGAGCCCAGATTAAAAAGACCTTATTTTTCTTGCCTACCTCATTGAGTTTGTTCCGGCACTCCCAGATCATCTTTGTGCTTCAATAGCAGCTCGACTATCTGAGTGTATGGCTATATCGCACTTCTGATAGTTTCTTTCTAGATTTATATCTAGACATATTTCAATATAGTCCGTTCGCGAAAGGTTGAGCACATAGTAGGCGTTTTTCTTCAATTATCTGAAGTTGGCAGTATTTACTGTCATAGAGTAAAATAAAGTTAACGTTGCCGAATGTACTCGGTCTCGTCCGACGAGCTTGCGAGTTATCAGAGAACTCTATGCAATATTGACAACATTGTGTATGAATATGACAAGAAAATAAAAGAACATAACCTAAAATTTCAATATACCCAGTGGAATATGTCAAATTTCCATGGCCAACCAACGGCTCAACCTTTCGTGAACGGACTATAGCTAAGATTTCCGCTTGAAAGACGCTCATACAGGAGCCTAGCGACAGTGCATTTTTGGTACTTGGACCGTACAATCCCAGCGCCAGCTCCTGTAGAGGTTTGGAACCATCTGTATACCATTTTACGGTATTTACTTTGAGGTTATAGTCGGTGTATTCCCGTTCCTATTCCTCTCTCTTACTCAGCAATGTCCTGAAGTTTTTCTCAGTGCTTACTTCTTGATCATTACATCACTGAGGAGGTTCGCAGATGAGATGTAGTTGTTCAGAAAGGACCAGACTCTCTGATTCTTTATTCTCTCGTTAGATATTCTGAGGATAGACTTATGGGCTACCCTATCAATCACTAGATGTAGAGGTGTGAGATCCGCAATGACCTCAAGTGCCTTAGTTGGGCACTTTCTCTTAGCTCCAGTGATGCACACACAGGCAAGTCTTTGTACTTTATCGAGCCTTTTCATGGTGGAAGTGAGCTTAATGTAATCGGGTTTTAAAGATGAAGATCCCGAAATTTCTGGCACCTTATTCTGAAGCACCCTGTATGTTGATGCACGTCCGATCATCCTTAGTCGTTGCATCCCGATTATAATCGTCCCGTGATGCGTAATCGTTCACGTTTCGCGGGGCCTCCTCACCATCATCGCCGCGGCGGTCGCGCTACTCCCGACATAAACAGCCCACTCTAGCACGTGGGTATCGGAAATCAGCATCTTCGAGACCGGCCCGGCCGACGACGAGTCCTTGTTGTGTTGCGTTTTCACCGACCTGGTGGTGCATTAATAGGTGTTACGTTCGAATACATACGAAAGTTAGTTTCAAAGTGATGATTCCCGTTTTCGAAGGAAGGGTTTTTCAGTTTCCGTTAGTTTTGTCGATTATTTGAAGATTTTTCTTTCGTTTTCCTATGACACATGTGTAAAATTCGCCGCAAAATGGATAGTTGGATGCACGAAGTGGTGAGTGGTATATATATTCTTGGTTAGTTGCGAAACGGATTACCATACTATTATAACGTTTGATACCAGAGCTTAGGGAAAAACCTCAGAAGAAAAAACCCTGTCGCACCGTTTTAACAAAAATAAAACTTAGAAAATACAGTGGAACTTCCCTATAACAAACGTCTGTATAACGAATTTCGTAAGACATTGCACCTTGATTCCAAATTCCATGTTAAAAACACCCTCTAAAACGAAGTAAATTCTCTCTATAACGAAATATTCAAAGAACATCACTCTTTGAATGGGTATTGGTAAGAAGGTATAAGGGTGTGTTTTTTCCGAAATTTTTCCGGACGTACGTGATAAATCCCGACCTTAAACTAAATCATTACGGCGGGCAGAGAAATCCTTCTGAAACAGTTTTAAATACACCCCTGGCTGTTTGGTTTCAATCTAACCATTACGCTAGTGTGAAAGTTGTGCGAAAATGCCTAAAAGGAAAATCTTAAGTTTGAATGATAAACTTGAATTTATCAGTGAAGTCGACCGCGACATTGCCGACTATAGAAAAAAATTTTCTGTATAAAGAAAAGTCTTCAAAAGAATTTTTTCGCGGATTTAAAGCTTTCATTATAGGGAAGTATATTTTTTCTAAATCAAGATCGAACATAATACAATACGAATAACAAAACAAAAACAAGAATTCCTAACTTAGGTAAGTGCGAAACGGGCTACCATACTATTTTGATTATGATATCAGAGCTCAGGGAAAACCTCAGTAGAAAAAACCCTGTCTCGCCGTTCTAACAAAAATAAAACTTGAAAGCTATGAATAAGGATAGATTTCTTCTTATTTAGTTCAACCGATAACCCTCTACAAAATGCCTTCGGAATTCTTGATTTAAAACGAAAAAATCGAAACAGAAAAAGGGAACGGAAAAATAAAAGATTAAAACTTTATTAAATCGATTTAAAAGTAACAACCCAATTCAAAAACGACTCTCCATGTATAGCTCTTGTTGACATTATAGATCAGATGTTTATTTCATGTTATGAAGTCAGCATATTATGTTACGTTAGATCAGTGTTCATGAACCACCTTTAAAATTATTCTTGTTAGTAGAGAACACTATATGAGTCTAATAAAAAATGAACTGTAATAATCAACTTGAAATTTCAATCAGAAATTACATGGGAAATAACAAGAGAGAAATAATAACTTTTTTATATGATTATCCATTGAGATCATTCCTGAAATTTCGGAAATCAGCATCTTCGAGACCGGCCCGGCTGACGACGAGTCCTTGTTGTGTTGCGTTTTCACCGACCTGGTGGTGCATTAATAGGTTCGAATACATAAGAAAGTTTCGAAGTGATGATTCCCGTTTCGAAGGAAGGATCTTCGGATAGTGGTGGTTTATTTTACTGATTATCTAAAGATTTTACCTTCGTTTCCTTATGACACATGTGTAAAATTCGCCGAAAAATGGATAGTTGGATGCACGAAGTGGTGAGTGGTGTATATATTCTTTTTAAATCAAGATTCAACATAATACAATACAAATACATAAAACAAAAACAAGAATCCCTAACTGACGTTAATGCAAAACGGGATACCATACTATTTTTATGTATGATACCAGAGCTCAGGGAAAAACCTCAGTAGAGAAAACCCTGTCTTGCCGTCTTTATAGAAATAAATCTTGAAAACCATCAGAATAATGAAGGATTTCTTCTTTATGGAGTCTAATATGACCCTTTTCAAGAGGTCTTCGGAATTCTGAATCTAAAACGGAAAAATCGAAAAGAAAAAAGAAACTGAAAAATAAAATGATTGAAACTTTATTAAATCGATTTAAAAGTAGCAATCCAATTGAAAAAGAAACAGCAACTTCATGTAGAGCTCTCAAGCCACCTTGATTGAGTGGTTTGTTGACATTATAGATCAGACGTTAGTTTCATGTTATGAAGTCCGATTCTTATGTTACGTTAGATCAGTGTTTCCCAACTTTTTCTTGTTCATGAACCACTTTTAATCTATTACTCTTGTCAGTAGGGAACACTATACGGGCTATTACATTATAGTACACAACTTGTGGGGGTTAATCTAGGTGCCTACATGTAATTTCAAGAAAAAAAGTTTATATAAACATTGGTCCCTAAAATATTCGTTACGTTCAATAAGTTTTTATTCGAAAACCGTTAGAGATACGAAAAAATTACAGGGATCAAAAACGTTTCAAAATTGAACAAAGATATCAAAAATTGGTTTTACGCTGATCAGTGGCGTACCGCAACAAAGTTTGAAAGGGAAAAAGGAGACATGGATCCGGGAAAAAACCCTGTAGATTCTAGACAAGATTCAGGATGTGCAATGATGGAGAATGCTGAAAATAGCTCGCATTCTAATTTTCACTGAATAACTCGAAAACTGCAGGAGTTATGAAGAAAAAAAACAATTTTTTTTTTGGAAATTTCAACACTCTACAGCCGCGTAACGAAGCTTGTTTATATGGACTTTTTTCTTGAAATTATACGTAGATTCATTCCCTTAGGTTATGACCTACTATTATGTATAAATCTAATCAAAAATGAACTGTTATAATCAAATTGAAAATTCATTAAAATTCCATGAGAAACGGCAGAAGAAGAAATAATAACTTTTTTATACATATAATTGCCAATTGAGATTATTTCTGAAATTTTGGAAATCAGCATCTTCGAGACCTGCCCGCGCCGACGACGAGTCCTTGTTGTGTTGCGTTTTCACCGACCTGGAGCATTAATCGGTGTTACGTTCGAATCAGCAGCAATTTTCTAGTGATGTTAGTGGGATTATTCAGTTTCGGTTAGTTTTGATGATTTCTAAAGATTTTAACTTCGTTTTCTTACGACACATGTTTAAAATTCGCCGAAAAATGGATAGTTGGACGCACGAAGTGGTGAGTGGTTTGTTGACAATATAGATCAGATGATTATCTAGTAAAGAACTCTTTGAACTGGCTCAAGTACCCGACATCAAGCAGATTTATGCCCCAAAATTTTTACTGAACACCTTCGACAAAAAATAAAATTAGAAGCAAAGGATCACCATTGTAGTACTAGAACTGCCGGAAAAGACTTTGAACGCCCAAGATCTATGAAAAGGTCAAAGATGTTGTACCTACATAGCTCCAAGACTCTTTACTCTAGTACATATAGAACTAAGAAATTGGAAAACCAAAATACCTCTAAAGAAACAATTATAAAAAAAATGGATAATGATTTAAATCATCTTCCGGAAAAAAATTTTGTCCAGAATAAAAAATTCCCGAAGAATTTTTTTTCTGGAAATAGTTTTTTCCGGAAGATGGATTGGACGTTCTGGTCCAATCTCGTGGAGTTGAATCCATTGGACTTTTTTTAATGGGAAGCAGTTAAAGAAAAAGTGTATTCAAAGGCAATCGAAAGCGAATTTGAACTACGGCAGCTACAATTTACCAAGTATTATACCATTTTAGAATTCTTACTAAATGCGCCAACTTTTGACTTTTTGCCAAACTTGCGTAGTATATTTTTTTCAATACAGTCAGTTAAAACTAGTCAATTGTTTATTTTGAATTTTTTTTTTCTGAGATTCAACCCTATTTTTATGAAACCTAACGCAGCTGGTATCAAAACTTTGATTACAGTTTAGACAAGCATTATTCAGGGTTTCACAGCAAAAAAAAGTTGGAAAATGTTGATATTTGTGGCAACAGGAGTGAAAAGACTGTCGCAGGGTGTGAAATTTTGCGTGTTTTTTCAAATGCCTATTATTTTAAAACCATGCAAATTAGATTTTTTTTATTTTTCTGACAACCAGCATTACTTGCCTTTTCACCCGGTTCCGGGTTAACGTCGAGTTTTGGGACACCCTGTATATACTTCTGTGTTCATATGGCGTTTATCTGAACAGAAAGGTGGATTTCAAATAATGCAATGAAATAAATATCTCTCTTTATGATCAAATTTTATTTCAATCTCGTGTGATATTTCATAAGACTATTTCACGATTTATACAATAAATATTTTTTCCGCCGACCTCGCAATAAAAGGTGATTTTAATGTGTACGAAATTGATCATTAATGACCCATTTTAATGCTCATTTTTTGGCTATTTTAATGTGCAATCCTCATGGCAACCGTTCACAAATTATTCAGAAGAAATACGAGAAATGTCAAAATTCTACTAGAACATAGATACATAGAAATTTCATTATGACAAATGTATGTCTTGTGCAGAATGAAAATGTATTTCAAGAATTCATACACAAATCATATTGAGATCGTCGGAAAAATCTTGTAATAAGCTCGGTTATTAATTGGGCGACTAATGGTCTCGAACTATTAAAGCGTTCGCTCCGCTCACGCTTTAAAATATCTTGACCATTAATCGCTGTCTTTAATAACCTAGTTTATTAAATAACTATTAAGATTTCTAGACTCATGTTGACGTCTACAATTTATATTTATCAGTTGTCAAAATCATACATACAGATCAGTTTGTGGCTCGATAGTTGAAAATAGACCAATCATAATTCAGAGGCAGCTAGTATTCTCGCGATAATATACTGTCTTCGGACTGTGACAAGACTAATTTTACTGCAAATGGCGTCTGATAAATCCCCTTCGAAGGATCACGTCGAATTATCAAACACCCTGTATATGAGATCATTAGTTTCAATTAGTTAAGTTTAAAAAGGGGTTACAGTTCACTACGACCTCAAGGTCTATTGTGCCTCCTTACAGAGCTGTTCGGACCATACCCTCACAGCTCGCCTTCCAGTCCCAGAGATCTGATAAAATCCAATATCTGTGAAGGCTTACAAGTTTCTCGCCCAAGGCATTCTCTCCTTAGGCTCGCAATGCCAAAGCATTCTGTGACTAGTGTGAATGGGCGTTTCTTCCTCTTCCCCACAGAACCTACACTCGTCAGTGTCCGACAATCCCATCCTCCAACAGGTGCCTCCTGGAGCGACAGTGTCTTGTGAGAAAGCCAATGAGGAGGTGTAATTGTTTCACTAAGATCCAGATATCTTTTGGAACTTGCTGTTTCAAAGTTCCGAAGGAACTTAGTGAAATGATTCATCCCTGGGAGATTCCGCCAGAGGTTTTCCCTCTCGGCTTTCTCCTTCTCCAGAAACTCCTTCTTATTGGTACATTTACCTATACTACAGAAGGGTTCTGAGCCAATTAATGACATTCGTGCGCCCTCTTTGGCAAGTGTGTAGGCCTCTTCGTTTCCTTTGATTCCCGAGTGGCCGGGAACCCAGATTAAAATGATCTTATTTTTCTTGCCTACCTCATTGAGTTTGTTCCGGCACTTCCCGATCATTTTTGAGTCGATGACGTAGGAACTCAGTGCTTCAATAGCAGCTTGACTATCTGAGTGTATGGCTATATCGCACTTCTGTTAGTTTCTTCCTAGATTTATATCTAGACATCTTTCAATAGCTAAGATTTCTGAATGAAAGACGCTCACACAAGGAGCCTAGCGACAGTGCACACTTGGTACTTGGCCCGTATATCCCAGCGCCAGCTCCTGTAGAGGTTTTGGAATTAGTTTTAATGATAATAAAATAATAACACCTTATTTCCATATTATGTCAATTTGTACATGGTGGAAAGACATACAGAGGAAAGTGATACAAGTATTTTAATCAAGAAATTGTGACAGACTATAAAAAAATCTGTCAATTAAAAAGGCTTTTAGCCTTTTTTTTGAAGAAGAATTTGTTATTTGAGCTTTTAATGTCTATACTCAACTTATTATGAACCTTCATACCTAAAAACATGGGTGAGTGTCGGCTTATTCTATACCTGAATGCGGGAATAATAAAATCATCATGGTTGCGTGTGAAATATTGATGAAAGTCGCTATTTTTATTGAATGAACTCTTAAGCTGGCCATAGACATCGTTAATTTTCATCCGTTCGTATCGCGGCGATAAGAACCGTCCCGACAAAAGCGCCGAAAACCGTCGGTACGTATCGTCGGTCCAAATAAATGCCGATGCTTGATTTTTGGAACGGCGGTCCATCGGTTGTCGCAACTGTGTGTGGGGATTTCGTCGAGAATCGGCGGTTATTTGCCACTAGCGTAGTATAAGTCTCGTTTTTTTTTTCTTTTTTACTCAGAACCGAAGCTGCGGCCGCCTCTGCTAAGAGATGTTTCATCTTCATGACGTGCTAAACCGCGAACGACACCAAAATAACTGGCAGAATGGACTGATGTGGGCAAAACAGTTCCGCGATATGACTCGGCGGTTCGATTCGCGGCGAGGAAAACGGATGAAAAATAACGATGTGTATGACCGGCTTTATAGATATACACCATAGACTAACTAAACGGAGAATAGATGAGACACTAGTAGAACAAGCTTCAACGCCATCTTTTTTTGTACAACATTACTAATTCGTGAAAAAAGCTCAATTGAAAAAGGAATCTGTATCGTAAAGCTGCCGCTTTTTTTCTGTAGTGCACATTTTGAATAGGTGGTACTCCCATATAGGCAAAAAGTTTTTTGAAATTCAATTTTCAAAAGGATATCAGAAATGGATTCGTGCAAGTTATCGATGAGTGAGGAAATTTATTTTCATGAAAATAATACCTGCAACGAACTTTCATCTGATTTTCTTTTGGAATCGAGAAATGAGGATCCATAATCAAATTCTGGATAGAATAAAAATTATTAACTGAAATAGGTATCACCAATTGAAAATACAGATTTATTTCATAAATATCTAATCAATAAACTAAAAATTGCATTGAAAACATTTTCAAAAACTAACAATAATGAATTCAATAATATAATAAAATATGAGTATTTACCGACTAAACTTATTCAATACATGAAAAACTTTTTTGAAAACTACGAGTATCTTAATTCTTATAGTTAACAGAATATACATGTAAATTTTATAATTACCTTCTTGCATCTCGATTTTCACATCCAATAACACAGCACGTCTTCACTCTTGCAGGCATATCGAAATTTATTATATTCCAAAAAGAACGTGTCAAACCACTCCTTGTGTCAGTTAACAATTCAAAGGTTTTTTGATAATAATGATTTTACATACTTACTATTTTCTCGATTGGATTTCCATGAATGCAACGACATCTAACTATCAAATTGAAAAATTTTTTCGTGTATTAGTCTCCTCCTCCGACAGATGTCGCGGAATATACGAGTGGCTCATCTATTTTATTAGTTTGTCTATGATATACACCAATGTAGCTAGCTCTAAAATTAACAAAGATGATGGTTAAGTTAATATCCTTATGGGATCGAAGAATGGTCTGCACGACTACCTCTGTGTTTAATAGTCCAAGATGCATTACATAAATACAGGAATGCAATGATTCCAAATTCGATTCTCCACCCACTGAAATGTAAAGTGCGTAACACAAACAGATGATACCATGAATAATTGTATAAAAATAAGAAAATATTCGGGTATGGTCCTTGGGACGACGGAACAGCCTAATCCGAAAACCAGTCAGTCGACTTGGTAACTGGATTATTCAAGATCAAGGTCATCTTAAATGCAACGCGCAACGGTGTCTCGCATGCGGTTTTTGCCCAGCCTTGACTTTGTTTTAGCGGAACGAACAGATTTATGTTGTTTAGATCGAGTATTTCGAATACCGGGCTAATTTGAAATCTTATTTGGGTTGATTTATTTTCAAAAATTCATCATGATATACAGGGTGTAACTGAATAAGTGAAAAATATTTAAGGAGGTGATTCCTCATCGAAAAAAAGATAGGATCCTTCATATAAAGAAACTTCATTGGAGCATCCCTTGTTAAGATACAGCCCCTCAAAGGGAGTACATAAATTTGTATAACAATTTTTTTCACAAGCACCAAAAAAGTTACAATATTGAAATTAACCTGACGTTTCCTACTAGCAAAAAGACACTTATCCAGTTATTTATTTGATTTATCCCATGGTTGTAAGGGTGGGAAACGCAAACCCTAAGGTTTATTTCCAATGTAACTTTGTCTTATTATTTGCTTACAATTTAAAAATTTATTTCCGATAGCCTGTTTCATTCTGAACAAAAAATGTCTCTTGAGTTTTTTGCCCAAAATAAACCAGTTCGCAGTAAAAAAAATATTTTATGAACAACTACAGAGATAGATCGTCATAAATTCGAAACTAATCTATCTAGTAGGACACTTTTAGCGATAGTGACAATTTTTTTTTTGCTAGTAGGAAACGTCAGGTTAATTTCAATATTGTAACTTTTTTGGTGCTTGTGAAAAAAACTGTTATACAAATTTTATGCACTCCCTTTGAGGGGCTGT
This sequence comes from Propylea japonica, assembly GCA_013421045.1. NCBI lineage: Eukaryota > Metazoa > Arthropoda > Insecta > Coleoptera > Coccinellidae > Propylea > Propylea japonica. Next base: position 21,121,566 of record CM024240.1, on the reverse strand, counting down.
ATCTTAACAAGGGATGCTCCTATGAAGTTTCTCTATATGAAAGATCCTATCTTTTTTCGATGAGGAATCACCTCCTTAAATATTTTACACTTATTTAGTTACACCCTGTATATTGTAGCAATTTATAGTAGTTATTTTCCTAACAAGTGCGGAAAGAGATATTTTCCCGCACGAAACTGCCGTTACCCGAACGATGCGAAGCGGTTCGCAGCAGTTCGGGTAAGCAGTTGAGTGCGGGAAAAACACTTACAGCACAATAGGAACAATAATCAATTTCAAGCGGATAACCAATAATGACTGCGGTTATCATTGGTTATTCCCTTTTTGTCCTAGAACGAATAACCGGTCCTCGGCTCTAGTCGCTTGAATGCGGTTTCTGGTTAATTGTTAATTGTCAATATAGGTTATATTTATATTTTTTTATGTTTTATGCAATAAATACAAAATTCGATTAGCAAATGTAAATTATTATGCTTCAAGTTCAACTCCATGCATCCCAAAATATTAATGTTTGATACGTTGATTCAATGTAACGATGAACATATGTTTTTCAGAATGTTCCGCTTGACAAAAAAAGTTTTTTTTTTCTGACAGAAATGATTCGAAGAGAAAATATAACCAAAAAATATATAGGAGGACACTTTCCAATAGATTTAAATTCGCATGTATTGATTTCGCTGTGGTATTTGGCTACATCTCACACGTTACAGTAAACTTTGCTATTAATGTAAGTTTTTTTGGGAACTTAAACACAAATTCATAATTTTTTCTAACAGTCGGGAGCTATTAATTGTAACACAAAGCTTTTGCCATTATCCAAGTAAAGAATGTTTTGTTATACTCAAACAATATCAGCAGTCTTAAAGAACTTCGGACAATTCTATTTTAAATAATATAAACAAGTCAGAATATTTTGGATGCCTTAATTACCGAACCCAACTCAGAGATTCCAATAGATAAGTTTAATTCCTAAATGAATCGAACTAACCCGATAATTGAAATTGTTGAAATAGTACTACATATCTTCTTGGGTATGTATATTGGGGGAGCAGTCATTCTTAATTCAGTCGATATTACCTATCAACTACATATCTTCTTGAAGTATGCTTCGCCAGTCAACAACTTTTGAAATTTGCTGCGTACAACCCTACTTTTTTGATAACCAGAAGTTTAACTCAGCTCTTGAGTCTGGTTCAAATCAATGATGTCGAAGGGCTAATTTATGACGTCATTACGTTGAACCAAAAATAACCAAAACCGCCTTGAATGCAATTGCGCACGAGTTAGGAACAATATTTTTTCTACAAGCGCTTATACGAGATCGATTTCAACACACAGATCAAATGTGAATTGATCATTCTAAATACACATGAATGACAAAAGTCTCTGACAAGTATTAATTCTTATTCACATGCCGTTGCCATAGTAACGTCGTCGGTGGCATAGAGATATAATCATTATTCAGTTTATTCTTTAGAAAAAGCGTGCGAGAAAAACCCTTGCTAATCCATTACCACACGCATTTGCGTGCGGGAAAAACCCTTGCTAATCCATTACCACACGCATTTGCGTGCGGTAATGGAATAGCAGGGGTTTTTACCACACTGTTTGGCAATGTGACTCTTTACGAATTGAAATACGTGCGGGAAAGAGAATGAAAGTGCACGCTTGTAGAAAAAAGATTTTGCAGCCGGTATATCGGTTGTTATGACCTTGAAATTGAAATAGACCGTGATTAGGTTAAGGAACGATTATGATGCAGCTGTTAGAAATGGAATGTGCACAGCTACGTCATAGTCCAAAAATCGAAAGCTCAATTCGTCGTCCTGTCCTAGGCGTGTTGTGAATTCGTTCTCCCAGGTCGGGAACGCAGTGCCGATTCGCGAAACACCAATTCATCACGTCTGGTAAACAGATGACGGGTTCATTAAAAAATTTAAAATTAAAATAACCAGTCATCCGCAGATGAAATGAACGCGAATAAGAATTGCCTTGTAATTTTGGCAGGGTAATGGGTTATTGCGTCTCTCTCACTCCTCGAATTTTCTCGTATAATAGCCAGGTAAAAACTGTACTGATGTTAGGCGGAGAGGGGAATGGGTCCTGTCTGGTCTAGACAAAATTCAAGGTCAGTTATCTTCGAAACAAATACAGAGATGGGCATAAGCATAACTTTAACGTTTCAAGATATCACTACAACTGGTGTGTCATTTGTGATTATAATAAAACTTCAAGTATAGTCCGTTCACAAAAGGTTGAGCACATAGTAGGCGTTTCTTTATTTATTTGAAGTTGGCAGTATTTACTGTCATAAAATAAAATAAAGTCAACGTTGCCGAATGTACTCGGCCTCGTCCGACGAGCTTGCGAGTTATCAGAGAACTCTATGTATTATTGACAACATTGCGTATCAATCTGACAAGAAAATAAGGAACATAACCTAAAATTTTAATATACACAGTGGAATATGCCAAATTTCCATGGCCAACCGACGGCTCAACCTTTCGTGAACGGAGTATATGTGTGCGTGCAGGCAAAGTAAATACGTTTGCCTTTTACATACAGGGATTTAGGTTTTCCTTTTAACTTGGCTTTTTAGACGTATTTGAAGAATTACGTTCTGAAATTTTAGGTGGAGCCTTGAAGATGAAGAAATTCTTATCCTGAAATATTTTAAGTCGACATGAGGTATTGTTACATCTACTTAAACGCATATCTAAGGGGTTTTCCAATAAGAGGTGTTATTTTGATATTCTAAGAAAAATGCAATTTTCCAATATAAATGATCGGATGTGCCGTTAATAGTGGAAAATAACATCAGGCAAATGTCGACCACGACCACGCTTACAGAACCATATCCTTTTAATGAAGTTTTCCATAACCAAATCGCAAAGTGGCTGCTCTATGTCCTCGATAACCTCACGAATTCTATCTTTGAGGTTTTGATTCGACGCTGGAATATTGGCGTAGACCTTCTCTTTCACGTGGCCCCAAAGGAAGAAGCCGCAAGGTGTTAAACACAAGATCTCGGTGGCCAATTGTGATCACCTCTTCGAGAGATAACACGGTCCAGAAACTTTTCCCGCAAAAGATCGATAGTTTCGTTGCTTGTGTGCACGTAGCGCCGTCTTGTTGAAAGTAAACGTTGTCCAGATCAATGCTATCCAATTTCGGCCATAAAAAATCATTAATCATCTCTCGATAGAGCCATCCATTCACCGTAACTGTTGCTCCACTTTCAGCTACAGCAGCAATATTCTCGGCTGTGCTTGAGCGACGTGCACGGGTTTTATTCTTCACATCTCTAACTTGTCTCAACAGCTCGAATTTTTCCATCAATTTCTTTATTACGGTCCGACAAGGTGTTTCACGAGACCAAAAAATGTACGTAATTTACGAACCGTCTCTGCCAAATTTTCACCATTTTTATAGTGAATTTTAATAATTTCAATGCGTTCTTGGAGCGTGTATCGTTCCATTTTTATTAATAGCGTAGTTTCTACTTATCAAATGTCAAAAAATGACAGCTTCAAACGTGGCATCTACCGAAATAGCGGGCTTTCCAAAATAACACCTCTTTTTGGAAAACCCTTTACCTCTACATAAACGCATATCTACTTCTTTATTTCAAATGGAACTACATACCTATATTTTTATTTATGTATCGATTCAACGTCAAATTAGCAGTATAATCTCCTAAAAAAAAATCTCTGTCATATATTGTTTTGTTAAGTTATGTACAAATTCATGAAATGTTTGACAACGGCATTGCCACTTTGAAAATGCAATATTTCGATTATTTTTTCTGCGAACGCAACCAAACTCGGCAGTCTCATAGAACAAAATCTCAGAATTCATGTGGTACATTCGATATTTTGATACATCGAAGTTTTTCTAAGATTTTGCTCCGAAAATAAATCATTAAAAATTGAAAAATTTCCAGATTTTCAAATGGCAACCCCATATTTTTTCAACAGTCTTCGATTCGAAATAGAAAATTAATGACAATCTCCTCTTACACTATTTATTTATTTGGGATAGTTTCCAAATTAGATGAAAAATCTTGAAATATTTCAAGTGTTTGTAGTCACTTCGTTACGAGATAAATGAAATGTAAAATATAGTGGAACTTCCCTATAACGAACGTCTATATAACGAATTTCTCTGTATTACGAATTTCTCACAAGACATTGCACCTTCAATCCAAATTCCATGTTAAAACCACCCTCTTAAACGAAGTAAATTCTCTCTATAACGAAATATTCAAAGAACATCACTCTTTGTATGGGTTTTGGTAAGAAGGAGTAAAGGTGGGATTTTTCCAGACGTACGTAATGAATCCTGACCTTAAACTAAATCATTACGGCGGGCAGAGAGATCCTTCTGAAACAGTTTAAATACACCCCTGGCTGTTTGGGGTCAATCTAACCATTACGCTAGTGTGAAAGGAGTTCGAAAATGTCTAAAAAGAAGTGCTTAAGTTTGAATGATAACCTAAATTTATCAGTGAAGTCGTCCGCGACATTGCTGACTACAGAAACAAATTTTCTGTATAATGAAATTTCTTTATAACGAATTTTTTTGCGGATTTAGAGCTTTCGTTATAGGGAAGTTCCACTGTAATTCATGAATTTACTTCTTCCCTTAGTAAGTTGGCAAAGGCACTAGTCAATAGCATATTCTTTGTTGTTTTCAGGTGTCGATGATGACGGACACCCCTGTCCATGTGGAGGTGACCTCGGCAGCACCTCCACCTTCGTCCTCCATAAAGAAGGAGCTGGATGGAGGATTCGCCGAATGTTCGCCTTCGAATAGCAATACTTATTCTCCTACAACAACTATGGTACATGATCCTAGCGTGAGTATTAACTTCGAAACTGAAGTATACATTTCGTTTCGATTTTATTTTTTGTTCGAAGTTCTATCCATAGACTAACTAAACAGAGAATAGATGAGACACTAGTAGAACAAGCTTCAACGACATCTTTTTTTGTACAACATTACTAATTCGTGAAAAAAGCTCAATTGAAAAAGGAACCTGTATCGTAAAGCTGCCTCAAAAAGAATTCTGTAGTGCACCTTCTGAATAGGTAGGTACTCCCATATACAAGGTGCAAAAAGTTTTTTGAAATTCAATTTCCAAAAGGAAATCAGAAATGGATTCGTGCAAGTTATCGATGAGTGAGGAATTTATTTTCATGAAAATAATACCTGCAACGAACTTTCATCTGATTTTATTTTGGAATCGAGAAGTGAGGATCAATAATCAAATTCTGGATAGAATAAAAATTTATCAACTGAAATAGATATCACCAATTGAAAATACAGATTCATTTCATAAATATCTAATCAATAAACTAATAATTGCATTGAAAACATTCTCAAAAACTAACAATAATGAATTCAATAATACAAAATATGAGTATTTACCTACTAAACTTATTCAATACATGAAAAACTTTTTGAAAACTATCTTAATTCTTATAGGTAACAGAACTACTATTTTCTCGATAGGATTTCCATCATTCCATGAATGCAACGACATCTAACTATCAAATTGAGAATAATTTTTTTGTGTATTAGTATCCTCCTCCGACAGGTGGCGCGACATATACGAGTGGCTCATCTATTATTTTAGTTTGTCTATGGTTCTATCTGAGCAGCTCAATCATTCACGCAAGGCTTGGTCAACCCAAGACATTATAGTTATTAATAAACTAGGTATAAATGACAGCGACTAATGGTCAAGATATTTCAACGCGTTGGAGACCATTAGTCGCTAGATTAATGAACGAGTTGATAACAAGATTTTTTCGTTTGACTCATGAATTGAGAATTCATTTTTGATTGAAATACATTCTTATTTTGCACAAGACATTTAGTCCGTTCACGAAAGCTTGAGCTCATAGTAGGCGTTCGTTTATTCATCTGCGGTTGGCGGTAATTGCTGTCATAACGTAAAAAAAAGGTCAACGTTGTCGAATGTACCCGGCCTCGTCCGACGAGCTTGCGAGTTATCAGAGAACTCCATGCAATATTGACAACATTGCATATCAATCTGACAAGAGAATAAACAACATAACCTAAAATTTTAATATACACAGTGGAATATGCCAAATTGTTCAAACTTTCGTGAACGGAGTATGGATCGCTAGATTAGTAAACGAGTTGATTAAAACATTTTTCCTTTGGCCTCATCATGAATTGAGAATTCATTATTGATTGAAATACATTCTTATTTGCACAAGACATACATTCGATATAAAGCCCGTTCACGAAAGTTTGAGCAGTCGGTTGGCCATGACAATTTGGCATATTCCACTATGTATATTAAAATTTAAGGTTATGATGTTTATTTTCTTGTCAGATTGATAGGTAATGTTGTCAATATTGCATAGAGTTCTCAGATAACTGGCAAGCTCGTCGGACGAGGCCAGATACATTTGGCAACGTTGACTTTATTTTACGTTATGACAGCAAATACTGCGAACTTTAGATAAATAAACAAACGCCTACTATGCGCTCAAACTTAATGAACGTTTTATTTGAGGAAATTTTGTATCATTTCCTTTGTTAGGATGAATCATCGAATAAAAATTCCATTCATGAAGTTGATCTATTCAAAAATTAAAATTTACGAACTTTTAGCTATAAGTGTACTTCGGATTCCTCGAATTATTATAAGTTGAATTTCTTTCCAGATCGATTATCAAGATAGTACGAAATACGAAATAAACTCCAGATCTCCAGGAAGTCCAGAAAGACAATATTGCTCCTCTACCACCCAACCACATAATGACTCAGGTTTAGAAATGAACGTAAGTCACTTCTTCTTCCTTCTTCGGGAATTTTAGTTACAGTCGCAACACAAAATTCATAGTATGCATGGTAGCATCCATAGATAGCTATTTCGCCCTATTTGGGGCTCCTCAGTATGGAGGAGCTCCCTCTGAAAGGCATTCTAGGTTCCCTTATTTGAAGAAATGTCGCCTATCTCTGAGAATAACAGAACCAAAACGCCATCTCTTGGTTTCTTCAAATAAGGGAACCTAGAATGCCTTTCAGACGGAGCTCCTCCATTACAGAGCTACAAATGATTAGTTTTTGACAAAAATACTACCTGGACGCCACCTATGCCATTCCGTGCAGGAGAGTCCGTAGTTTACCACCATGTTTTCAACACGAAAATGCCATTTTTTTATTGTTATTAACAAAAAACAACAAAAATTCCCGTTCTTTTTAGTTTTTCGTTGCAAAATGGAAACTATTGATGCAGTGATAACGTTGCAATGGGATGAATTGTAGAGAATTACATTGTGAAGAGAATGATGGGTCAAACGATCCGATCGAATTATTAAAACTGAAGAAAAGCGGAAAAAAACCGGAAAATTGCTGTTTTTTCTTTTAACTCATTACTCTGCATTTTGCAATATTAAGAACTGAAACTTCACACCGTAGTAGAGCTATTAACGTGCAAATCATGTGTGCCAAAATTGGATTCGGTCGGATAAATAGTTTCCACATAATTCCCATTTGAATTTTTTTTGGATATATTTTCGCGGACAGCTGGATGCGTTTGAGGTCGTCCGATTGAAATAAAAAAAAATTGATTTGGAAGAAGACGTGATGATAGCAACAAAAGTCTATTCAGATTTTTCAATAAAACGCGTTTAAGTTGTGTTAAAAACTAGTGAGAACATGAGGGAAAACGACCGACCAAGCGAGAGTGAAGTTTCAGTTCTTAATATTGCAAAATGGCAGAGTAATGAGTTAAAAGAAAAAACACGCAATTTTCCGGTTTTTTCCGCTTTTCTCCAGTTTTAATAATTCGATCGGATCGTTTGACCCATCATTCTCTTCACAATGTAATTCTCTACAATTCATCCCATTGCAACGTTATCACTGCATCAATAGTTTCCATTTTGCAACGAAAAAACTAAGAAGAACGGGAATTTTTGTTGTTTTTGTTAATAACAAATAAAAAAATGGCATTTTCGTGTTGAGGACATGGTGGGAATAAACTACGGACTGTCCTGCACGGAATGGCACAGTTGGTTTCCAGGTAGTATTTTTGTCAAGGAAATATCTCTATTGCTTGGCCTTCATACTGAAGAGCCCCAAATAGGGCGTAATATGTAGCTATCTATGGATGCTCTGTTTGATATTACCACTGTGCATGTTCTTTGTGCGTTGACGGTTTAGTTCCGCTTTCATTGTTTATATTATGCCCGTGTTACTCTTAAACGCATGAATTTTCATTTATTACTCTGTATAGTATGTTCACGAAAGGTTGAGCCGTCGGTTGGTCATGGAAATTTGGCATATTCCACTGTGTATATTGAAATTTTAGGTTATGGTGTTCATTTTCTTGTCAGATTGATACGCAATGTTGTCATATTGCATAGAGTTTTCTGATAACTCGCAAGCTCATCGGACGAGGCTGGTACATTCGGCAACGTTGACTTTATTTTAGTTATGGCAGCAAATACTGCCAACTTCAGATAAAAATAAACAAACGCCTACTATGCTCTCAAACTTTTGTGAACGGACTATACAATGTCTCAATATTTCTGTGCATTTTTTATCGTCAACAATTAAAAATACAGTAGAGACTCGATAATCCGGAGAACGATAATCCGGATATTTCACTATTCCGGATTGACGTCCAGTTTTGTACTATGTTCTTATAACCCGGATTGCAAAACTCAATAATCCGAATTTCCGATCTTTGCATTGCGTGGTTTTCGGTTCTAACTAGTCTAGGTATTTTTATTATATTGATATTCGTTGGGTGCAGAATGGTGAAGCAGAGCATGTTATAATTTGTCTACCAAACAAAAAAATGAGATTTTAGACAATAATAATCAATTAGTGGAAATGGATGTTTCTACCTCCAACTGTGAGCTCTGATGCAGCCTTGGTTCAAAATGCTGTCAAATAACAAAACTGAAATACTGAAAAGGGCTTTAAGCAAAATATTGTTAGATACTCGAAGACGGAGATGGTGTTGGAAAATACATTCAGATCATAAATCAATCCGATGCAGTTCTTTTAACTCCATAATTCATGGCAATTACTGAAATGCAGCTACTGAAAGATATCTTTAAGCATTCTGTTTCTCTTAAAGTGAAAAATTATGAAAAATATCTGATTATTTCAAATAATGTATAGTCCGTTCACGAAAGGTTGAGAGCATAGTAGGCGTTTCTTTATTTATCTGCCGAATGTACTCGGCCTCGTCCGACGACCTTGCGAGTTATCAGAGAACTCTATGCAATATTGACAACATTGCGTATCAATCTGACAAGAAAATAAAGAACATAACCTAAAATTTTAATATAAACCGTGGAATATGCCAAACTTCCATGGCCAACCGATGGCTCAACCTTTCGTGAACGGAGTATATTGTTTTGTGATTTCGACAATAAAGCCTATATTTATCACAATCGTTTATTCAATGCATTTCTAGTAAATTTAAGACGCGTTATTCCGGATTTCTTATTAATCCGGATTGGCCCTAGCATTAATTGATTCGGATTATCGAGTCTCTACTGTATTCATGAAATTATCGTTTTCGAAGCCTTGCATAGTCTTATATTTTCAATCTTATGTATACTCAGCCATATTAATATTCAATGACACAAAAACATAATTTGGTGACGATTTTGCAGGATGACATCAAAGCCGAGGGGTCCCCCAGAAGAGTATGCTTAGTTTGTGGAGATGTAGCCTCTGGTTTTCACTATGGTGTTGCCTCGTGTGTGAAGCTTGTAAAGCTTTCTCAAGCGGACCATTCAAGGAAACATAGAGTACACATGTCCAGCAAATGGAGAATGCGAAATCAATAAAAGAAGAAGAAAAGCGTGTCAGGCTTGTAGATTTAGGAAGTGCCTCAGATCTGGTATGTTAAAAGAAGGAGTGAGACTGGACAGAGTTAGGGGAGGAAGACAAAAGTACAGGAGGAATCCGGATTGTCCTTATCAGATACAGGTGGTTTCTTCGCAAAGGCCTATTCTTCAGCTCGAAGGTAATTTTATAGTACATTTAAAAATATGAGTAAATATTACACAAGAATACCACTGTTACATGTGGACCATAAACTTCAATCTGAGTGAAATAGAAAGTTAACCAAAACTGTTTTTATTTTGAACGAATATTCTCGGTTTGAGAAAGGCTCTTGGCTTTTTGTCACTCCGGTATATCCACTTTTACTTTCAGCAGCCATACTGACTTATTAAAAAGATATTCAATTTTATTGTCAATTCCATATATCCCATTGCTTGTTTTTTCATTGATGTTAATTCGTTTTCCAATTAATTTTACGGTACAGATTTTCAAGAAGAATGGGCACTTTCAACTGAAACAATATATAATATAAATATTACAAACGAAGAATTACATTCATTTAAGTACTGACCTTCATTTGCTGGAAAGCACCTGTATTAGAAAAAGCAGGAGTATTTTTCAATTTCAATTTGAAATAACTATGAACAGCTTATTCATGAAATATCGTAAATTGGAATAATTTATTTGAATTTCGAAACGAATAGAAAGTAAACAAACGACAAATCTCAAATCATTTTAAAATAACCAGAAATCACCAGCAGCATTGCCAACCCATTTTGCCTCCATGGCGAATACTGCCAACTTCAGATTCAATATACAAACGCCTACTATAGTCCGTTCACGAAAGTTTGAGCGTATAGTAGGCGTTTGTTCATTTATCTGAAGTTGGCAGTATATGCTGTCATATCATAAAATAAAGTCAACGTTGCCGAATGTACCGTGCCTCGTCCGACGAGCTTGCTAGTTATCAGAGAACTCTATGCAATATTGACAACATTGCATATCAATCTGACAAGAAAATAATAACATAACCTAAAATTTTTGTATACACAGTGGAATGCCAAATTTCCATGGCCAATTGACGGCTCAACCTTTCGTGAACGGACTATATGCGCTCAAACTTTCGTGAACGGTCTATATAAACCCTGGAGAAACAATGTCTATGACACTGACAGTTGTCAAATTGTCATCGTCAATGGAAATTTCCAGAATTTCTTTCTGAATTTCTTTCTGATCTCTATAGGAATCAATTCGTATTTTAATTATTTGTATACCATGTATGAATGTATAAAGACGGGTCCAGACTATGTAACGAAACATGTTATATAACACAATGTTAATATGTACAACAATTTTCTTGCTATTTGGCAAATTTAATGTTATCCCTCGTTTCTTTTGGCTTATTTTATGGCCGATTTGATTTATCAGGTATTCGAAATCAGAACTTGTCATCCTTAGGAACTACCAACATTCAATGTCCCCTGTCAATGGGTCTATGCCATCCATTGCTAGATCCTTCAAAAGAGTTGTTCCACTATGTGGTCCTCTAGCTCTCAACGATGGCCATCCCCACAATCTCCGTATACAACTTTGTTAATAACATATTTTGTTAGACGCGGCTTTGTAGACAACTCTTGACGAAATGATTTATTTTGAGGAGTTTCCTTCACCTTATATCATTTATGCAACTTTCAGTATTACTCTGACTTCAATATAAGATCGTGTAATTTTTTCAGATATAAAAATGCTGGAGGCTTTAGCAGCTTGCGAACCAGACCCATTCGAGGTCAATACAATGGTAGGAAATTCTAATTACGTTACCTGCCAATTCTTAGTGAACTTTTCGATAAGGAGTTAGTTGGCATCATTGGTTGGGCAAAACAGATACCTGGTTTCACTGATCTGCCCATTAATGATCAAATGCGACTATTGCAGAGTACCTGGGCTGAGATCTTAACGCTCACTTTGGCCTACAGGAGTCTACCACTTTGGGATCGTCTAGATTACGATTTGCTGTAGATTCACCCTTGACGAGAAGCAGTTGAAAGATTGTGGAGCTTCTGAACTTTATCAAGGGGTAAGCGAAATTATCCATCAGATAATTATTGAACTATTGTATCAACTGAGCGAATCTGCTTCTGATGCATTGATGTTTTGTATGAGAATTTCCTTATCGGTATACCATACAGGGCTCGTGTGGTTTTTGACCGTCGCAAGGCAATAAATAGTCACAGTGAAAGGTATCATATCGGGCCAGAGTGAATCGATTCTGAAAGTTTGATTATTTTCATAATGTTCTGTACATAAAAATGAATGAAAATCATTTTCCTAACCGAATTTATGGCCTTTTTGGTTACACTTTGAGTGCTGGACCCAGTAGAAGGTTCAGTGATAATCGCTCCCTGAAATTTAAAATGTAGATTGTAGGCTCTACATTTCCTTCTATGAATTTGCATCAAACTGATTCAACTGTTCAACTGGACGGAAAAATTCTCCGTCTGATGCATTGTAAAAGGTTTTCCAATAAGAGGTGTTATTTTGAATAGCCCGCTATTTCGGTAGATGTTACGTTTGAAGCTGTAATTTTCTGACATTTGACAACTAGAAACTACGCCATTAAAAAAAATGGGACGATACACGCTTCAAGAACGCATTAAAATTATTAAAATTCACTCTAGAAATGGTGAAAATTTGGCAGAGACGGTTCGTAACTCGAACATTCGTCGTCGGGACCGTAATAAAGAAATTGGTAGAAAAATTGGAGCTGTTGGGACAAGTAAGTGATGCGAAGAATAAAACCTGTTCACGACGCTCATGAACAGCCGAGAATATTGCTGATGTAGCTTAAAGTGTTGAAGAAAACCCAGGTTTGTCCATTCCTCGTCCTTGGAATTAGGGATTCCACAAACGTCATTACTCCGTTTTTTGCATAAAGATTTGGTTCTTAAGGCTTATAAAGTTCAGTTAACACAAGAACTCAAGCCGGTCGATCATCAACAACGTCGAACATCGAAAAATCATCTTGAGTGATGAGGCCCATTTCCACTTCGATGGCTTCGTCAACAAGCAAAATTGTCGTATCTGGGGATCGGCCACCGAGATCTTGTGATTTAACACAGACTATCGAGGACATAGGGTAGCCACTTTGTGATTTGGTTATGGAAAATTTCATTAAAAGGATATGGTCCTGTAAGCGTGGTCGTGGTGGTCATTTGCCTGATGTTATTATCCACTATTAACGGCATAGCTTCTTCTTTATAATGAAATAAACATCCGATCATTTATATTGAAAAATGGCGTTTTTCTTTGAATATCAAAATAACACCTCTCATTGGAAAACCCTTTATATCTTATGATTCCGATGTGAATTTCCACACCTGTATAAAATTAATGTATACCTCGAAGACTTACTTGGTTTGCTTAAAAATTTCTTCTTCTTACAGTGTTGCCATGTGATAGAGAGAATTGATAGTCTGTCTATATTGAAAGAAGAATACTACCTCCTCAAAGCCCTCGTTTTAACTAACTGTGATGTAAAATTGGAAGAGAATCATTCTTTAAAGAAATTCAGAGATACCATATTGTCGGCTATATCAGACGCTGTTGGAGTACTAAGGTTAGTAGATAATCATCTAAGATAAGAATTAAGAATCTTGAGCTAACGTCTATTGATTATAATGTAGAGAAAAAACTTATTTGACTACAATGGAAGCCTACCATACTGCTTGACTTAAGACACTTCCAAAGATCAGAAAATGACAACTATATTATTCGCATTGGATCATTCATTCCGTCACAACGTAGCGCATAAATCTTCCGACTGTACCATTGTTCGACTGGACAGCGAAATTCGCTCTCTGATGCATCCGATGTGAATTTCCACACCGATATATGTTCATTGATTGTTTCAATACATGGTTATGTCGAAGAACTTGTGTTTAACTAGGTCATTAGTTGGCTAGGAAACGTATGGTGCGTTGCCTGACGTGACCGTAGACCAGCCGTCAAGATTTAGGTAACAAGGAGGTTGGGTATTCCTCCTCAGAATAAGAAGTAAACATGGAGCTCTACGCGTGAATAGTACTGCATTGTAATCAACCGAGCTATAGAATGGTATGGAAAGCATTTCTCTGCCGCATTGGGGTGAAGAAAATAATAGGTTAGATTTTCATTTCTACAATTTCTGAATATAATATAACATTTTCGAAATTTTGATATAGCCACAATTACCGATATACCCTTAAGCAGAAATAAACTGCCACCACCAGTAAAATAATTCAGTTCATGATTGTCAAATCGAAACGAAAATGTAAACACTACGTATCGCATAACTAAATAGTAACTGAACAATGTTGCCAAACTGAAATTCTGGCCATAGAAAGATGCGCCCAAGTCTGTCTCTCCAGACAGTACAAGGGAGCCAGAATTTGCATTGCCTCTGATAGTCAGATGGCACTGAGGCAGCTTATGGCCGTTGATTGTAAGATCAAGGACCATTTGGAGCTGCAAATAGTCCCTCAAAACACTGGCGGAGTACAACAAGCTAGTTTTAGCTTGGGTACCTGCCCACCAGAACATTGAGGGAAATGAGAGAGCTGATGCCCTTGCAAAAAGAGGAGCAACACACCCTTCACCGGACCCGTGCCCTCCTGTTGGGTATCACCTACACTGATTAGGGCAGAGGTCGGTGTTTGGGAAAAAAGGGAGAAACACTCTTACTGGATAAACACATCCGGTCAAAGACAAGCAAAGAGACTAATCGAACCTTCCAAAGAGAAGGCTCAACAAGCTCTATCGTTGTCAAAAAACGAGTTAAGGCTGCTAATCGGCCTTCTCACAGGGCATTGTCCCGTGAGATATCACCTACACAAGATCGGTAAAGAAAACTCCGACATTTGTAGGTTATGTGAATCGGCCACTGAAACAACCGAGCACATACTATGCCAATGCACTGCGCTGGCGCAAACCAGACTTACTCTACTAGGTGGCGCGTTATTAACGCCAGCCGACATAAGAGCGAAGTCTCCTAAGGAAGTAACCAGCTTTGCTAAGGAGGTTAGATTCCTGGGAAAAACGTAGTTTTAGTATGGTAACGCACAAAAGACCTTGTTGGTCGCAGTGCAGAAGGGTAATCAACGTGCCAATCGACCACTATCTAATCTAATCTAATGTTGCCAAACTGGCAGAATTGTCTATAGCAGACTCTGGCTGTTAGTACAATAGTAGGTTAGCCATAGGCCAACTGTCCCAATACGCAACGCCGTACACAGATTCTACTTGGATGCATCAAGGCATCTCAGGTTTACTTTTTACTCTGAGGATTCCCCCTTACATAATGCGTAGATGCGTATTGCGTACAAAAATAAATGCTGAAATGTATAAATGCGAAAAGTTTTCAAGAAAGAATAAAGAAGTCAGTCTGATTTTAGAGGTGACACGAGTTTGGTCTACGGACTCATCGCCGTACTAAAGTTTCATTTGAGTTTTTCTGTAGTTTAGTTTAGTTTAAAAAGGGGCTGTTCACTGCGACCCCAAGGTCTATTGTGCCCCTTAACAGAGCTGTTCTGGTCACACCCTTCACAGCTCGACTTCTAGTTTCAGAGATCTAATATCTGTGAAGGCTTCAACGAGGCTAGTTTACTCTTTCAAGTTTCTCGCCCAAGGTATTTTCTCCTTAGGCTAGCAATGCCAAAGCATTCCGTGACTAGGTGAATGGGGGTTTCGTCCTCCTCCCCACAGAACCTACACTTGTCGTGTCCAATAATCCCATCCTCAACAGGTGCTTCCTGAAGCGACAGTGTCCTGTGAGAAAGCCGGTGAGGAGGTGTAATTGTTTCTTACCAAGATCCAGATATCTTTTGGATCTTGCTGTTTCAAAGTTCCAAAGGAACTTGGTGCAATAATCCATCCCTGGGAGATTTCGATGGAGTTTTTTCCCCTCGGCTTTCTCCTTCTCCAGAAACTCCTTATAGGTACGTTTATCTATACCACAGAGGGGTTCTGGGGCAACGAGTGACATTGTGCGCCCTCTTTGGCGAGTGTATTCGCCTCTTAGTTTTCTTTGATTTCCAAATGGCCGGGAACCCAGATTAAAAATACGTTATTTTTCTTGCCTACCTCATTGAGTTTGTTCCGGCACTCCCAGATCATTTTTGAGTCGATGGCGTAGGAGCTCAGTGCTTTAATAGCAGCTTGACTATCTGAGAGTTTGGCTATATCGCACTTCTGATAGTTTCTTTCTAGATTTATATCTAGACATCTTTCAATAGCCAAGATTTCCGCTTGAAAGACGCTCATACAGGAGCCTAGCGACAGTGCACACTTGGTACTTGGCCCATAACCCAACGCCAGCTCCTGTTAAGGTTTTGGAACCATCTGAATACCATTTTACGGTATTTTTTCGAGGTTATAATCGTGTCCCGTTCCCATTCCTCTCTTTTACTTAGTAATATCCTGAAGTTTTCTCGGTGCTTACTTTCTTCATCATTACATCTCTAGTGAGGTTCGCAGATGAAATGTAGTTGTTCAGAGAGGACCAGACTCTCTGATTCTTTATTCTCTCATTACCTGTACCTTCCTTAGATATTCTGAGGATAGCCTCATGGGCTACTCTATCAATCACTAGATGTGGGGGTGTGAGATCCATTATGACCCCAAATGCCCTAGTTGGGCACGTTCTCATAGCTCCAGTGATGCACACACAGGCAAGCATCTGTACTTTATCGAACCTTTTCCTCGTGCTTACCTGACTTGCCTGGGCAAACCAGGCTACTGCCCCATATGTGATTATAGGTCTCACAATCATGACGTACATCCATCGCAGTATTTTTGGGTTATAACCCCAAATTTTGCCGCATAGACGTCTGCAAGCCATTAGAGCCCTTTTAGCTCTGCCAGTAGCAGTATCACCATGCTTATTCCACAGAAGTTTGCTTTCCAGTGTTATCCTAGGTATTCAACATCTGACTCCCACTCCGAGATATTTCCGTTTATTAGATATAATTTCATTCGGGGAAGGTTTCTTTTCCGAGTGAACGGAATTACTTCAGTCTTGTTGAGTTGATGTTCAGCCCCACAGACAAGCACCACTGTTCAATAATTCTAAGGCCCTTCTGCAGTGAAGGTAAGGTCAGATGCATCCGTTTGTCCGACGGTTACGATCATAAGACAGCTCTCCTATTGGTCAACATTTTTGGCGCCAATGATCATCCGATAACGTCTGTTACATGCTTCCGTGTACGTTCGTACGAAATGACATAATAAAAGGCGGGCAATTTTGAATTTAGACGAACTAGGTTTACTTTCCTGGTATCTATAGATACCAGACTGGACTTATTCAGATAATAATAATGATCCCATCGTTAATAAGTATCGTTAAATTACATTATATAAGGCATCTTATGAATAGAAAATTATCCGAATGCTGGCTAGTAATATTATAATAACACTAGCGACTTCGTCCGCCTACCGACCCTCTAAGTTAGAAAAGTGATCAAATACTAACTTGAAGTCTTAGTAACACTCAGTTAAAAAAAAAACATCAAAATCATTTCAGTAGCTATGGCGTCATGCTCTCTTGACACGATCAAAATCCGTTCAGACGTTAAGGCGTGAATGGGTAAACTTTTAAAACAAACGATTAAAAATCACAAACTTAATTAGTTTTCTGCCTACTGCCTACGCCTTAAGTACGATAGCATGAATATTAATAGCCCATATCCTTTTCTAGGTTACTATCTATCACCTAACTAAATTTCATCAAAATCCGTTCAGCCGTTTAGGCATGATAGAGCAAAACTCCCAGCAAAAACCATAAAAAAAATCACTAACTCAATTCAGTTTTCTGCCTACTTCCTACCCCCTAAGTACGATGACGTGATCATTTTGATCTTATATCCGTTTTTAGGTAACCATCTATTACCTTACTAAATTTCACCAAAATCTGTTAGCCGTTTAGACGCGAAAAAAGCAAAAGTCCCAAAAAAAACGACTAAAAATCACTAACTCAATTTAGTTATCTGCCTACTGCCTACCCCCTAGAACGATGGCGTGATTATTTATAGCCTATGACCATTTCTAGGTTATCAGCTATCACCATACCAAATTTCATCAAAATCCGTTCAGCCGTTTAGGCATAATAGAGCAAAATCCCAGCAAAAACCATAAAAAAATCACTAATCAATTCAGTTTTCTGCCTACTTCATACCCCCTAAGTACGATGACGTGATCATTTTGATCTTATATCCGTTTTTAGGTAACCATCTATTACCTTACTAAATTTCATCAAAATCTGTTCAGCCGTTTAGACGTGAAAGAGCAAAAGTCCCAACAAAAACGACTAAAAATCACTAACTCAATTTAGTTATCTGCCTACTCTACTGCCTACCCCCTAAGAACGATGGCGTGATTATTTATAGCCTATGACCATTTCTAGATTATCATCTATCACCATACCAATTTCATCAAAATCCGTTCAGCCGTTTAGGCATGATAGAGCAAAACTCCCAGCAAAAACCATAAAAAAAATCACTAACTCAGTTCAGTTTTCTGCCTACTTCCTATCCCCTAAGTACGATGACGTGATCATTTTGATCTATATCCGTTTTTAGGTAACCATCTATTACCTTACTAATTTTCATCAAAATCTGTTCAGCAGCCGTTTAGACGTGAAAGAGCAAAAGTCTCAACAAAAACGACTAAAAATCACTAACTCAATTAGTTATCTGCCTACTGCCTACCCCCTAAGAACGATGACGTGATTATTTATAGCCTATGACCATTTCTAGGTTATCATCTATCACCATACCAAATTTCATCAAAATCCGTTCAGCCGTTTAGGCGTGAAAGAGTAACAGACAGACAGAGTTACTTTCGCATTTATAATATTAGTATGGATTATATGACTCACCTCAATGTAAGAGAAAGTCTTTCAGCTGCTGAAATAGGTTCCCTTACATTATCTACTTTATTAGTTTGGGTCCTAATTAGTTTAAAAGTTCGTGAAAAGTCTCACTAGACATTCTTAAATAATTGAAATATTTTTCGTGATCGGTCAGTTTCATTTCTTGTAGTAAATATAATAACATTGTGATCTTTCGATGTTTAAATATTTCGCGCACCCAGGTCTTCCTGTTTATTGCGTTTTCTTCCTTCTTCTAATTAATAATAACGATAAAAGCAAAATTGTAGAACTTTTCTTTTTTCCCAACGATCTATTATTATTCATTTTCGAAACTGGATTGTAGATGAACTCGAATCGCAACAGAAAGAAAATGAACGTTTGAGGTCGTGAGTGAAGTATGTTCGATCCGATATCGGACAAAAGTTAAAATATTTTAACTTTATACGACGTCGTACGAACGGGTCCATCCATCGGATGATTATTGGCGCCAAAATTGTGGACCAATAGGAAAGCCGTCGTATCATCGTGGCGTCGGACAAACGGATGCATCTGACCTTACCTTTTTAAGTCGCAAAGAGTGTCTTTTTAGTTAACTTCAAAGAATTAAAGCGAACAATTTGACTTGTATAATAATTAATCCCTATTATTCTTTTGCAGGCCTTCAGGTGTTCTATATCAAGTACAACAATTGCTTCTCTGTTTGCCCGCTTTACGCCAAGCCGATCAATAGTTCGGAAGTCTGGTCAAATGTTCACCATCAAAACCTGGCACCAATGAACAAACTATTCTTGAAATGTTAGAAGTTTACAGTCGGTAGCTGTACATTTGATATTGAAAGGTTAATATTGTGATCAAACAAGAAAAATTTGAAAACTAATTACTAGCTGAAAGTGTTGTCATATTGGCAGTACTTGCACCCTTTCGTACAAAATCAGCCTAAGTGAAAAGTGTGTAGGGGGCGGTTTTAGAGAATGAATGATCATCCAATTTTTACTCATTGTTTCTTTCAAGTACAAAATGGTAGAATTTGCTCTTGTTGACCTATTGACTATTCTTATGGATTATATGAATTATGATGCACATATTGATTTCACATACTACAGATATCTAATTGATAATTTGAAAATTATTTTTTTGGTAAAAATCGAATTTCGGTGACCAGCAGATATCGACCAGATTTTGGTGTCATTGTATTCATTGAGTCTTCCTGAACAACATAAGTGAAACCAACAGGTGGCGGTCTTTTTTGGTTCAGAAAATATGGGCCTCCAAAGTTCCAAAAATGTTTAATCTTCACGACGCTTTTTTCACTCTAAAACCACAAATTCACTGCTCCAATTTAGTCTATAAATCACTTTCGAACATTCAAATAACTATTTGATTAGTTTCATTTCAGGTATATTCAATAATTAAAGCAGAAACATCGAAATTTTGGAGGTATCCACAATTTCTAAGGAAAGCCATCCGTTCTTCATGGTAGGTTTGGCACCACTGCTCTGTCCTTCGACGAGTGACCTATCAAATGATGGCAGGAATTACGGGAAGGCATCGTATCATATTCGCGCGAATGAATCTGCGGCAGTGCCAAATCTACCATTAAAAACGGCGGGGTTTCCTTAGAATTCGTGGATATGTGGTGCCTCTAGAATTTCGATGTTTCTGCATTAATTATCAAATATATCTGAAATGAAGCTAATTGAATGGTTGTTTGAATGTTCAAAGGTGATTTATGGAGTAAATTGGAGCAGGGAATGTGAGTTTTTATAGTGAAAAAAGTGACGTGAAGATGGAACATTTTTGGAACTTTGGGGGTCCATATTTTCTAAACTTAGACAGACCGCCACCTGTTGGTTTCACTAATGTTGTTCAGTAGGACTCAATGAATACAATGACACCAAAATCTGGTCGATATCTGCTGGTCACCGAAATTCAAATATTTACCATTTTTTAAATATTTTTAATAAACTCATAACGGAGTTCTAATTGAAACAGTTATTATACTTTTTCTTTTCCAGCCAAAGAACTACGTCTTGTGGCTTTATTTATTAAAAGGTCACAACCATTTTATTCTTCATAAAAAAAGAGAACCGAGAACATACTCTCACATTATATTTTTATGAAAAATTTCTAATGAGAAGTAGGCCTTCTGTACTTGTACATTGTGATCCTATAGAATTGACTACTTTATATTTTCATTGTGATATTTGTTAGAAGCACATGACTATTTTTGTTTATACTTTTAAAAACTTTCAATTATTATTGATTTTTGACGATTGTAAATAAAGTATATATAATTTTTAAGTCGAGAAATTTTCACGAAAATTTTAAGAAAAGTTGATATATTGAGAAGATATAATTTTTGCACAACTGTAATTGTTTCAATCAATTCTGGTATAGTGAATTTTCATCACAATTTCATTCCAATAATTGGATTTGACTCGCCCTATTCAGTTCATCAAAATTAATATTGGGTTATTTCATCTTTAAAAACCAAGTACTTTAAAAAGAGATAATTGACCCCAATATTTTATTTTTATGCTTTGATACAGTAAATCTACATTTTTTTCATTAAGTTGAAGATTTCTCATACGCCTAAGAAAATCAATTGTTGCATCAAATTTCATTTCTTGCAGAATTTTTTTTAGTTCTACACGCCGATAATTGAAGTCATTGGAATTTCAATGAATATGTAATATAAATATAAAAACTGTTTAGTTGAGAAAATTAATCGTTGAAATGTAGTTTTAAGTAATAAAGTATTTTGAATAATGTTTATACAATTTCATTGAAAACCATCAGGTTGTTTTTAGGCAGCTATAGGCATCTGAAAATAAAAATGAAGCCACGGCGGGTATTCGTACTATTAATATTGACATGGAAGTATTTGGTTGTATTGTTTATGTGTATATCTGCTTCATTAAAATTTGGATTTTTCATCAATATATGAATATTTCAGAAATCTATAGTGAACGATTGTATTACTGTATATATTATATTTTTATTTTCTGTGAAGAAGGTGGGTGTCATAATTTGTTTCAATTTATTTCAGCCATTGTGAAAGATGAAATAGGTTAAAAGGCTGTTGAGGAAATTAAGGAAAAAAATTTTTTGTTGAACAGTTGAATTCACTTCTCTTCGCTAGAACATTGTTCAGCAGGTTTTTCTTTGTTTAGATTTCCTTGACTCAACTTTGTTCTACTACAGTCGACTCTCGATAATTTGAAACTCAAGGGACCAACGAAAAAGTTCAAATTACCGAGAGTTCAAAATAAAAAGAGTTCAAATAAACAAGAGGGAGTAAGGATGAAATTCAAATAAACAAGAGTTTGATCAGAAGTACATAGGTACTAATGATATTGTGTATGCGATTATATATTATATTTACATACATGATGATGTGTATATGATAACATGAGTATTTCATTTCGAAAAGAAGTATATGCATTATCATTTGAGTTAGTGACTTCCATCTAGCCTAGCGTTGTCCAGGTGTTTTCTATGAGTTGAGAGCTGAGAAGAATCATCGTTTTTTGCCCTGAGGCAGAAACCGAGAGCCTGAACGGAAGACTTTTCCTACAGGCGAGGAAATTCAGCTTGAGGAAGCCTTTTCTTCCTATACTGGAGACACTTCCAGTGATTCGTTTCTTATTCTTTAAAATCATGGACAATATAGATGGTAGAATATCGAACTATTTCGCAACAACATCTTTTCCCAATGCACTTTTCCACCGCTTCGATAACACGTCTTTTCTCATTGAAAGACCCTCATTCTTTCTTTCACTCATTTTTAATTCAAAAAACCGGTTTTAGTTCAACGCAATTCTAAGGAAGACTGCGCAAACTCAATTAAGACAAGTGCAAGATGAAAAGTATCACAGAAGAGTGGGGACTTCAAATTATAGAGTGTTTGGGTGGTTTGACTTCAATTAAAGAGTGTTATTGAGCAAGATAGCACAGCTACAACTTCAAATATCGAGGGGGTCAGAACACGTTGATTTTTTTCAAATTATCAAGTGTTTTCAAGGAACTGAAAAGAACTTCAAATTATCGAGAGATTCAATTTATCGAGTGATTCAATTTATCGAGTGTCAAATTATCGAGAGTCTACTGTACTAGAATTTGACTATTCTGGTTGTTCCTCCTTTCTGGTAGCAAATCCAACAGGAAGATTCTGTGTGTAGGCACAGCAGTATTTTTCAAAAACTACCTCTGTTATGAACTGGGATCTGTACACGATTAACCCTAAAATCTTATTTAACCTACAAGTTTTGTGTGATCCGTACTCTAACCTCAATAAAATTAATTGACATCTACAAAATGCAAGGAGAAAACTTTCATATTTCCTGTGACTGGTTTACTGATTTTAAGTTTCAGTTGCCAGGCTTTTCGTCGATCCATAAACACTTTGTCACTTCTACCCAAACACGAAATTTATTCCTAGCTTGAGGAAAGGCATGGAAATGTATATTATTTGGAATTCTTTTTTCTCAGGAAGAACACTGAGGAACTGAACAAAAGCGATTTGAATTATACTTCAAAAGTTATTAATAATGTTAAAGATTCATATAAATCACGACAAGATAATGCAAAATGAAAGAATCATGTCAATATTAAAGGTTAAAGGACGTATTGCTTAGCTTGATTTGCCCATACAGTGCGCGTCAAAATTATGGAACAAATTCTTTTTCTCAAAAGTAAACTATTTGGTAACAAAATCTTGAAACAGGTCAATTTTTGTTTCACTTTTACCAAATTGTTATGCATTTTGAAGGTTTTTTTGTTACACCCTGTGCCATCTCCATCAACCCTCAAAAATACGATTATTTATTACTGCTCGATACGTAGCACAGTGACAAAAATTGTTTTTGCTCGGAGGGTTGAAAAAAACGCAAAATATCGATAACCAAGTTTTAATTTCTATATACTTGAAGAAATAATAATAACTGTCCTATACCGTTTTTCAAAACATGTAATTCTTCATGGCTTGAAAATAAAATTAAAATTATACCAATTATATTTTACCCTCATATATAGTTATAATTTGTTCAGAAAATCAAACAAAAAACTTAACATAAATCATGGATCAACAAGTGAGGTACAAAAAATTGCATCAACAGAGAAAACAAGATACAAGGCAGTGATATACAAAATAAAACGTAAATATCTCTTGGAATACCATTTAAAATGACTCAACTACATACCATCAAAAATATCTATTCAATTTTTTTATTTCCTAAAACGAATACATATTTAAATAAAATCACAGTATATTGATTCATAATTTCATAACTAATAAGACTCGTAGGATTTACAATTATGGCGTTTGGTGAGTATACACTTTCCAACTTAAAACTAATATTATATACATTCATAATAACAACTGCTGTGTCAACCTGTTGGAAGAAGCCAAATTTCTTCGGAATGATAGATATTAAGAAATATTTTATAATATACCCAACAATTTTGAGCGATCGAAATCATTTTAAAAATATCTATAGTAAATAATGCCACTGAAAAAATTTCATTATTGATGTTAAATGTATTTCTTCAAAGGAATAAGGGCAGAAGTAAGCTAAACATAATTCCAAGTGATTTTTCAATAAATGGTCGAAGAGTGAGCAAAAAATGGATAAAACCTTTTTTTTTCACAAAATTCCATCCTGAAAATTTTAATCTTATACAGGGTCTTTATAAATTATTGTAACAGCGTAGTTGGCTTTGGATTGCAGAATACCAATCTCTAACCAATCAGGGCATAGCATGATCACAGAATTCTGTGGTTTGGATAATCCAAAGCCAACTGCGCTGCTACAATCATTTATAGAGACTCTGTATTATACTTGATCCAATGAAATGAAAAAATTCAAAGTTATGTCAAATTGTGAACAGAAGGAAAAATTGAAGCTAAGCTTTTTCACCACTAAATTTTGTATTTTGTGCGTCAAACATGTAATTAAGGATTTTCAACGGATTCAGACAGAACATAAAAATGAAGATGACAAGTTCCCATCATTTTTTTTCCTAGCGGCCCTCCCTACGAAGATACGAGCTCCTAAATGACGAAACTGGAAATTCATTTTAGTGTAATAAGTTTCAAAATACTCGATATAATTTGATGAAAAGTTGATATGATTAAAAGTATTAAAGACCTCTTAATCACCGCACTCAGATTTCAATGCTTGTTCAGTTTACCAGGGGCGGACTGGGTCGTACATTTTAATTCTTACATTTTTAACATCCTGTATGATAATGTGCTAAAAAACAAATTTGGATACCTTGAACATTAAGCTGAAGAAAAGGTTCTCTTGTTCAGTGTCGATAAAATGAACCGTTTTCGAAAAAAAATTATGAAAGAAGTAAGTACTTAATTGAAATTAATTTCACTAAAATGAATTTCCAGTGGAGTAATTTAGGAGGTCGTATCTTTTTAGGGAGGGCCGCTAGAAAAAAATTTTTTGGGAACTTGTCATTTTTTATGTTCTATCTGAATCCGAGAGATTTCCCACATTTTTCTGGACATGTGTTTACTCACATTTCATTAGATCGTGTATAAATAGCTGAAGAATGTTATATTATTCTGATTATTACTTGAAAATACGACACACATTTTTCTCCCAATAATTTTGCCAACATTTTTCCTCTAGCTTTTCAAAAGCTGATAATTTTTCACGTTAAATCCGACATATTTTTACTCAGTAGCATGATTTCTTAGAAAAGCAATAATTTATCTTCAGTAAATGGAGGTATGTCTATTACAGCGATATCTGCCTAGTAGCCTGATAAAAAAGGTTTGAAACAGTAATCTAGATGTCATTATGATCGAAAAATGTTATTATATTATAATTATTTCAGTAACTTTTCGAAAGCAAAAATTGAAGGAGACATAAAGGATCTAATTGAAAAAAACACATTTAGTTAATTCAGTTAAGGTTTTCACTGATCATTACTAATGATTGAGGTAATAAAAAATATTGATTAATTTACTCTGTCACTTTTTGCTATTATTTTTGCTTCATGCCTTCGAAATAATCTTGGTAACCTTGTGAAATCATTCTCGAACCATTTTCAACATTTAGAAACCTTCACACTTGTTACAATTTTCTAAGTTAAAATATTTTCGGTAAATATTTGAATTTCGGTGTCCAGATATCGACCAGATTTTAGTGTCATTGTATTCATTCAGTCTTCCTGAACAACATTAGTGAAACCAACAGATGGTGATCTGTCTTAGTTTGGAAAATATGAACCCCCAAAGTTCCAAAAAAGTTCCATCGTCATATCACTTTTTTTACTATAAAAACACAAATTCACTGCTTCAATTTAGTCCATAAATCATCTTCGAATATTCAAATAACAATTCGATTAGTTTCATTCAAGGTATATTCAATAGTTAATGCAAAAACCTTGAAATTTTAGAGGCACCACATATCCACAAATTCTAAGGAAAGCCCACCGTTTTTAATGGTAGATTTGGCATTGTCGCAGATTCATTCGCGCGAATATGATACGATGCCTTCCCGTAAATCCTGCCATCATTTAATATGTCACTAGCCGAAGGACGGAGCAGTGGTGCCAAACTTACCATGAAGAACGGCGTGCTTTCCTTAAAATTTGTGGATATGTGGTACCTCTAGAATTTCGATGTTTCTGCATTAATTATTGAATATACCTGAAATGAACCTGATCGAAAAGTTATTTGGAAGTTCGAAGGTAATTTAAAGATTAAATTGGAGCAGTGAATTTGTGGTATTATTGTGAAACAAGCGACGTGAAGATGGAACATTTTTGGAACCTTGAGCGCCTAAATTTTTCAATCTAAGACAGACCGCCACTTGATGGTTTCACTAATGTTGTTCAGAAAGACTCAATGAATACAATGACACCAAAATCTGGTCGATATGTGCATATGTCACCGAAATTCGATATTTATATTTCTATTCGCAAAACGAATCCATCATTTATTCCTAGGAAATACAGCTTTATTTCATTTGACGATCCTTTTGAAACGAGAATTCATCTACAGGTCGATGCCATTGTGATGATGGAATAAATTTCTTCATGAATTATTGTCATTTGGAGAGGCGATAACATGTACCTGTTTACCCTTTGTTGCGTTATAAACTTGTCCAGCACTGAAAGGTTCTAGTCTTGGATGAGTTTCATTTTTTCCTGTAAAAAATTTCACAGTTGGGATAATTTTTTAAAAAGTTTATTAGTTTAATTCGAATCGAACAAAAACTTTTATATTTCTTTTGGCAATTCCCTTTTATCTACTCTAGTTAGTTTCAGTTTAAAAAGGGTTTACAGTTCACTGTGACCTCAAGGTCTATTGTGGACCCTTACAGAGCTGTTTTGGCCACACCCTTCACAGCTCGCCTTGCAGTTTCAGAGATCTAATGAAATCTAATATCTGTGAAGGCTTCAACGAGGCTAGTTCCTCACTCTTACAAGTTTCTCGCCCAAGGTATTTTCTACTTAGTGAATGGGGGTGTTTTCCTCCTCCCCACAGAACCTACACTCGTCAGTGTCTGATAATCCCATCCTCAACAGGTGCTTCCTAAGGCGACAGTGTTCTGTAAGAAAGCCAGTGAGGAGGTGTAATTCTTTCTTACCAAGATCAAGATATATTTTGGATCTTGCTGTTTCAAAGTTCCGTAGGAACTTGGTGGAATGATCCATCCCTGGGAGATTCCGTCAGTTTTTTTCCCTCTCGACTTTCTCCTTCTCCAGAAACTGCTTCTTATAGGCACATTTACCTATACCACAAAAGGGTTCTGGGCCAATGAGTGACATTCGTGCGCCCTTTTTGGCGAGTGTATTGGCCTCTTTGATTCCCGAATAGCCGGGAACCCAGATTAAAAGGACCTTATTTTTCTTGCCTACCTCATTGAGTTTGTTCCGGCACTCCCAGATCATCTTTGAGTGGATGACGTAGGAGCTCAGTGCTTTAATAGCAGCTTAACTATCTGAGTGTATGGCTATATCGCACTTCTGATAGTTTCTTTCTAGATTTATATCTTGACATCTTTCAATAGCTAAGATTTCCGCTTGAAAGAAGCTCATACAGGAGCCTAGCGACAGTGCACACTTGGTACTTGGCCCGTATGTCCCAGCGCCAGATCCTGTAGAGGTTTTGGAACCATCTGTTACCATTTTACTGTATTTTCTTTGAGGTTATAATCGGTGTATACCCGTTCCCATATTATCTACTCTTTCAAAAATTATAATTCTCGTAAAATTTACGATTTCATAATATTTATTATTGTATGTTTATTTTTGTATATGATAAAAGTCATAGATATTTTGAATTTGTTAGAATTTCATGAGCATAGTTGTGAAATTGAAATAAAGTCCACAACAAGTCATCTACGTGGGAGACATCTGTTTATCTACAGAAAAAATCGTATATGTACCTAAGGATGAATTTTATCTCTATGTATAAAAATCAATTGCTGTCTGTTAGTCTTGCTAAAACTCGGGAACGGCTGAACGGATTTATCTTATCTTGGTGTTGAAATATTTGTGGAGCTACTGAATATATTTCTTGAAGATTATAACATTTGCCGATTGCGACAAGACCCTTCTATGACAAGCGTGGAAAAATTCAAGTTGACACATGAGAAACTTTTGGAGAACTGGTCATTGTATATTTTGTAATAAAAAAAGCCTCAATTGATATAATGAAAGTAGAATTGGCCCTCGATTGACAAGGTATGCCCATATTTGTTAATTGGAGTAGTTTAGAATACTGAAGAAATACCAATTTAAAGAATAATATATCAAAGCTAAATCTATGAAGCATTGACAGCAGTGAATTTAATCTCATTATTCCCTCGTGATTAATGGGTATTATTAAAGCCGAGCACAGAGAATTATAATGGACAGATTTTACAATAGTCGTGGATAAAAGTATTTTCTACAAGTAATGTAGATTAAAGGCAAAACAACGTTAGCCGGGCCAGCTAGTAGGAAATAAATATCATCACAGTAGAGACTCGATAATTCGAATCAATGCTAGGTCCAATCCGGATTAATAAGAAATCCGGAATATCGCGTCTTAAAATTTATTAGAGATGCAATTGAATAAACGATTGTGATAAATATAGGCTTTATTGTCGAAATCACAAAACAAATATACTCCGTTCACGAAAGGTTGAGCGGTCGGTTGGCCATGGAAGTTTGGCATATTCCACGGTTTATATTAAAATTTTAGGTTATGTTCTTTATTTTCTTGTCAGATTGATACGCAATGTTGTCAATATTGCATAGAGTTCTCTGATAACTCGCAAGCTCGTCGGACGAGGCCGAGTACATTCGGCAACGTTGACTTTATTTTACTTTATGACAGTAAATACTGCCAACTTCAGATAAATTAACAAAAGCCTACTATGCTCTCAACCTTTCGTGAACGGACTATACATTATTTGAAATAATCAGATATTTTCGTAATTTTTCACTTTAAGAGAAACAGAATGCTTAAAGATATCTTTCAGTAGCTGCATTTCAGTAATTGCCATGAATTATGGAGTTAAAAGAACTGCATCGGATTGATTTATGATCTGAATGTATTTTCCAACACCATCTCCGTCTTCGAGTATCTAACAATATTTTGCTTAAAGGCCTTTTCGGTATTTCAGTTTTGTTAATTTGACAGCATTTTGAACCAAGGCTGCATCAGAGCTCAACAGTTTGGAGGTAGAAACATTCCATTTCCACTAATTGATTATTATTGTCTAAAATTTCATTTTTTTTTTGTTTGATAGACAAAGTATAACATGCTCTGCTTCACCATTCTGCACCCAACCAATGTCAATATAATAAAAATATCTAGACTAGTTAGAACCGAAAACCACGCATGCAACGATCGGAAATTCGGATTATTGAGTTTTGCAATCCGGATTATAAGAACATAATACAACTTTGACGTCAATCCGGACTAGTGAAATATCCGGATTATCGTTCTCCGGATTATCGAGTCTCTACTGTATTATTATTAGAACTGAGAAAAGTATTCCAACAGTTAAAAAAATGAATGAATAAAGGTAACTCTCACCTGATTGTCCTTCGGCTGGTATATACTTTGATATCCTAATCAGGGGTAATGGTAAATATCCAGCTGTTAAAGGCATTATATCCAAAATTATAACCTCAGACTCCACATCGGATTCAAAACTAACTACCCCTGCGGTCCTTCCACAAACCGCCCAAACGCTCTGTTCTGCCAACACCTCGTACATTATAGATTTCGTTTTGGCTTGATTATCAAGATTATTTCCTACATTCTTGATGGTTAGATTTAGGTGGCATAGAAAACCAACTCGGCAGAACTCGTTTCCTTTAGATGGTTCTAGGACGGCATCCAAAATATATAATGTCTGAAAAAAATATGGAGATAATTCATTATTTCGATCTCAGAGTAAAAAGTAAACCTATAGTCCGTTCACGAAAGTTTGAGCCGTCGGTTGGCCATGATAATTTGGCATATTCCACTGTGTATATTAAAATTTTAGGTTATGTTGTTTATTTTCCTGTCAGATTGATACGCAATGTTGTCAATATTGCATAGAGTTCTCTGATAACTCGCAAGCTCGTCGGACGAGGCCGGGTACATTCGGCAACGTTGACTTTATTTTACTTTATGACTACAAATACTGCCAACCTTAGATAAATAAACAAATGCCTACTATGCGCTCAACCTTCGTAAACGGACTATATATTAAAATTTTAGGTTATTTCGTTTAATTTCCTGTCAGATTGATACGGTACATTGTCAATATAACATAGAGTTCTCTGATAACTCGGAAGCTCGTCGGACGAGGCCGGGTACATTCGGCAACGTTGACTTTATTTTACGTTACGACAGCAAATACTGCCAACTTCAGATAAATAAACAAACGCCTACTATGAGCTCAAAGTTTCGTGAACGGACTATATGGATGCTTTCACGAATTTGGTTGACACAGCCAAGTACAAGGGCGGATTTTCGGGGGTAATTACCCCCCCCATGAATATCGAAAACCTTAGAAAAAGTTACGCAACGTGGTGCACATATTTTCATTTGTTTGTTTTTTTTTACTACTTTTACTTTACTACTATTTTTTCTTATTATATTATTCCTCCTAAATATTTTGATTAATTTTTTTTCAAGTTTTGAACCTGATTTATCGATCTTGAATCATTACTACCCCCCCGTACCCCCCCTCTATTTTTCCTGGCTACCTCATTGAGTGAGATGAATATAAAGAAAACATTGGTTTTTCGAAAATATTTTCGGCACCGTACACAATTTTCTTTGCTTTTTGTTAGGTTATGAATACGCATCGAAACACATTTTGTTCAATTCAAAATTATCCTTAATTCCGTACAGAATTCTGTCCGAATGAATTGGATGAAAAAAATGGTACCTACTTCAATGTTCTTTTTTTTTCAAATTTGAAATTATTTTCGTGATCACCGCATAATTCACAGTGAGAATGGTATCTTGAGTTTTTTACCTACGACGAATACTTTCTGAGATAAAAAATAAATGCAATTTTATCGTCCAGACACAGAATAAAGCAGTTCAGTTCCATGGTTGTCTGTGTCAATAGAGTGACCGCCAAATCATTTCAAGATCAATCAAAATTATGAAGATAAATATTTTGCAGGGTTTTTTTACTTACTTCATAATCTGAAATATCGAAGAAATATTGGTATAATTTTGGTTCCATATCAATCTCTTTGATTT
This sequence comes from Propylea japonica, assembly GCA_013421045.1. NCBI lineage: Eukaryota > Metazoa > Arthropoda > Insecta > Coleoptera > Coccinellidae > Propylea > Propylea japonica. The sequence continues at coordinate 21,090,091 of CM024240.1, read as the reverse complement.
TATAAGTGATGTTGAATTCAGCACTGAGGGTGGATCCTTTTAATTTGGAATTCAGGATTAGCTCCCACATCAATATGTAAGTGTGACTTTGCTGTAGTAACTGAAATGAAATGAAAAAATGCAGACTAAAAGAGCTATTTTCTATAAGTATTGTTTCAATATCAAGTTTACAATATCAAAATCAGTATAACTGTAATTAGAAGTATTAATTTTTTTTTTCCGCCGACCTCGAAATAAAAGGTGATTTTAATGTGTACTAAATTGAGCATTAATGACCCATTTCAATGCAAAATATATTAGCCATTGATGTGCAATCCTCATGGCAACCGTACAAAAAGTATTCAAAAGCACTACGTGAAATGTCAAAACTCTACTGGAACATAGAAACATAGAAATTCCATTTTGTCAAATGCATGTCTTGTGAAAATTAGAATGTATTTCATAAAAAATCTATACACAATTTATGTTTAGATCGTCGGAAAAATCTTGTTATCAACTCGGTTATTAATCAAGCGACTAATGGTCTCGAACTTTAAAATATCTCGACCATTAGTAGCTGTCTTTAATAACCAAGTTGATTAAATAACTATTCCGTCGATCTCAAAATAAAAGGTGATTTAAATGTGTACGAAATTGATCATTAATGACACATTTTAATGGTCAATTTGTGCTATTTTAATGTGCAATCCTCATGGCAACCGTACACAAAGTATTCAGAAGCACCACGAGAAATTACAGAACTCTACTGGAACATAGAAAATGAGAATGTATTTCAATCAAGAGTTAATACACAATTCATATTGACGTCTTCGGAAAAATCTTTTAATCAAATTGGTTGTTAATCTGGCGACTAATGGCCAAAAACTATTAACGCGTGAGCGGTGCGATACGCGTTAAAATATTTTGACCATTAATTGCTGACTTTAAAAACCTAGTTGATTCAATAACTATTTCATTTTTTGTTCGACTAACTATTTAATTGAAAAACATATAATGGCAAGTTTCCAAAAAATTTCTCATATGTCAACTTAACTTTTTCCTCACTTGTAAAAGAAAAAGTCCGGTCACGGTCCGAAAATGTTATAATCTTCAAGAAAAATATTCAGAAGTCGTGGATAAAGTATAGTATGCTTCTCGAGTATAAAGGCTGTTATTCACTCGGCGATTTAGGCCACTCGCCTACGGCTACCTCGTGAATAATAGCTATCATTATACGCTCGTTGCACAATATACAGGTCAAGATATACATTAATGCTTACCTCAAGTTTATAATTCTTATCAAGAATTTGACAGTCTTGTTTTATGGTCAACACAGGTTCTTCTATGATAATATCAGTATGACACTGTCCCATTAAACTAATTTGTACAAATTTTCTAAACTTCACCGTATATAATTTCCAACTGCTCTTCAGTGGTGGCGTGAAACTTAAACTAACAACAATAGGTTTGGGATTCCAAGGACAAATTATGGAAACTTGGTGATCTTTGGAGAGCATATCGGCCATCACTCTTAACTTTCTTCTCACACTCGAAAATATTTCTTGCTTGCCCACTTCGAATTCACAGCTGTTCGTTAAAGGACCTTCTTGAGAAGTTTGTAGGGCTAGACCACGAGAGGAGTTGAGTTTTATTCTTAAACTCTGAAAAATAAATACGGGGTTATTTTCAAGAATATACTGATTTAAAACATAATCAAGAATGAAATTATTGATTGATTTTGATTACACTACACTCACTTTCAAAAGTCCTACAACTCCTAATTATTGAGGCTATCTTAAACTTAAACTTAGAAAAAAAAATTAAAACCTTGGGTTCAGGTAATGAAAGGTTTATACAGATCTGAGTTCCCGGTCACTCGGGAATCAAAGGAATACACTAGCCAAAGAGGGCGCACAAATGTCACTCATTGGCCCAGAACCCTTCTGTGGTATAGGTAAATGTACCTATAAGAAGGAGTTTCTGGAGAAGCAGAAAGCCGAGAAGGAAAAACTCTGGCGGAATATCCCAGGGATACATCATTCCACTAAGTTCGTTCGGAACTTTGAGACAGCTGGATCCAAAAGATATCTGGATCTTGGTAAGAAGCAATTACACCTCCTCACTGGCTTTCTTACAGGACACTGTCGCCTCAGGAAGCATCTGTTGAGGATGGGAGTTTGGGTTCTGTGGGGAGGTGGAAGAAACCCCCATTCACCTAGTCACGTATTGCTTGAGCACTGCGAGCCTAAGGCATATCTATAAAAATATCTTCTTTTTATGTTTATAGAAGATATTTTTATAGATTTTACAGATGTTTTTAAAATGGCTCAAAAAACCCGAAACATGTCACCACAATCCATACTAATATTATAAATGCGAAAGTAACTCTGTCTGTTACTCTTTCACGCCTAAACGGCTGAACGGATTTTGATGAAATTTGGTATGGTGATAGATGATAACCTAGAAATGGTCATAGGCTATAAATAATCACGCCATCGTTCTTAGGGGGTAGGCAGTAGGCAGATAACTAAATTGAGTTAGTGATTTTTAGTCGTTTTTGTTGGGACTTTTGCTCTTTCACGTCTAAACGGCTGAACAGATTTTGATGAAATTTAGTGAGGTAATAGATGGTTACCTAAAACGGATATAAGATCAAAATGATCACGTCATCGTACTTAGGGGGTAGGAAGTAGGCAGAAAACTGAATTGAGTTAGTGATTTTTTTATGGTTTTTACTGGGAGTTTTGCTCTATCATGCCTAAACGGCTGAACGGATTTTGATGAAATTTAGTTAGGTGATAGATAGTAACCTAGAAAAGGATATGGGCTATTAATATTCATGCTATCGTACTTAAGGCGTAGGCAGTAGGCGGAAAACTAATTAAGTTAGTGATTTTTAATCGTTTGTTTTAAAAGTTTACCTCATTCACGCCTTAACGTCTGAACTGATTTTTATAAGACTTGAAGCGATTTCGAATGGCTTTTGCGGTTGGTTCATGCTTGACCGGTCGGTACATCAACGATGACGTCCGACCTCCGGTTGGTTCCGGCCCATTCGAATTCTTCCTTAATGAAACGTTTGGTTGATCGGCTAGCTGTCAAGTTCAATTCAGAGATAGAAGGCGAACACTCAACAATTTCCAAAACTTAATCTTAAACAAATAATAACAAACAATTTTGAAGTAACAATAACAAATAAGTTATGGCCGATGGAGGGAGATTGTAGAATAAAAAGAGATAGAACTATGAACCAGAGATCGAACCGTGCTGCAGAGCACGGTTCGAGTTTCGGTTAACCAACCCTGAAACAGCTGATTTATTACGTCATCAATTCATGAACCATACAAAAACCAATATCAATCGAAAGCGGTTGGTCAACAAATGACGGACCAAATCATGAACCAACCAAGAACCAACATCAATCGAAATCGCTTTTGGTTAATATAAAGATAGGATTCTAGGCACGGACACAGGCTACTTTTCATGGCAAGAAAATTCCTCATTCCCGCGGAAATCTAGCGTGATCGTGTCAAGAAGCGCCTGACGACATAGCTACTGAAATGATTTTGATGTTTTTTTTTAACTGAGTGTTACTAAGACTTCAAGTTAGTATTTGATCACTTTTCTAACTTAGAGGGTCGGGTGGCGCCATAATTTAGGGAATTTATGATAAAATTTTGATGCAACTGTCTTTATTTAACAGTTTTACTTGGATCGAAACTTATAGGGTTGGCAGGTAGTTAGTTAGTAGTATTTTAAACCGATCTACATTATTTACTTTTTATATTTACTAAGGAAACATTCGGAGCTATCCATTATGTAGCTTAGGTTGCTTTTGAACAAATTTTGATGTGAAGTTGAGGACTGGAACACGATAGTGGGACATTGTTGCAGGGGGACTTACAGCCAGGAGAAAACAAAAAACTTATGCGGACGAAGTCGCGGGTAAAAGCTAGTAATTTAATAAATGGTTGCACTCAGCGAAGTATTTTATACCTTTCCTCATTGATTTAAATAGAAAGCTAGCACAATGCAGTACTATTCATGCCGAGACGCATCTCTATGTTGACTTCTTACTCTGAGGGTCAAGCACAAAATAAGTAGACAATACTCACGGGATCCACAGGATAACTGCCAATGGTTAGTATCAGGTTCATGGTTTGTTCGATACCGGACAATAAAGGTGCAGGATCTTTATACAGTCTCAAAGATGGCCCTTCTTCCTCAACCTCTAATGAAAGCCTTGGTATGATTGGTTGAGAAATTAGTTGTAGTAGTCCAATATGAATAGCCAATTGTCCTAATTGAAATTTCCCTGTATTGGTTGCCTTTACGCTCAGTCTCATTATATTTGTTCCAGGAGTTAGTAGAAATGGCTGAAAATGTAGAGGAAGCTTCTGTTAACCTTATAGAAATATATAGGGTGTATTTGAATAACACTGAAAAAATCATCATTTTATGAAAGAAATGTTCCCATAAATGTAGGTCCAGTAATGCATTGTTTCAAAGATACAGGGTATTGAAGTTTAATTTGAAAACTGATTAAAAAAGTGGTACACTGAGACATTTTGAACTAAAAATATTTTTTAGATTCTTCGTTCAATATGTGACAGAAAATCTCTTATTTTTTTGTGTGGGGCACCGTTTTTATGAGAGAAAGTGAAACATCTCAACGCGTATTTGTAGCAGGGTTTGAAGGATATATATCAAGTGATATATATCATGATATATATCTTGAGATTTGTTCGGCCGCCTACACAGACCCAAATCGGTATACTCGACCGACTTTCAAACCCAAAAGTGACGTGTCCAGACCCGGCTCCGGGTCTGGTAACGTTTGACCTTAGAATCGTTTTGAGGGGGATGAAGGGATCCTAGGGGTGAATTTTCAGCCGGGTCTGAAAAATCGGTTATACACGTGATTATATACAAAAAGTTTCAGGGAGTGGCCAGTGCGAGGGCGCTTCGGTCGACATGAGTTCGATGTATATAATTTGTATAGTAGACCAACGCAATGAGTCCCTAAATATGGCAACGCTGCTTGTTGAGAGCGTTATAGTTGTATTTGATCTCTTTCTAATTCATACACCTTGAATTCACTATTCGAGGACTTATACGATCCCGGTATAGACAACCGCCAGGCCGTCGGTGAAATTCTCAGCGAATATTCCGGATAGACTCGTATATTGTCATTAGATTCTTTTGATATGAACATGAACTGAAGGTTACCGGTAACCTCATATTATTGATTTGAAAAATACCTCTTGTATTTTATTGCCAAATTAAATTTTTTATTTTTTTTTTTCACATTTAGTACGATCGGGTAATAAGGGTCACTGCAGTGCGGTTAATGGGAATCAACTCCCATTATCATTTACGAACAGTACATCCGCTTATTGCCTGGGTTCTTCATAACAATTTTGATTTTTTCTGAGGATTTTTTTGAATTTTTTTTTAAATCGATAACAGATATGATAAAACTAACAGTGATTAAAGAATTTTGTGAAAAACCAAGCTGTTCTCTACATTTTTTCAAATTAACGTTTTCTGGAGGTAAACAGGGGACAGTGTTCCAGAAAATATATCATTCTGTAGATTTCCAATCGAAATTCTTATGTCACATGGTGTGAACTATAAAATATAACATTTATGCCAAACTTCACTCGACTATCTTGTGTAGTGTAATACTATAATTTTCGAGGTCATGTTTCGTAGAACGAATACAGGACAGCACTCTCCGATGCGACGCCGCGCCGCGCCGTCAGGCTGCTTATAACAGTCTCGAATCAAATAATGGCTATCTCCGATAGTTTTGTAAGTTCAAAAAACTCTTAAAACACTCTTTCATGTCGTGTTAGTGGAAGTTTTTTTCTCTCTCATTTTGACGAGTTGTTTCTGTACCTACTGTAATATTAAGTGGATGCTTTGTTGTTAAATGAGAAGTTCAATCATCACAGATTGCATGCTGAAAGCACTGATTAATTCATCTTCACTCTTTGAGATGTTAGCAGTGGCCCTACATCAGGGCCTCAATGCAAGTTTCTCCGAGTGATGGAAACACCCAATATTTTTGGCGACTGCGAAGTCAAGTAATTTAAGAAAAAAAATGACAAACAAAAAATTCCTTGCATTTAAGAAGGCTAACTTAACTATTTTCAATTTATCTATGTTTCAATAATTTTACGTGCCGTTATCTACGAAGTTTAAAGAAACAGTTTTTAAAGAGGAATATAGATTGTTTGATACCTCATATAAAAACTCCACATATCAGCTTCGTATTTCTGTATATTTCTCGAAAACCCAATTGAAGTCGATTTCAATTGTGTTTTCGAGAAAAATACAGATTATTATAGGATGGTCATATCTTCTCTGATTCGTGATAAGACCTAAAGTGTTTCGATTATCCTGTTATTTCAAAACTATGGTTTCATGGAGATTGACTTCAAGAAGTGGAATAGCCAGTGGGTTGGCTACCCCTCTGGAATTTTCAATAAGTAGTATTAGCCATGTGATACATCATTTGAGAGCTACCCACTCCAAAAATATTTCCTGATTCTTGATCTTGCATGAATCGTTTCTCCAAAATGATAGTAAAATTTCTCGTTTTTTTAATATATTGTTTTCGGAGATACTTAAACAAGGGAATATTTGATTGCGGGACATAGAAAAGTCCTTATGTGAGTAAAATTGAAGGAAATTTAGTTGAACCATTAATTGAAATTCAGTTCAATTTTACAGAAGGCTGCAGATTATCAAAACCTGATGAGCTTAGCTTTCAAATGATATATCCCACGCCAATCTTTCCCTATTGAAAATTCAAAAATGACAGCCATCCCACTTAAGAGGATGAAAATTTCACTTATGAAAAACAATTGCTGAAAAATCATAGTTTAAAAATGAATAAATAACCACAAATTCATGAAAACATTAATGTCTCAACACGAATCAGAAAGTATTCTCATATGATATTATGAATATATTAATGTGTCATTAAACCAATTCTCGAAAAAAGTTCAATAATAGAAAGGTGGCGTGAAAAGCTTTCATTTTAGGCATCACAACCTGTCTTCTTCATTCAAAGTTTGAGGGTGGCCGCTGCCTCATGCAAGGGGTGGATATATCTCTAATCAGTTGCGTCTACCCTCTCCAAACAAAAATTGATCTTCCTCTACGTTCTAACGACTGTGGCCAATTCGCTAGTAAGTGGCTCTGTTTTGTTTTCAAATGGCCAACCTGTATACGCAGAGTACTTCCGTATTTTATGGAGATTTCAATTTCTTGAAGCGTTATAAGAAAGGATATTTTTGAGGTAAAAAATATGGAAGCAACTTTCAGAATGAATTTGCTTCAATCGGGATTCTTCAATTCCCTTGAACCAATAATAATAGTTTATTGTTTTTTACTGAACTATCGTGGTTTACTCAACCACTTTATCATAGTACGTATCTGGAAATTGATTTATATTCCTGAAGTTATAATACTGTCGTAGACAAAAACTAAGACGTATGAAGATTAATAAGAATATAGGAAATTTCACATTCCTTTCAAACCATGTTTTCAATATAATATTAATTTCTTCTATCATAGTTCTGAATCATTTTTGTCATTGCCAATTTTATAACTCCCCAAAAATTTTAATTTCCCCAGGAAAAACCTGGCGACGCACTTGATTGATTCACCCCTTATCATTTTGCTTCAATTGTCTAACTAAAGAGTTCGTTTCAAGATCATTGAGAAATGTGTTTTCATTCGAACAATTACGTCTCCTCATGAATGAACATTCAGCTCATTGTGAAAACATGAAATTTCGATAAATGAAACTTTCTCAGTACAAAAAATTATGCATCACAAAGAACCTTCTACGACCAGAGTGAATGGATTTTTAAAGTTGGGTTCTTTTTGAAAGTTTTGATACCATACAGTGAGTTGAAAAAAATCCATCAATGCACCCTAATTGTCGATTACCGAAAATAAGAAATTTTTAAGACCTCGGAATCCAGGATCAGTCATTTTTCAGCGAATGAAAATGAGAAATTTCATCTTCACGGTCAGGCAGTTGTTCCCTTCCGAAGGATATTTAATCTTTTCGTCGACTCATCATTACATATACAAATTCTTTTATGGCACCTACTCTTTTGATCCCTTTTATACACTGAAATTGTAGCGACCGGTCCCGGCAACCTGGCAACACCGCTTGGATCGAAAAGTTGGTCGTATATACCGATACTGTATAAGTGGGATTGGAAAGGTGGCGTAATGTTTCGGGACCGAAAAGTAATATTGATTATACGACTTTTTCAAATGAAAAAATCCTTTCCCCTCTCAGTATGCCTAGTGAGTTATATTTGCAATACGTCCATTTTTTGCATATATACAACTGAAAAACTGCCGGATTATATGGGTCTTAGGTCGCCTTAGAACGTATCGGGACTGGATACGTCTGTCAGATAAATATATATATATATATCATGATATTTATAGTTGGATATATATCCAACATATTGAAATACTGTATTTATTGAATTAAAATACAGACAATACAGGGAATGTACAAAAATGCGTTCGGAATTGGAGAAACAAATCGGTATATTTCAATTGGATGTTCAGCTCATATTTTGAATTATTGGCAAAAGACTTAGAAATTCCTTCTGCAAATTCCAACATTTTATAAGTCATAACGTATTTTCGAAACAAGCATGTACCTTCTGGACTCTACAATCAAGCTGGAGGTAAAAAAACTGGTTATGCCCATGGAAATAAGATGGAGCACAATGAATAATGCACTTATTTTTATTGGTCAAAAAATTTTGTACAGTGATATATATCCGATATATATCTGATATATATCCGATATATATCATGTGATATGATTTTATTTAAATATCATGATATTTTCGAACCCTGATTTGTAGTAGAACGTTACGTTAAAATAAATAATGTAAGCAGATAATAATATTAATCGATTAAAATACTCATACTTCGGAGCTAATCTCGTCCTCGTTCATGACAAAATGCAAGGAAGTGGTATCAACCAGAGCAGCTATGGATCGCCATTTCGTCTTTATTAGGACTCATCAGCATGGAATAAGCATTGTGATACTGCTACCTGGTAGAGCTAAAAGGACTGTAATGGCGTGCAGACGTCTATGCGGAAAAAATTGGGGTTTTAACCAAAAATACTGCCATTGATGTAAGTCATGTTTGTGAGACCTATAATCACAGATGGGGCAGTAGCCTGGTTTGCCAAGGCAAGTCAGGTAAGTACTAGCAAAAGGCTCGATAAAGTACAGAGGCTTGCCTGTGTGTGCATCACTGAAGCTATGAGAACATGTCCAACTAGGACACTTGAAGTCATTACGGATCTCACACATCTACATCTAGTGATTGATAGGGTAGCCCATGAGGCAATCCTCAGAATATTAAGGGAAGGTATAGGTAATGATAGAATAAAAAATCAGAGAGTCTGGTACTCTCTGAACAACTACATCTCATCTGCGAACTTCCCTAGTGATGTAATGATCAAGAAAGTAATTGCTTCAGAACATTGCTAAGTAAAAGAGAGGAATGGAAACGGGAAAACACCGACTATAAACTCAAAGAAAATACCGTAAAATGGTATACAGATGGTACCAAAACCTACAGGAGCTAGCGCTGGGATATACGTCTAGATATAAATCTGGAAAGAAACTATCAGAAGTACGATAGAGCCATACACTCAGATAGTCAAGCTATTAAAGCACAGCTCCTATGTCATCGACTCAAAGATGATCTGGGATTGCTGGAAGAAACTTAATGAGGTAATCAAGAAAAATTTGGTCTTTTTAACCTGGGTTCCCGGCCATTCGGGAATCAAAGGAAACGAAGAGGCCAATAAACTTGCCAAAGAGGGCGCACAAATGTCACTCATTGGCCCAGAACCCTTCTGTGGTATAGGTAAATGTACTTATAAGAAGAAGTTTCTGGAGAAGGATAAAGCCGAGAGGAAAAAACTCTGGCGGAATCTCCCAGGGATGGTTCATTTTACTAAGTTCCTTCAGAACTTTGAAACAACAAGATCCAAAAGATATCTGGTTCTAGTATAATCACGAAAACAGGCGTAAATATCTTGAAAATGATAAGAATAACCAAAGTAAGGTTGATGCTCATTAACAGAAGCGGGGGGAATAATAAACATAGAGATCTTTTCCTCACTTCTGCCTCTGTTTATATCTGACAGGGCCTATCACAACGGCGCACCTATCATAGCACCGACCATAGCACCTCACCAAGCCTCGCACCTCAAAAATAAATAAACCATGTTTCCTTATAGGAGTGTCCACAACGGAGCACTGACCTACGCACCTCACCTAGCACCGACCAGCGCACCAACGAGCGAAATTCATTTTGTATTTATTTAAGCTCCGAACCACGCACCAAATATGACATAACCTCAAGATTTACGTGTGTTTATATTTGTCAAACGATGTATTCGTATTCAATTTCCAATCATAATAAGGAAAGATTTCCAAAATCTTCAAATAAATGAACTATTTTCTTAGGACTACGAATCAATGATATGGTTGTATAAAGTACACGAATGCTATTGGAATATTATCTATCGAACGATTGTTCAATTTGATGATTATATTGGACATAACTAATTTTTAAAGCTCTAACCAGAATCAACCTACTAACTGATGATTACTCGAATAGTTTTGTTTTTTTCATTGGAAAGTAAGTGGTAAAGAAATAATAATGAAATCTATATAATGTTTCCGTTCATGTTCGAATCAATGAAGAAGTCGAAACACCGGCCTCCTACAACTTGATAAAGAACACATATCAAATTAGTGTTTCAATATTCAAAACTCATTTTATCACATTTGAAGTAATATCGATTGATGTTGAGAACACGATGTATTCAACGAAAGAATTAGGCATTCAGTTTGTTTACTTTATGATAAATGATTAAATCAAGTATATCCAACCATTCTTCTTCTATTACTATTGCTTTGCTTTTATGAATTATATCGCAGAATATAAGTTTGTGTTGTTGAATTAACTGAAACAGTCTTTCCAAATGCATTTTTAGGTTTTTTGAAGATTTAAATGCTGATTTGAACAATAAAAACAAAGATACATAACCTAGAAATAGGCGTGAGGGTCGGGGCTTCAATGTGGACAGTCCAGGGCTTGGTGCATGGGTCGGTGCTATGGGCGAGGGTCAGGGCTTTGGGCGAGAGTGCGATGGGCTAGGGTCGGTGCTCCGTTGTGGACGCGCACATGACTTGAAGAAACATAAACAATTGAACCACACGTGAACGCAGAAGTAAAATGAAAAAGCAATTGACATGACTTACCAATTTAATGGATTTCAAGCACCTTCTAAAATCACTATGTACAGGTGGACAGCTATCCTTTCTTTTAAGCTCATTCAATTTGCAAACTACACTAACACTAGACAATTGTTTATCTTGCTTATAATCCAAATGCCTTTGTATTTTCAACTTTCTTGAACCCACATCGGTATCCTTAAAATCTTCCTCTGAAAGACTCCTTCCTTTACAATATTTCTCAGTCCTCTTATTGGGTTCATTTTCCAATGAAACCATTATATTTGAACATAAAATTTCCCTTGGAAAATTCGATTCTACTACACATTCCAATTCAATATTACTGTCTTGCATTATAATTCCTAAATTTTTTACACTAATTCTTATTATATTAATAATATCACTGAAAGGCACAACTAAGGGTTTCTCTAACTTGTCAACGTATCTACGCATTTCATCGAAGTAGGACCATCTTATTAAAGTATCTAAATCCACTGCCGATGACACATTTGTGCAGCACCTAAAAAGAAATAATGCTATAGTTTATCCAAAGTCACTAAACACTCATACATAAATCAATTTCAAGCGGATAACTGGTTATCATTTTGGTTAGTCAATTACATTCAAGTGGTTTTGGTTATTTTTGGTTGAAATGACATCATAAGTAAGCCCTTCGACGTCATTGATTTGAACCGCAAATGACCAGACTAAAAAGCTGGGTTAAACTTCTGGTTATAAGAAAAGTACGGTTGTACGCGGCAAATTTCAAAAGTTGTTGACTGACGAAGCATATTTGAAGAAGATATGTTTTCGTGAGCTTAGCCACGTTACGACTTAAACTGAGAAAACTATTTCAACAATTTCAATTATCTGCTTAGTTTTATTCATTTAGGAATTAAACTTATCTATTGAAATCTCTAAGATTTGGAAATTAACGCTTCCAAAAGCTTTGACTTGTTAATATTATTTAAAATAGAATTGTCTGAAGTTCTTGAAGATTGCCGATTTTATTTAAGCATAACAAAACATTCTTTCTTTACTTAGATAATGGGAAAAGCTTTGTGTTACAATTAATAGCTCTCGACTGTTGGAAAAAATTATGAATTAGTGTTTAAGTTCCCAAAAAAAGTTTTACTAATAGCAAACTTTACTGTAACGTGTGAGATGTAGCCAAATACCACAACGATATCAATACATGTGAATTTAAATCTATTGGGTAGTATATTTTTCGGTAATATATTTTCCCTTCGAATCATTTCTGTCAGAACAAAAAAACTTTTTTTTGTCAAGCGGGACATTCTGAAAAATATATGTTTTTCTCCAACCATCAAAAAATGTCGACATTTTTGTACTACACTACTGGAAAAAAAATTCCAAATATTTCGGCAATTTTCAACATGCCGTAACTTTGAGAGGAATGGTCGTACAAGGAATTTAAAAAAAGGAAATTATAGCTCCAAGTGACTAGTTTTTGGATTAGAGCTTCAAAAGTTTTAAGTTTCAGTGGTTTTTGAGTAATGATAGAAAAATCAAAAAATCAGCAACAAAAAAATTCTCAAAATTTTACCACTTTTTTTTTCTTGTCTACGAACGTGGAAATTTTATTTTTGCATAATCGTTATAATAATGGGATACTTTGTTCATTCAGCTTCAATTTATTTTTTTATTGACCTCAATACGTCCACTTCTCGTCGAGATATCGGTCTTCAAATGGAAAAGAATCCATTTGTCTTTGATTATCGATCGTTATTAAATTAATAAAAATTTTATTTGTTAGTTTATTTTATTTTTCCTTTTTTGAAATTTATGTACTTTTTGCAATTAAAATGTGGAAAAAGCTCGAGAAAATTCTTTTTTGCCTTTTTTAAAGATTATGAGCTTCTCAGAGCAAAAAACGTGATCCTTATTTTTTTTCAAAAATTCAATGGAGTCCAACAAAAAAACGGCTCGCTGGATTGAGTTAGCTCTTCGTAAGGATTTTATCAACATATTGAACTGTGAAAGTCACACTTAACATTATTGGTTTCCTCAACATTTTCGATCCAGCGGTGGATTTTCCAAGAAACCACCAAAAGCCCTTTTTTTGTTAAATTTTTCTATTGATGCGACATGAAGAAAAAAATTTCTATGAATAAGCAATGGTTGTTCATTAATCGGAGTTCATTTAAGGTCTTGAATCCCTTCTTCAATTTTCTGTCCGATCATTGGTTGCTGAGAAATCGATAATCAAAAACAAATGGATCCTTTTCCATTGAGACCGATATCTCGGCGAGAAGTGGACGTATTGAGGTCAATAAAAAAATAAATAAAGCTGAATTAACAAAGTATCCCATCATTATAACGATTATGCAAAAAAAATTCCACGCTCGTAGACAAGAAAAAAAAGTGGTAAAATTTTGAGAATTTTTTTGTTGTTGATTTTTCTATCATTACTCAAAAACCACTGAAACTTAAAAAGTTTGAAGTTCTAATCCAAAAACTAGACACTTGGAGCTACAATTTGCTCTTTTTAAATTCCTTGTACGACCATTCCTCTCAAAGTTACGGCATGTTGAAAATAGCCGAAAACTTTGGAATTTTTTTTTGATCTTTTAATTTTTTCCAGTAGTGTATTTTCAGGTGCAAAAGTCATAAATTCCCTTACCGTAATTGCATTTGACGCCGACTTGACAATCAATATTCACCAATAATATTAGATATCCCTGACTACCGACTTGCTGTCGCCAAATTTATTTTAATTTTGGCTTGGTTGGAGAAAAAATAGTATATATTATATTCACATTGAATCCTTGTTTTAAACATTAATATTTTGGGATGCATGGAGTTGAACTTGAAGCATAATAATTTGCATTTGCAAATCGAATTTTGTATTTATTTCATTAAACATAAAAAAATATAAATATAACCTATATTGAAAATTGACAAATAACCAGAAACCGCATTCAAGCGACGAGAGCCGAGGGCCGGTTATTCGTTCTAGGACAAAAAGAGAATAACCAAGGGCTGAACCAATGTCAACCGCAGTTATTATTGAATTATTATTGAAATTGATTCTGATGATTCTTGAACCTGGGTCCGTGATCCGAGTAGATCATCCGTCAAGTGACCTAATGGATCGAGTTAGTGACCCTGAGTAAGTTTCCGAAAACGCCTTCTATTTCGAGTTTTCACACTGTTCATTCGACCTTTTCAAGTCCATATATGACATTTTGCAATGAATAAGATATATTAATCCGCTCCCTACATCTTTCCATTACAAAAGTTGTTTTCTTACCTAATGTACTTTCTCCAATCCTGAGCCTGCTTGTAACAATCTGCTAATTCTTTCTCCGTAACGGCCGCAACCTCGTGCCAACCATCTTGCTTGAAAAGTCGAGCGGCATCACTCAAGAACGCTGCCGCTTTCTGTGTCTCTCCTAACAGCAAATAGAAGGACGCTACCTCTCTACCAATAAGTCTCGCAGATCTAGCTCTGCCAGTGTGCTTGTATGTGCCCATGGCCAATTCTGCCAACTCCTGAAGAAAATTGAAGTAGCGACAATTGGATATTTTATTACACGAACGATGTGCAACGCTATCGCAATAAATTAGATTTTTTTGAAATGGAGGAGTACTCGGATCAATAAAGAAACATAAATCAGTTGTAAACAGAGGTTAAAAATGAGGAAAAGATCTCTATGTTTAAGGTTTGTTCTAACAGAACCGGGAACCGCACAGTGTACGGTCCACCACATGCGCAGTTGACCAAAGGCGTTCCAACAGCGTTTTTGGGCGGTACAATGAACGATCCCAAATCGCGGTCTCGTGTTCCAACTGACCTATAGTCCGTTCACGAAAGTTTTAGAGCATAGTAGGCGTTTGTTTATTCATCTGAAGTTGGCAGTATTTGCATTCATAACGTAAAATAAAGTCAACGTTGCCGAATGTACCCGGGTGTCAATTCTCGGGTTCACTCGTTCGGCGAACGTATACGTTCGCGATATTTTGAGCTTAGATATCTGGAAATTAATATAATTATATCTGTTCAAAATTAACGTAATTTGGTTTCGTCGGAACCAGTAGTTGAAGATATACTCGAGAATATGGGATATAAAATTATTACAATTTACAAAAATCAACGCTCAAAATATCACGAATGTATACGTTCATCGAACGAATAATCCCGAGAATTGACACCCCGGCCTCGTCCGACGAGCTTCCGAGTCATCAGAGAACTCTATGTAATATTGACAACATTGCGTATCAATCTGACAAGAAAATAAACAACATAACCTAAAATTTTAATATACACAGTGAAATATGCCAAATTGTCATGGCCAACCGACGGCTCAACCTTTCGTGAACGGACTATATGTACCGTACCATGTACGGTTCAGTGTACGGTCAAATCGATCCCTGCTAGGAGGTTGGGATCCACCTGCGTCATTGGTATTTCTATTTATTTTAGGTTAGGACGGTTATGTTTATTTCTCAGATCAAAAGAAAGTTTTTTATTCATTGATCTGAGGTTTATTTATTTATCTCATTTGTGTAATTGCTCGCTTGTTTTTTACTTATGAAAGTATACAGGGTGTTCCTAAATGAACGTACAAATGAAAAGGGGAGATTCCTTAAGTGAGTTTAAGAAAAAAAATTCCTATAAACATGGGGTCGCAAACGTTTCGTTTCGAGATACAGAGTGTTGAAGTTTGAATTTTTTTCAAGTTTTTTTCTCATAGTATCTACACTTCACAAGATATTCAACTGAAATTTGGCATAGATATTACATTCGAGAGTTCTCACCACGTGACATGGCAATTTCGATAGAAGATCTACAGGGTGATATTTTTTTGGAACACTGCCACCTGTTCTTCAGCAGAACTTTTTTTGGTGAGCAACTGTTAAATTAAAAAAATGTAAAAAGAAGCTTTGTTCTTATGCTAAACTTTTCGGTCTCTTGTAATTTTGTCGTATCTACCAACGATTTCGAGAAAAAAAAATTGAACGATTCTCTCGAAATTCTCGTAACTACATATGATAGGAAGGCCAGTTTTTAATCTGTGGTGAATGAATTCATACCAGTTTTGACACATTAAATTATTGAACGTTGTTTTTTTCAAAAATTGAAGGTGGTTGCATTTGTGGCTATTTATTTTTTTGAATGTAGTTAGACTACTACAATACTATGAGAAAAAACTTGAGAAAAATTCAAACTTCAACACTCTATATCACGAAAACGAAACGTTTGCGACCCCATGTTTATGGGACTTGTTTTTATTAAACTCACTTAAGGAATCTCCCCTTTTCGTTTGTACGTTCAATTTAGGAACACCCTGTATATTCAAATGAAAACTATTTATTATTTGGCAACATTGAAGAAAGTGACGACGAATTAAAATAACAGTCCGTTCTTGGCATGGAAATTTGGCATATTCCACTGCGTATATTAAAATTTTGGGTTATGTTATTTATTTTCTTGTCAGATTGATACGCAATGTTTTCAATATTGCATAGAGTTCTCTGATAACTCGCAAGCTCGTCCGACGAGGCCGGGTACATTCGGTAACGTTGACTTTTTTACGTTATGACAGCAAATACTGCCAACTTCAGATAAATAAACAAGCGCCTACTATGAGCTCAAACTTTCGTGGACGGACTATGTTAACAATGTATGCTGAGGAAATATTTGAAATTTCCAATTGATATGTGAGCTATTTTATTCCAAAGTTGCTTCAGAATTATCCTTCTAAAGAAGCCCACCTTCTCCATATGAATACCATCATGTAATTAAATTGATAATGTGGTTTTGTTTGCACCACATTTGTAGTCCCGTGTACTTGGGGAAGTCACTTTTATTTCCGAAATGTAACTAAGTAATCGATGAAAAACTTGAAACATCTGAGCAAAAAATTATAGGCATCATTAAGCATCAGGATATTCAATTTAGAAGAGAATTCAAAATTGGCAATTACCCTCCCAAGTATACAAAGTATCGAAAATGTAATATAACACACCATATTTTATTTATTTCATTCTTCAGCGATGTTTTATTACAAGCGAACATACTATGGAAGTAGTGTTAAAGTACTCGAATCAAGTATTACGCGAAGCCTGACGCATTGACTCAATGCGTTGGACTACCCGTGTTACTCGATTTGAGAGAGTCAAACGAAAGTGAAACATAGCACCTAAATCTGTCGAGTATACCACTGTTAAACTGGACGGCAAAATATTCTCTCTAATGCATTGAATATACTATGTTTCCGCTGTGAATTTCCAAACCTGTACATATAAGCTTTTGAGAAAACTCACCAAGTAAGTTTTATTGAATGCATCTTGCGAACAAAGAGCCTCCTTCAATTTGTCAGTAGGCGATGGAGCAATAGGCGTTCCTGGGTTGTCCCCCATTCCTGCTGATAAACCAACAACGATGTGCAATTGTTCTGAAGTGGGTGTGCTTCCAGGTAACAGCCCACATAACTCACCCAAAGCTTTGAGCTGAAGGGTAATAATCACAATTATTGCTTTGGAAGATAAGAAATAAACGTATCCAAGAAACAAGAAAAACAATTTTTTAGAAAAGTGAGTTATTATGAGTATATAACCGTTATGGAACTGTTGGCAAACTATAGCGGAAACGTTCAGTGGCATACGCGCTACCAACCACTACCTAAAGGGTTTTCCAATAAGAGGTGTTATTTTGATATTCAAAGAAAAATGCCATTTTTCAATATAAATGATCAGATCTTTTTTTCATTATGAAGAAGTAGCTATGCCTTCAATAGTGGAAAATAAAATCAGGCAAATGACCACCACGACCACGCTTACAGGACCATATCCTTTTAATGTAATTTTCCATAACCAAATCGCAAAGTGACTGCCCTATGTCCTCGATAGCCTCACGAATTCCATCTTTGAGGTCTTGAATCAATGCTGGGCTATTGGCGTAGACCTTCTCTTTCACGTGGCCCCAAAGGAAGAAGACGCAGTTAAATCACAAGATCTCGGTGGCCAATTGTGATCACCTCTTAGAGAGATAACACGGCCCGGAAACATTTCCCGCAAAAGATCAATGGTTTTGTTGCTTGTGTGGCACATAGCGTAGCACTGAACTTTATAAGCCTTAAGACCCAAATCTTCATGCAAAATACGGTGTAATGACGTTTGTGGAATTCCTAATTCTAAAGAACGACGAGGAATGGACAAACCTGGGTTTTCTTCACCACTTCCGGCGACAGCAGCAATTTTCTCGGCTATTCTTGAGCGACGTGCACGGGTTTTATTCTTCACATCACTAACTTGTCCCAACAGCTCGAATTTTTCCACCAATTTCTTTATTGCGGTCCGACAAGGTACTTCACGACAACCGAAAAATGTTCTAGTTTTACAAACCGTCTCTGCCAAATTTTCACCATTTTTATAGTGAATTTTAATAATTCAATGCGTTCTTGAAGCGTGTATCGTTCCATTTTTTTTAATGGCGTAGTTTCTACCTATCAAATGTCAAAAAATGACAGCTTCAAACGTAACATCTACCGAAATAGAGGGCTATTCAAAATAACACCTCTTATTGGAAAACCCTTTATCATATTTTGACAGGCTTGTAATTAAATTGAAAATAACTCAGTTTCAATCATAGACTTATAAAAGAATGGACAGGACGTGTAAGAGAGAATATTGACTTCAGACAAGGATAGATTAATATTAGTGCGGTGCACAGAACATATAATGAAAACATTGGATCGTATTTATCTACGCATTAGATATTTTTATGTGCTGTGATTTTTCCAATATTAAGAGAGAGAGAGAGAGAGAGAGATAATGTGAAGGATGGAGTGATATTAGTTTATTTTAGTCTATGCACCACACTAATATTACTCCATCCTTCACAGTACCTCTCTCTCTTATGTTGGGGGCACAAAACTAAGTGTGAAAGTCCATGGTTTCAATGCGTAATCAAAAATAATATTATACCTTTTGACTAGCATATGCCCATAGCGACGCTGTATGCCTTGAATACGCTTCTACTTCGCCAGCATGATTGAACTTATCACATGTCTGGAGAACTTCCATTGCCGACAAAAAAAGCCAGCAGTCAAGAGCACCTGGTGGTGACGGGATTTCAAGTATAGATAATTCTCTAGTACATGTATGCAAGAAAGGCAAACATCTGGAAGCCATCTGAAAATAAATATATATAATTTAAACAGAGTATGAATTAAATAGGTATGCATAGTCCGTTCACGAAAGTGTGGGCGCATAGTAGGCGTTTGTTTATTTATCTGGAGTTGGCAGTATTTGCTGTCATAACGTAAAATAAAGTCAACGTTGCTGAATGTACCCGGCCTCGTCCGTCGAGCTTGCGAGATATCAGAAAACTCTATGCAATATTGACAACATTGCGTATCAATCTGACGAAAAAATAAATAACATAACATAACCTAAAATTTTAATATACACAGTGGAACATGCTAAATTGTCATGGCCACCGACGGCTCAAACTTTCGTGGACGGACTATATAAATAAAACAAGAGTATCCAAGACTATGTATAATCCACCCATTATATGTCTGTTCGCTCCGCCATAATAATCCTCATTAATGAAAAATGAGTAATGATTTAGTTTAAGGTCGGATTTATTACTTACGTCCGGAAAAATTTCGGAAAAAACCCACTCTCATACCTTCTTACCAATATCCATTCAAAGAGTGATGTTCTTTGAGTATTTCGTTTTAGCTTAATTTTTTTTCAGATTTATTAACTTATTCCTCATTTTTTTCCCTTACAACTCTGTTTATTTCATCAGTGTATATTTTTTTGAAAGATTTATAATTTGATAAGGACTCTGGGTCTTTTTTAACCGTGTCAATTGTGTCCAACGCATCTAAAGTCTTTTTCATTTCAATAATTCGGTCATTACTCCAGATAATCCTTTTGTTGTTTCTTTTCCTAATTGTTTTTCTTTCAAAGGTATTTGGTGATCAACAATTTGCATAAAGTATTCAAGAAAGGCCGTATAAGCCTCCTGTGCACTTTTTCCGCGAAAAAAACTGTCCCAAAAAACCTCAGAAAATTTATTTTTCATCGTATCTATATCCGCTCGAGTTGCAGCTTTTCTTCCAATAATTTTTTTATTTTCAGGTGATCCAGCAGGAACTGACAAACTTATAAATTGTGCCAGATGATCAGACATATGAAGTTCTATTGTTTAACAATTTAGATAGCTGGTACTTATAAATATACTCTGTTCACGAAAGGTTGAGCCGTCAGTTGGCCATGGAATTTGGCATATTCCACTGTGTATATTAAAATTTTAGGTTATGTTCTTTATTTTCTGTCAAATTGATACGCAATGTTGTCAATAGTGCATAGAGTTCTCTGATAACTCTGAAGCTCGTCGGACGAGGCCGAGTACATTCGGCAACGTTGACTTTATTTTACTTTATGACTGTAAATACTACCAACTTCAGATAAATAAATAAACGCCTACTATGTGCTCAACCTTTCGTGAACGGACTATATATTGTCTATGCACGTTTCTGTGCTATTTATTTGGTTGTCAAAAGTTCCTTTTGTTGTCAGTAACAATACGTAGCGAATCTTGATTATTTTATCTCCACTACAGGGGGAGGTGCGAAACTTTTGGAAGTGAGAGTACCGGGTGTCATAAATTCGTTCTCTAGTGAGAGGATCTCAGAAACCCGATGAGATAGAACAAAATGTAATAAAGAAAAATTGATAACTTCAATGAATTCTACTGAAAAAAGTGCCTGTGTAATGTTTCAGTTTCGTGTTTATAACTTCAGTAATAACCAAGTTATGAGAACTTTTCATTTGACGCCGTTTTCCAATTTTCCCTAATAGCTCTAAAACGGTTTGACCAAGGAGGTTGCGGTTTTCACCAATTAATGAATACTCAGTCAAAAATCGAGCCCGAAAATGTGCCAGTCATTTTGTTCTAGCTCATCAGGTTTCTGAGATCCCCTCACTAGACAACGAATTTAGACAGGCGTGGGTACATATATAAATATCAAAAATAATCAGAAAATACTGACCTGCCACACTTTATCAGTAAGCAAAAGCATATGTGCCTGATTAGCAAATAGGTAAGCTCTGAGTTCTAAAATAGAAGGATTTGTGGGAAGCTGTGAAGACCCCAATTTCAAGGCATGCCATCTTTCTAGAGGTGTTTGAAAATCGCTCAACCATGCTACTGATTCGCAGGTAACTCCGTTCACCACAAACTGAGAAAATAGAGCATCTAATTCATCAAACTGCACCAAAGCTTCATCATAAAGACCCAACATTTCCAAAACTTGTGCTAGTTCCTCCTGTAAAATGGATTAAATTAACTAATAACTTAAAAAAGCAAGATATAAAACATATAGTCTGTTCACGAAAATTTGAGCGCATAGTAGGCGTTTGTTTGTTTATCTGAAGTTGGTAGTATTTGCTGTCATAACGTAAAATGTCAACGTTGCCGAATGTACCCGGCCTCGTCCGACGAGCTTGCGAGTTATCAGAGAAGTCTGCAATATTGCCAACATTGCGTATCAATCTGACAAGAAAATAAACAACATAACCAAAATTTAAATATACACAGTAGAATATGCAAAATTTTCATGGCCAACCGACGGCTTAACATTTCGTGAACGGACTATATACAAGTTTGCAAATTCACATCGGAAACATACGAAATTCAATGCATGAAAGAAAGAATTTTTTGTGTG
This sequence comes from Propylea japonica, assembly GCA_013421045.1. Lineage (NCBI taxonomy): Eukaryota > Metazoa > Arthropoda > Insecta > Coleoptera > Coccinellidae > Propylea > Propylea japonica. The sequence continues at coordinate 21,068,091 of CM024240.1, read as the reverse complement.
CAGTTGGACAGTGCTATACTGTACATATTTACATGCTATGTTTTCGCTTTAGTTTGACGCGATGGATGGTCCAATGAACAAATAATATGATTGTTTCTCTCAAATCGACTAACACAGGCAGTCCGACGCAGTAAATGCGTCAAGCTGTTCGTAATAATCGATGCGAGTACTGCAGGTTCCCTACCACATTGTGGATTAAGCCACTCCCAACGAGAAAGAGACCAAACCACAATATTCCAGTCGCTCGTTTATTTAGAGAGTTACGAATCACGTAAACCTTTCCATTATAGCACTGGTCAACTGCACTCTTTGATGCATCGAATTTCCTATGTTTCCGATGTAATTTCCAAACCTGTATAAGCAGAATAATGTAACATTTACACATAAAAACCAGTAATGCCACAAATCAAAAACATTAAGAAAAGCATCTGATGGTCAGGAGCTCGAGTTAAAAGTAAACCTAGAGATGCCTTTACGCATTTGTTGACGCAGCCAAGTAGAATCTGTTTATGCCCGCAAACAACATTCTAGCGTTGCGAACTTGTGCCGTATCTTTATTTCGTATCGGGATAATTGGTCTACCGCTCCTTACTCTGATACCAACATTACCAACGGCTAGCGTCTGTTACAGACAATTCTTTCAGTTTGGCAACATCGTCTGTTAGTGTTTAGTTACTGGATGCGTCGTGTTTACATTTTCATTTCGATGTGTGTGCATAAACTGAATTATTTTACTGATTTGGTGGCAGTTTATTGCTGCTTAAGGGCATTCTGGTAATTATAGCTATGGCAAAATTACGAAAATGTTGTATATTTTCAGAAATTGTAGAAATGAAAATTAACACAGATATATAAAATTATCTGCATACAACAAGTCTTCCGTCAATATATTTCCATAAATGGTGAAAGTTGACTAAATTGCTGACTGACATCATCAGACAACTGAAAAATAATCTTATCGTTTGGCTAAAGCTTCCTATTAATATGTATGCCTTTTTGTATATTTTGTAGGCCAAATATCAGAGACCTGGCTATTATACGAGTAGGTTAACTATATATTGCGACAAATTATATGATCTTCATTTCATATTTCCCATTGTCGATCTCCATGAAAAGCTTTATGAATGAGTTGGAAAAATACCTGACCTCCAGTCAGTGCTTTTCTCGAATTTTTCATTTTGGTTATTATAGAATGTTAAAAAAATATGAATCAAAGTATAATCCGTTTGGATTTTATTGAGCAGAAAGTAGTCCATGAAAATTTGGCATATTTCACTGTGTAATTAAAATTTCAGGTTATGTTGTTTATTTTCTTGTCAGTTTGATACGCAATGCTGAGAATATCACGAAAATTCAGCATTTATCGCAGATTTCTCACAATGACAATGTCTATCTACATCTGAAAATTGACAATTTGATAACGCAATTTAGACAGTTCTAAATACTTAACGACAGAAGATTGGAATTTTACGTAACAGATTTACTGCTTGAATTGAATAAAATGAACAATGAAACTAATGGTATTGTAAATGTATTCGAGCATTATCATTTTTATTAGTCAATAGATATAGAAGTGCGAAAGAACAGAATCGAGTCAAATGAAGAAGAAGTTCTGATAACTTCTGAAACAAACATTATGTGATGAACAAAACATTGTATGCTCAGAACGAATCAAGATATATTTTGAGTGATAAAATGGTGGATGTTTTGCTTGAAGTGATTTATATTCGCATCTTCATGAAATCTTCTAGAAAAACAGTAATTATTTTATTATTATTATTATTATTACACTAGATAACAGAGTTGAGGTTACATAACCTATAAACTCTTAACTTAAGATATACAAACACAACTGTAAAACGAGAGAAAAAAAAATTGACACAAGTGTGTTCTAGAAAAAGAAACATAATTAAGTGAAGGCAAATGGAATTTAACAAAACAACAACATGTGAAAAAAAAGTGATTACACAGTTCCACTACTTCTCCAGCTGTCAAGTCCATTTTTGAAAGCGTTGACCGTCTGTGCGTTCGCAACTTCATTAGGCAGGCTGTTCCAGTGGTAGAACACACGATTTGAGAGGAAGTTTTCCCGGCATCTGGTTCGGAAAGCTTCTCTATTCAGCTTGTACTGATGCCCACGAAGCTGATTCGTATTTAATTCATAAAGATGGGACATATCGATGCCGAATAAACCGTGTAATGCTCGATAAGTAATAATCAAATCTCCTCTCAACCGGCGTTCAGTGAATGAGGGAAGACCCATAATCCGCAACCTCTCTTCTTTTTTCATTTCATTTTGATTGTTGATAATGTCTAAATATTGAATATCCTATTGGTTAAAAAAACTTCACCATTTTTAAGAATTCTAGCTGCGGCAGAATATTTTATAAGCATATAAATTATAAATGATAGTATAATCTCAATTTGTTTTTCTGCAAACCAGAGTTATCTGTTCTAAACTCGAAAGCTCATCGGACGAGGCCGGGTACATTCGGCAACGTTGACTTTATTTACATTATGACAGTAAATACTGCCAACCTCAGATTGATAAACAAAGGTCTACTTTGTGCTCATAATATCCAAACGTAGTATACTACTCATACACTTTTGTCACGAATATGTTATTCATGTTCTTAAGAACCGAAATATAGTATATAAGGTAATCACTGTTATATACCTGTAAATGAAAATAATTCATAAACTTCCAACCTGGTTCGTTTCTTTTCTCTCTCTGTTGTCTCACATGATCCTCTAATCGAGAGACGGCTTTTGAATAAGCCAGTAATAGTAGATGTCTGATGCGATTCACCAAACCTTTCCATGATTCAGTTGTATCTGATTTACCAGGGTTGATAACAGAAATACATCTATCTCCTAAAAGAATAATTTTCATGTGAAACTGGAAAATATCGAAATTTTGTGAAGGAATAATCATTTGAAGTAAATTAAGGATTGTATTCTTCTGAACAAATTAAATTAGAATATAAGTAATAGTAAAGTAATGCGCGACATGATTAAAATAAAGGGTTTTTCAATAAGAGGTATTGTTTTGAATAGCCCGCTATTTCGGTAGATGTCACGTTTCAAGCTGTCCTTTTTTGACATTTGACAAGTAGAAACTGAAACTACGCCATTAATAAAAATGGAACGATACCCGCTTCAAAAATGAAATTATTAAAATGCACTATAAAAATGGTGGTCGTAAACTCCACGTCGTTCTTTGGAATAAGTCATTATACCGTATTTTGCATAAAGATTTGGGTCTTAAGGCTTACAAAGTTCAGTTAACACAAGAACTCAAGCCGGCCGATCATCAACAACGTCGTATCTTTGCTGATTGGGTCTTTGAAATGCATGAAAATAATCCAGAATTCCATCGAAAAATCATCTTGAGTGATGAGGCCCATTTTCACCTCGGTGGCCTCGTCAACAAGCAAAATTGTCGCATCTGGGGCTCGGAAAACCCAAGAGTTACTGTTGAAAAGCCTCTCTGTCCTCAACGTGTGACTGGTGCTGTTTATGGTCCAGCGGAGTCATTGAACCTTACTTTTTTGAAAATGAGGCTGGAGCAACAGTAACAGTGAATGGATTGCGCTATCGAGAGATCATTTTTTATGGCCGAAATTGGATAGTCTTGATCTGGACAACGTTTACTTTCAACAAGACGGCGCTACGTGCCACACAAGCAACGAAACCATTGATCTTTTGCGGGAAAAGTTTTCGGACCGTGTTATCTCTCGAAGAGGTGATCACACTAAGAATGCTCTATTTGATATTACCACTATGCATGTTCTTTGTTCGTTGACGGGATTAGTTCCGAAGTGTGGGTTTAATATTGGTTGATTTTAAATCGATTAATATTATTCTCCGCTTTCATTGTTTATATTATGCCCGCGTTACTGTTAAACGCATGAAATTTCATTCATTAATAACCAAATATTTGATGAATTTATTATTTCAGTCCCAGTCTATTTTCGGATTGTTTCTAGCTTTGCTTGCATTGATTGGCTTTTGTAAAATCTTATAATTCCTGGTGTGCTCAGGTTTAATGTTATTTTTGAGTACCTACGTTAAAGAAGTAAAGAATTTGGTTTCTTCAGTCCCAGTTTATTTTCGGATTGTCTCTAGCTTTGCTTGCATTTATTGGCTTTTGTGAAATCTGTCTTACAATTTCTGGTGTGCCCTCCCATGTTTATTGTTATCTTTGAATAACTCTGTTAAAGAAGTAAAGAAGGTTGTAGCTTAAGGGCAGAATGATCTGTATACAAAGTTATGAAGAAGTTGTTTTACATTATTTTCTTGGCTCAAAGAACCACACATTTTACATTGAGCCAAATTCCCTTCTCTCTCCATAATTTTTAGGAATAGAATCTATGAAATTACTAAGAAAAGAAGACATATTCCCGCCTTTTTCAAATACAACATTGAACTGCAGTGCGCATGCGGTGACTCTACGACCCTGCTCCTGTTTAGGGTTACGATAAATCAACCTGGGTCAGTGATCGAGTTAATAGCACCGTACTTCCCGAACACGGGTGGATGTATGGGTTAGGTAAACGAACGCGAAGGTTAGGGATCGAGTTAACCCGAGTAAGTTTCCGAAAAGGAAAAAATACGTATAACTATCATTTAGCAAATTTTTAAATAGCTTATGTTATTGTGGCAGGTGTGCTATGGTTTGAAGTGTTTAGACTTGAGTGCCGGACCCAGTAATAAATATAACTTTCAGATGACATTATTTAATAACTTATCAGCCAGTGATGATCAGGCACAATATCTGACTGCATCCAAATTCGTCCTATTTCAGATCAGGGAAGTTAAAAATGACTTACAAGCTCTTACCTTGTTTTAATGCGAAATCCGCCCTTATTTTGTCTAAAACCGTTGTTCTTGGTAATAATTTATTGGTTCTTTTACCATCATAGTTCTCCACTACAACTATCAACCAATCTTGAATATCTTTGGACGTCAATTCCTTCAACCACCCCTCTATATCTTCCTTGAGTGATGACCTGTATATATCTACATCCTGCAATAAATAATTTTATTAGTATTCAGTACAATATTTGAAAAGAAATTTAATAAAATGAACATATGATTAGTCCATTCACGAAAGGTTGAGCCGTCGGTTGGCCATGGAAATTTGTCATATTCCACTGTGTATATTGAAATTTTAGGTTATGTTGTTTATTTTCTTGTCAGATTGATGCGCAATGTTATCAATATTGCATGGAGTTCTCTGATAACTCGCAAGCTCGTCGGACTAGGCCAGGTATATTCGGCAACGTTGACTTTATTTTACGTTATGACAGTAATACGCTCAAAATTTCGTGAACTGACTATAAATGCCACCTTCATGTTGAAACATAACGAAAACTACATAGCCCGAAGGTTATTGTTTGGGCTGCCATGTCTGGTGTAGACATCATTGGCCCATATTTTTTTTGAAGACCGACGCGAGCGAGCATTTACACTAAACAGTGAACGGTTTTGCGATATGTTAAGAAACTTTTTGGTTCACATCGGAAACATACAAAATTCAGTGCATCAGAGAGAGAATTTTGCCGTAAGTACAGTTGGTATTTTCGAAAGATTTACGTGCTATTTTCAGGGCAGGAATGAGGTCCTATACGGATTATGCAGTTGTCTTTGTCTTGGGAGTGGCCTGAACAAACCAGTCTGGTATGGAACTCAAGCCTGGTTCTCAGAGCTTCGACGTGAAGCCAGTGACAATCCCCACTACTCCTATTTTCTCCCTCGCTGTCGCAGAAAAAACAAGTGAAGTTGGTTTATTTCAACTACAAAAGAGGCGTGTCGCGACAGATTTTGACAACCAGAAACCAAAAGGAGCGTGTCAGGGGAAGTTTTGTTGATATTCTCTGATTGGTTGAATTGCTGTCGCTGGCTTCACGTCGAAGCTCTGAGAACCAGGCTAGTACTCGGAACGAGTATTACGTGCAGCCTGACGCATTGAGTCAATGCGTCGGGCTGTCCGTGTTACTCGATTTGAGAGAGACAATTATTTGTTCATTCATTCGTTCATTGGACCAATCATCCCGTCAGAAAGATAGCACGTAAATCTGTCGAATATGCCACTGTTAAATGGGACGTCAAAATGCCCTCTCAAATGCATTGAATATCGTATGATTCCGATGTGAATCTCCGAACCTGTAGACCTATCAACTGCCGTCATAGAAAATATTTATATGGTCTGGCAAGTGTAACCAGTTTCAAGCCATCGACGCACCTGTCACAGTAACATTAGCTATTTAGAAATTTGCTAAGTGATAGTTATGAGTAAGTATTGTTTACAAGCATACAAAAACATTTTGGTAAAAGTTAAGCAAAAAATAGTTATAAGACTTGAGAGAGCAAAGGATTTGCTTTGTTCGGCCGAAAGCAGTGAATTTCCGAACATAATGTTTTCTAACGAAAAATTATTTCCACTCGAGCAATTTGTAAACTCACAGAACAACAGAGTTCACCTGACCAACCGTTCATATGAGAATATGAATCATCGGTTGGCTACCAGGAACCAGCACCCGTCACAAATAATGGTTTGGACTGCTGTAACCGCGGATGGGCCCTCCCCAATCATTTTCATTGAGCCTTGGGTCGAAGTTAATGCAACATATATCAGAAAAGTGTTCTTGAGGCTGCTTTGAAGCCATGTGCAGAAAAACATTTCAGTCACAGACCGTGTATGTTCCAGCAAGACTCTGCACCGGCTCTCACAGCAAGAGTGAACCAAGAATGGTTGAAAAGCAATGTTTCGTACTTCACTTCAACCACACAGTTGGCTCTTGAATTAACCAAACGTGAATCCAATGGATTATTCTCTCCAAGTCACTTTGGAGAACTAAAAAATATACCAGCCTCGAGACGCTAAAAAAGCCATTGTCCGTGAGTGGGTTATAAATAATACCAGCAAGTTACGTTCGGGCAACTTGCGATTTGGTTTTTGACCTTCTCAAGGCAACAGTCACAGTTAAAGGTGGTCATATCCAACCAAAGTGAATTGATTCTGTAACTTTGATTATTTTTAAATGTTCTGTACATAAAAAAAATTAAAATAATTTTTATTGCCGAATTTATGGCCTTTTGAAGAGGTTACACTTCCAGTGCCGTACCCTTTACAGGGTGAATCACTCGAAAGATAATAATAATTTAATTCTGAATTTTTCTTACAAATACCATTTTTTTCCTATTTCTTATTGTCAGCTACCTACAGCGTGTTTAATGTTAATTCTATTCCATTTATTTTATTCTGTATTGTGACCGTATGCCCTAATTCAAAGACAGATATGCTTATGTTTCTTCAAATTAAGGAGGCTTTGTGACACTATGTTGATTGAATCTTCTGCATAGTTGGATGTATAGATAGGTAAGTATTCTTGACAGGACTCTACAAATCTTTGTCTGATAGCAAATTCTTATGCCTCTCATTAAAACTTCATGTGAAAGATTTTACAAAAATAATATGTTATATAGATCATTGTCAAAACAAATTATTCTATCTGTTGCAGATGATATCTATTCTTCTATGCTAAAAATGCAGTTTAGAAAGTATCATAATCTGAATCACAAGGAACACCTAGGCACTTTCTATAATTCAAATACCGATATAACGTTTTTTAAAAATGTTTACACAGTTGATGATCCATTTGCAAAGATCAATGTTAAATAACTCACACTGCATTCAGTCCAATATATATGAAATAAAGGCTGTCGAATTAAATCCCACTGTGAGCCTTTAGGTAGGCCAACAGAGCTGAAAGGTACAAAATTCGCACCAATATGGACTGATCTCACAGGTCGTCCCAAAGTACGCTTCCATTCTGCTGAATCTCGAGGTAATGATTGCAATAAGTTATCTTCAAGGGGGGAGAAAACTTCAAGCTCTCCTGCACCTACAACAAATGTTGTAAACACATTGTGCAGAAATTTAAGGAGAGTATTACATGTAACCAAGGGTCTTCTATCAACCAGTTCTTTTTCTAAACCATTCATTTTCAATATTTGACTCTATTTTAAAGGACAACAATGACATGTTTGGTTTCAAATTTTCTTAATTTGTTACATCCTTAGTTCACGCAAATTCCTAAGAAGTATGAATTGTTTTAAAAACTTTGAAACACCCCTTCATTCCTGTCTGATGATAGTTTATAAATCAGAAATGACAAATGACAGTAATGAATGACACTAATGTCCAATGTCAATTGTCAGTTCAGTGCACAGAACATAAATCAGTGCTCTTTCGATTTGGTAACCAGTGTAACCACAGAAAACATAATAGGCGAATTTTGGCGATGTAACCACAGCTTTCCATAGTAACATAGTAAGACTACATTAAAAGGAGCGGATTTTGAACCAATCAGAGAGCAGTAGGGATTTTTAATTTGACAGACGAAATCTGTTTACATTTTCGTCAGATGTCAGCTTGACATTTGACAACATTCCGGATTTTACTTATTTAAAACGTTATTTGGATTTTGGAGCTTGAATTTATGGGATTCTCAATTATAACTCAAGTAAGAGGAGATTGTTGTACTCATTTGTGTTAGCTGGAATTATTTCATTTTCGATGATGGTATGAAAATGAAAATGGGCAATGATGACTTTACTGTTCGAAGGTAACTTATCCCTAATATCCATTATTGATAATATTTTCAAGTATTCATTGATTTTCAGATTTCATCTTATTTGTCCAGTATGCCAGGAAAAATGTGCCATCAATACGAAAAATATAATGGAATGATGTACTTTGAAACTTGTTTGAGCCATCAAATGGTTTGAAAATGTATTCTTATATTCCAATTATCAATAAAGAAGGAGAGAAATCAATGTATCAAGACAAAATTCAATTGATGGACTTATATCTACATGATTCACAAATAGAGAAAATAGTTCGATGAGGGCTGAAGAACTTCGGTCAATGGTCATTTGACTCGGTCAATCTTATCATTATTCAAGTTGGATGTGAATAAATCGTTGTGTTATTATAAGAAGCATTTGATATTTCAAGTTTTTTTTTCAGTATGTGTAAAAGTATAATCTAGTGGAAATTGAATTAACTTGATTCTTACTCTTTGCCCAGAATACAAGTATTTGGTTAGTAGTTAACTTGTGATATCTATCATGTGCTGATCTTACAAGATAAATGAATAAGTTTCGATGATGGATTTGTTTGTGGTTAATTTTTACTGAATTGGGTATAATGTTAGCAGAGACTATGAATGTAATTGAGCACATAAAGTTCTATTTTCATAAATAAGTGAACGATTGAAGGTGTTACTGCATAAAATTTCTATCAGGCTTAATTGAAGTGAATGAACGAGAAAACTGATGTATCTAAACAAAGAATAAAACACATTATTTGAACCACTATCTAATATTTATTCAAAAAGAAAGAACCGTATCACTTTTCAAATTCACTTTCTTGTCCTTTACTTATGTAGGTATTTCAATTATGTGCACTCTCACAACTGAACAGGAATATTGGAAATCAATTATTCATATTGAAAGATTTGATGAATGATTACCTTTAGTGCCTGATCAATGCTTTTATTAATTTTGGCCTGGGATCTTGATGAACAGGTACTAGATATTTGATGTTCTTTTCGGAAAGAGGATTGAAATCGATAACAATATTTTCATTTCAACCCACAGCGAATAAGTTGAGCATAATTGTTTCAGAAAAGTGTAAATTGTTTAAACCTGATTCTGAGTCTGCGTTTAACATGAAACTTCAGTTCGATACTAACCATGCTTTCATTAGTCAAACATGATTTTTGTATAATTCAATTGTAAAAACAATAATTCTTTGTATAATCTTTTAGTGCTCTCGATTATTGAAAATATTAATGTTGGGAAGTACAATATGTGTTTAATCAGTAAAAAATTTCTGAATATGATCAAAGGTACTATTGCACAAATGCTGAAGGACTTCACTGAAACAAATAGAAAATAAAACAGGGTAAACTGATATAGGACAAAACTAGTAATTATTGTTGGAATCATAATAAAACAGGAGGAAATATGGATCACAATTCATGGCATAATATTTTCTGGTATAATAAGTAGTTCTGTCGTAGAGAAACTTCATTTGATCTTGATTTTTTTTAAACTAACTGAAAAATGCAAGATAAAATTAAAACGATTATAATAATAGATGCTGAATGAAGTCTATGTTATGTAGACCGTTAGAAAATATCAATTGATTCGTGTGCATGTTCTTTTCATCTTGAGAGTCATTGTTCAGGCCCTTAATTGATGGCAGATGAAACCTGAAATAATATCAATAGTCAAAGGGATTCTCAATAATGAAATTAGGGATCAAGTTTACCTCTAAGTAGCAAAGTCATTGCCCATTTTCATATCAACATCGAAAATGAAATAATTTCATCTAACGGAAATGCGTACAACAATCTCCTTTTTCTTGAGTTTTAATTGAGAATCCCATTATTTCAAGCTCTAAATAACGTTTAAAATAGGTAAAAACCGTAATGTTTTCAAAAGTCAAGCTGACATCTGACGAAAATGTAAACAGATTTCGTCTGTCAAATTGAAAATCCTACTGCTCTCTGATTGGTTCAAAATCCGCTCCATTTAATGTAGTCTAACATAGTAAATAGTTACGGGTAGTTGCAGTTAATACCATGGTTAATACCAAAGATTTTTCGCAAATCTTTGGTTAATACACATTTTTTGTCAACTCATGTAACCACAGTTACATGGTAAGATTTAACCACACCTCGCCAAAATTCGCCTAATGATGTCTGTGAACACAGAATAATAGCAAATAGAAAAAAAAGTATATTCTCTATGCATAACCATATTTTGTTTGAGATTTTGTTGTAAATATGTTATTGTTAAAGAATGTCTCTCGATTCGGAAAACCCGAAAATCATTCTGTTGATTAGTGGAAAAAGAAAATGCGGTAAAGATTTCATTGCCGAAAAATTGCAATCAACGTATGCTAAGTAAGATGTATCGAAATTGTGAAATAACACAATTTTTTCTAGACTAATGAATAGAAGTACGATTTTAAGAATTTCTGAACCTATTAAAAAATTTTATGCTGAAAAGTGTGGAATGAGTTTAGCGGAATTGCTTGGAAATGGGCCTTTAAAGGAGAAGTACAGATTAGAAATGATTAATTGGAGCGAAAATATTAGGTTAAACGATCCTGGCTGCTTTTGTAGGGCAACTTGTGAAAATGGTATGTTTCACTGAAATTATGACTTACGTTGGAAATATGTGGAACCTGCATTTTTAGCTAAAATATGCCCAATATGGATAGTTAGTGACATAAGAAGAAAGACTGACATAGAATTTTTCAAGAAAAAGTATGGTGAAAAAATCAGAACAGTTCGCATAAATGCCAGTGAGAACGTTAGAAAGGCTAGGGGATGGATATTTACCGAAGGTTAAAAAAATTATATTTTCATGTTTACTGAATCATGCATCCCCCTTGATGATTTTTGTTCGAATGACCTTTCATATAGCAAAGTTTGTTGGTGTTTCTTAATATACTGAATGTCCATGACATTTTTCAGGTGTCGATGATGTGGCATCAGAATGTGATTTAGATTGTTTTAAAGACTGGGATTTAGAGATACTTAACGAAGGTGACGCTGCTGAGATAGAAAAGATCTTCAAATTACTGAATGAAAACAACTGAAAGTATTACTCTATCATGGGGGAGGGATGAATTTATCATTATAAGACATTTTCATATTTTATTAATATTTTATACATTCGTTTTAATATATATCTAATTGACTTCTATTGAGCAAAGCTCAGTTACTTACTTTCCTGTGTTTGAAGGAGTATGGTTATTTTGGAGTTACGATCAATAATAAAATATAGGAGTTTGTGTTTTCTTCCACACAAACAAATGAAACTCATATGCTTCGAAACCTGGTAAAAACGTTTTGTATTTCATCGTATAGAAGTAATTATTCGTCTAAAAAATGAAGGATATTTCAATTGTGTTAGTTCTCGGAAATATGAACAGCGTATAAGCTTTTATAGATGAGGGCCATATCGGGAAATTTCATTCCAGCAATAGTTTTGTTTGCGAGAAACATTCGATTTCAACAATATAATTAAGTTCGATAAACATTCACAAGCAAATGGAACAATTAAATTACTTTGAGATACCCATAACTGAAAGAAATGACCCATTAAATTCTATTATCGTTCATATGTGCTCTATTTTAGAATAGATTTTGATCGACAACGAAACTTGATTTTGAAGAGTTCTGAACAAAAATCAATTTTATATGAACTGATTATTCAAAGCATTGGATTGGACTTTTATTACAAATTCAAAATTCATAGAAAATTGTACTTGTGGTTTGAATTCGAAGTTCATTCTAAATTCGCTTTATTTCATTTTCCCAAACATTTCTCAATAATTACGTGAGGAATACGAAGAATAATAATCACACAGAAGTAGGGAATAATCAGAGGGAATTTTATTTGAGTTAACTTCATTTCGAGAATTCAAGTTTTTTGGCGAGAGATAATATCTCCCTGTGGTTTTTGCTGGACCATAAATTGATTAAATAAATCATCACCATTTCGATTAAGTTTTAATTTTTTCATTTATATTAAATTTATTGATTGAGTAGGACATAGTTCCAACCTTTGTTTAAATGTTCATCGGAAAACACATTAAATAACATCAGAAAATGAAATAATACGTTCGAAATATCGTATCTCTCGTGCAAGCGGTATACCTCCCAAAGATCGTCTTTTGCGGCGTTGCCGCTTGAGGCGCCCGACCGTGTCTTTAGAAGGCTGTGGTTCTGTGCTGTCAAGAATGTAACTATGGTAAGCTGTAGTTACATCCATGATATAAGAAACATTGGTCGCATTCAGCGGAGTAACAGTTGGGCAACCCTAGCGGAAACGTTCATTGTTTCGATATGATGTATTGCTACCACAGTTCCAATTTGAGCACCGCACAAACAATATTTCCCTAGAAAATCGTGAAAGAATATCTATAAATCATTTACAACTCAAGTGCCATTTCTCTCAAAACGAGCCTGATTTTTTTAATGAAAAATGAGTGTTTTTGAGTGATTGCCATTAGTTGCATTCATCAGAATAATGAGCAAATTTTATTTACATAAATGCGATTGGACTTTCGTTGGCGTTTAAAGTCATCAAAAAACTTATTGATATAGAAACATACTCTTTATTATCACAAGACAATCACAGAATATAACTTTAAAACCACATGGACCTATATTTTGATCATTCCCTGCATGAAATTTTCAGATACATAGTTATTTTTTGCGTCAAAAGAGGAAAACCTACAATTTTAACACACTTTTCACTTCAATATTTTCATCATCAGAAACATAAAAATTAGTAAGAACAGCCCGTCCGATTAAATTGATAATAAGTTAGAGATAGACTAAAATTGTTTTAGATTTGGGTTGTATTCAATTAGAAATAGCCATACCCATTTCATTTGTGAAAAATCTCATAATTTCTTTAATTACTACAGTTCTCAAAGGATCCGAATTAAGTACTAAAGGTAGAACCATAAGAATTTCTTCAGCTGTTATACTTTGAATTGCATTCATTACACTGTCTGCTAATCTTCTTCGCTGATCTGAAGTCATATCATTTTGTATTATATCAACAACAGATCTACATTTACCCCTGCATTTATACGCTGCTGTAGCACTTCCTATTGTACCACCTGAACAAATTATCTATTAGGACTTTACGTAGAATGATGGATCTATTTTACCTATGAATAAGCCAATAGGACCCCCAAGAAGTGTTCCTACAGCTGCACCTGTACCTGCTATCAGAAATCCTTTACCTGCTTCCTTCAAGGTAACGTTAAGATGCTCTTTCTCCGATAAAACTGAGCATATATCAATGATTTGATCATGTGTTGGAGCCATATGTATGACTTATCGCCTAGAAAAATTGTGAAATCAATATTTCTGTTCAAAACTGTGCATTATCAAGTTTGACGAAAAGACTTGAAAAATGGGATATACCTAACTTCGTTCGAATTTATAAACGATAAGATTTTTTTATGATTTGGATTTTGACCCACAGGGCCCCAGAAAATAAATATTTTTGACGTGAAAATCAAGGTTAATGAGTTTCACAGAGCTTGATCGCACGATCGAAATCATAGAAGAAAAAAATCGTTGATTTCAATTTTACTCTATGGTTTATGTTATGTCATAGCGTTTTCTTTTAGGGAAAAACTGGTGCGCACCAGAATTGCCCCAGTGCGATCTGAGTGCAATTCTTTATGAGCATTTCTGTTCTGTACCAATGGAACACGGAAAATTGCACTGGGGCCAATTCTGATGCGCACCAGTTTTCCCAAAAGAAAACGCTATAAAAGAAAAAATTTTCACCAGTGGCGTCGGTATTCAAAATTACGAATCAGCACACTGCACAGCCAATATAAAAAATTTTAGAAAAGCCCTGAGCAGGTTCTTTTGAGCGTTCGTTCAGTGGTGGATCAATAATGCTATTACCTCAAAAACTTTTATAGGACTTGAGATTTATGCTAAGTATATGAATGCAACATCTCAGCACGATTGGAAATTATCCTAAATCCCTTCGAAAGTTATCGTGCTAAAGGTTGGCCTTACGAACCGAATTCAAGTAGATCAGGAAGTCGAACCCTATCGTTTGAAACATTTTCGGCTCAAAATTTAAAAATTGCAGACAATTTTTTTGTCAGATTGATACGCGATGTTATCTTTGGTCCGTTCACGAAAGTTTGAGCCGTCGGTTGGCCATGGAAATTTGGCATATTCCATTATGTACATTAAAATTTTAGGTTATGTTTTTTATTTTCTTGTCAGATTGATACGCAATGTTTTCTTATTGCATAGAGTTCTCTGATAACTCGAAAGCACGTCGGACGAAGCCGGGTACATTCGGCAACGTTGACTTTATTTTACGTTATGACAGCTAATACTACCAACTTCAGATAAATAAACAAATGCCTACTATAGTCCGTTCACGAAAGTTTGAGCGCATAGTGGGCGTTTGTTTATTTATCTGAAGTTGACAGTATTTGCTGCCATAACGTAAAATAAAGTCAACGTTGCCGAATGTACCCGGCATCGTTCGACGAGCTTGCAAGTTATCAGAGAACTCTATGCAATATTTACAACATTGCATTTTGATCTGAGAAGAAAATAAACCAAATAACCTAAAATTTTAATATACACAGTGGAATGCCAAATTTCCATGGCCAACCGACGGCTCAACCTTTCGTGAACTGACTCGTCGTGATCGATCTATTGACAGCTTTTATCGTAGAATAAAACAAATTTTCAATAGAAAAAGTTTTAATAACTATTTAACTCTCTACTAATCTCACAAGTATCTGAGCAACTTTAGAATATGCAATTTGAACAGCAAGCATAAAATAACGTTCACAGAATCACACAACTAGACAAATATGCCTCACATTCTCAACGGGTTCATTTCTCTCTTGCATGCCATAAAAATCCAATATCCTAAAGTGATCTGTATAATAAGTAATAATGTTTTCAGTCATATAATTATATAATTGTGAATTTGTCTGAGGTATACCCATTCAGATTTCGGCCCAAAATCCAAGAAATCAGTTGTAATGATGTAACTCTTTAGTACACTAGTTTTTCAAAATTTTGCATTTCTGGTGGATAAAGAAATAAAATTATTTGGAAACATTCAATGTAAATTCAGTTAATTAACATGAAAGCTAGGTTTAATGTTGCCAAATTTTTCAATGCAAACAATAGAGGAGTACCACAAGAGTTGCCAACTGCTTGAAAAACACTTCCTTTTTTATGCAATAAATCAACCTTTAGTTGATAGCTTTAAAGCCTATTCGTTTTGAAGAGTTTCGTGCTCCTGAGCAACTCAAAAGCTCGAAATACGGGTTGCCCACAAGCACTGGAACAGCTCAGGAGCACGAAACTCTTCAAAACTATATAAAACTCGATAAGCATATCCTGAAAATATTAGATGTCACAAAGGCCTGTGAGGATTTCAATAATTTGTATTCCTTATGTTTTCACCATAGGCATTAAATACATTAACAAGAGACAGAGATTAATCTCTAAATCTTTGACAAGAAGTCGTGTTAGCAAATTCTAACCTAAATTTCTTTGGTGAAAACATAAGGATAAAATATTTATTGAAATCTTCAAAAGCCTTTGTGACATCTAATAATTTCATGATATGCTTATTGAGCTATTGTACTAAAACATAATTATTTTTTTTAAGCAGATACACTTCAAACCACAGTATTCATAATCTCAAATGAATTAGGATCGATAAAAGATGGTATAAAATCAGACAAAATCCTTACAATTTTTAAAACATAGCAGTAATTCAATGAAAACATTTACATAATATGCATACTTAATCTAATTTATAGGAAGTTCACAATAAATAAATAAAAATTCTCAAGTAACAAATTATTTTTATAAATATTACAAAAATGATTCCATTTCTCACAGTCCAAATAATGATTCAACAATATTTTGTTTATCGAAAAGAAATATGTAATTTTTTCTTTAGAAATATAACAGACTAGATTTAATAATAATAAAAAAATATATATTATAAAGGGTGGTTTATCGAATAAGGGTTGAATAGTCATCCATCTTCACACAGGGTTTCTGATTAAACTGCACTGGAATCCATTCATTTTTCACCTCGTTTTTGATAATGAGGATAGGACTCTTAGCTAATATTTCTAAATAATTATACAGGGCGTTTCAAAAAAAGGTGTTCCCCTCTCTAGGATAGATAGAAAACTGAAAATAAACCGTGTAACTAGCGCCCTCTATAAGATTCAGACATAAAAACAAATTCATTGGGAGTAACAGCATCCAAAACATAATCATGTAAAATTCATTGCAATGTTGCCAGTTGTTTCGGCAAAATCTTAAAATATGTGTATAATTATTTTTCTTCAACGTTCTCTATCTTGAATACGGATGGCGCTACGAAATTTTTTCACTGAACAAACCCCAATTATTTTTTCGGTTTTCCTTCTATCCTAGAGAGGGGATCACCTATTTTTGAAACACCATGTAGAAGAGCATAGGGTATAATACTCTGATAATCATATGATTTTTTTGTAGTTTTTTCGAAGTTTTGATAACATTAAATCAAATTATGTGGCAAATCTCTCTCAAATGAGCAATTACGGATAAAAAATAATGGATCATTCTACGAAATCATATTAAGTTCTTATGACGATCTATGCGATTATACGAGAATTTTTTTGTAACCTATGGTATGATAAAAAATGTACACATGCATGTTTTTGATATAAACATTGTTCATTTAAATGGGTACAGTATTTTGATTATATTCACAAAATGAAATAATAAGAACCACGAACATAACATCAATAATTAACGCACATCTTGATACAAATATACAGGTTTGGAAATTCACATTGGCAACAGGAAATTAAATGCATTAGAGAGAGAATTTGGCAGTACAGTTGACCAGTGCTATAATGGAAAGGTTCGCGTGATTTGTAACTCTCTAAATGAACGAAAGATAGGAATATTGTAGTTTGTCTCTCTTATCGTTGAAAGTGGCTTAATCGACCCGTGTTGGTAGGGAACCTGCAGTACTCGCATCGAGTATTATAGACTACAGGCCCGTGTTGAAAAAATGATGGGTCATTTGAAACACCAGGTGACCTATCTAGAACGATATAAGAGCATAAAATAATAAGATTCAGCACTATGCCGTCACTTGTAAGCTGTCCCTGAGTGAGTGCAGGTGAGAATTCGAAAGTACAGGTAGAGTGGGTACATTTTGGTCACATATTTTTGTACGGCATTCTTACCATCGATAGATCCGTGAAAAATAATAAGAAAACGCGTAGCGCCGTAAGAAAATGTGGAGCCACAAAGTCGAAATTTTTTTTATTTTCTAACAATTACCAGGGTAAATTTGGTCATTTGATTCTGTACGGCATCTATGTCATACTATTTCAATACTGCTTCTAATCCATTATTCCGCAACGCCGTACAAAAACCATGCGACAAGGGGAAAAAATCTAGGGTTGCAATCCCCCTCTTTTCCGTAGTCCAGGGGGTGATTTGACACAACTGAAATAAATTTATTTTGAAAGTATTTTATGCAAAGATAATATTTTTTCATATGCCGTACATTTTCGTTGGTCCAAAGGGGAAAAAAAGAAAAAATCCATTTATTTGTCCTAATTTTCATAGTCTTTTCGTAATTCTAGCTTCCTAGTTAGAAACTATGTTGGATATGGGTTTGTATTCTATCCATTTATACCGAAATATAGACACATTGTCACTGATAGTTCCAAAATACAACATATTTTTGAGAAGTACTCATGACACTGAAGTTAGCAGACCCACTTGTCGCATGATTTTGTACTGCAAACTTCAGTGTCATGAGTACTTCTCAAAAATATGTTGTATTTTGGAAATTCAGTGACAATGTGTCTATATTTTGGTATAAATGGATAGAATACAAACCCATATTCAAATAGTTCTAACTAGGAACCTAGAATTACGAAAAGACTATGAAAAAAGGACAAATAAATGGATTTTTTCTTTTTTTCCCCTTTGGACCAACGAAAATGTACGGCATATAAAAAAATATTATCTTTGCATGAAATACTTTCAAAATAAATTTATTTCATGTTGTGTCAAATCACCCCCTGAACTACGGAAACAGAGGGGATTGCAACCCTAGATTTTTTCCCCTTGTCGCATGATTTTTGTACGGCGTTGCGGAATAATGGATTAGAAGCAGTATTGAAATAGTATGACACAGATGCCGTACAAAATCAAATGACCAAATTTACCCTGGTAATTGTCGGAAAATTAAAAAAAAAATCGACTTTGTGGCTCCACATTTTCTTACGGCGCTACGCGTTTTCTTATTTTTTTTCACGGATCTATCGATGGTAAGAATGCCGTACAAAAAATGTAACCAAAATGTACCCACTCTACCTGTACTTTCGAATGTCACTTGCACTCAGTTGGACAGCTTACAAGTGACGGCTAGTGCTGAATCTCATTATTTTATGCTTTATGTTTTCAACACGGGCCTGTAGTCTATTACGCGCAGCCTGACGCATTTATTGAATGCGTCGGACTGCCCGTGTTAGTCGATTTGAAAGAGACAACCAAACTATATGTTCATTGGACCATCCATCGCGTCAAGTTAAAGCGAAACATCGTATGTAAATATGTCCAGTACAGCACTGTCCAACTACACGGCAAAATACTCTCTCTTATGCATTGAATATCGTATGTTTCCAATGTGAATTTCCAAACCTGTATACAGGGTGTTTCACGAATGATTGTACAGGCTTTCAGGGCAGATGCAGTACATTTTGGTGAGTCTGAATCAGTGTTAGAAATATGTCCTAACAATATTCGTCTAAGAGATACAGGATGTTTTATGTATTTCTACAGAAATTTTCAATTGGCATAACTCTTGAATGCCTGCATGGATCTTCATGAAAATTTCAGGGAATGAGTATGGGCCAGTGGCAAATATTCGCACATAATGGCTTGCTGATAGCACAGGCCCGGACTGAGAAAATTATATTCTTCATTCCACATCTTATAAAACACCCTGTACATCAAATTTTCGAAAAGCAAAATTTTCCTCCGAATCTACAACAAATACTCTTTCAAACAAGCGTATCAAAATCAATGGCACACTTCGCATCATCATATTATGAACCATTAGTCCGACTATTTAGACATTCGAAGTAGATAAAGTCCCAACAAGCTGAATTTCTGTGAAGTGTGTTCAAAACATAATTATAAACATGTCTAAAAGTTCCTCATCATTCCCCTGTGAGGAAAAAATTTTATTCGGGGTCAAATGTCAAAAAAATAGTTTTTCGCAATTTTCAGCAAAACGGTAAGTTTTATCATAAAAGTACCTCTAACAAAAATTGTAGATCATAAAATTATCTATAAAAAATGTATCAATACTTTTTTTCTTACGAGCCACCGTTCTAAGATATAACGATTCAAAAAGTTATAAAAGTCGTTATCGTCATAATATGAACACGTTTCACGCCGCCTATGAGGTAGTGTACTTAGCGAGTAGTTATAACTTTTTGAATCGTTATATCTCAGAAACGGTGGCTCGTAAGAAAAAAGTATTGATACATTTTTTATAGATAATTTTATGATTTACAATTTTTGTTTTGAGTACTTTTATGATAAAACTTACCGTTTTGCTGAAAATCGCGAAAAACTCATTTTTTTGACATTTGACCTCGAATAAAATTTTTTCCTCACAGGGGAATGATGAGGAACTTTTAGACATTGTTTATAATTATGTTTTGAACAACTTCACAGAAATCAGCTTGTTGGGACTTTATGTAACTTCACTCTCATTTTTTGGTCTAAATAGACCAGACTACATTGAATATTTGGAATTTTTAATTCATAGTAGCACGGACTTTAAAATTTACGAATAATGCGTTAATTCATATTGAATTCATTTTATTTCTCAGTATCATGACTTAAGGCAACGTTTCTCAACCTGTGGGGTGCACATGTATTGGATAGAATAAGAAGCAGTACAATAACTAAGTCATATTACTAAGGATTTCAATCGATTTAATTATGAATTGATTCATTATTCGGAGATTTACAGGTCCGTGTGAAAATTACAATTATTCAATGGTTCATAATATGATGATCCGAAGTGTTCCATTGATCCTGATAGGCTTGTTCGAAAGAGTATTTGTTGTATATTCTGAGGAGAACTTTGTTTCTCAAAAATTTGATGTACTGGGTATTTCATAAGATGTGGAATAAAGAATATAATTTTCTCAGTCCGAGCCTGCGTTATTAGTAAGCCATTATATGCGAATATTTGCCACTGGCCCATAGTCATTCTCTGAAATTTTCATGAAGATCCATGCAGGCGTTCAAGATTTATGCCAATTGAAAATTTCTGTAGAAATACATAAAACATCCTGTATCTATTAAACGAATATTGTTAGGACATATTTCTAACACTGATTCAGACTCACCAAAATGTCCTGCATCCTTCCTGAAAGCCTGTACAATCATTCATGAAACACCCTGTCGAAACATCACTAGTATTGTACTGATATCAACTTTCCGAAATGATACTTATAGCATAGAAAATGTTTTTCTTCAAACAACCTCTGGGCTACACCAACAACGCAATTTCTTGTTGTCTCTTGAATTATATATACTTTTTGTAATATGTAGATTATAGTTATACAAGTTCGATATTGCAATATATTTTGGTAGATATTATATCCAATCATTCCAAATCTGTTGAGCTATACACAGTAACAACATTAACACGGACTATATGACTGAAAACCTACATGAATAAATAATTTGATAAATTGGCACGCGATATAATATTTTTTGCAGCCAGCATATATATTTATTTCTCTTCTTTTATTTGAGGAATCATGAAGCAGGTGCGGTTGTCTCTTCGAGAAACCCGACCATTAAAGCTCTGTGTATAAATAAATACTATCGTATCAAGCAGCATT
Organism: Propylea japonica; assembly: GCA_013421045.1. Classification (NCBI taxonomy): domain Eukaryota; kingdom Metazoa; phylum Arthropoda; class Insecta; order Coleoptera; family Coccinellidae; genus Propylea; species Propylea japonica. Next base: position 21,046,529 of record CM024240.1, on the reverse strand, counting down.
GCTTTTATAATCTCATTCGGCGCTTGCTAGGGGAACACCTACTAAAGCCACAGGCACATATTTCACATGAGTCTGCCACGTAGAGTTGAGTTGGAAGAATTTTACACCGCTGAATTCCACTCCATCTACATAAACTGGAATGAAAAAGAGCTATTAATTTATTACAGTATCAATCAATTTTATGGGTCGATTACATTGAGATACTTACGAGAGCTGCTACTGAGCGAATTTAGAAGCGAGTGAATTTGCTTGTGAGATTGTGATTACACACAAAACTGTCTACTCTCTGAGAAGCCAACACTCTAGCGATCCACATGAGGTTTATGTTTATATCGTTGTCAAGGATCTAAGATAAATGTCAAATACGTTTTAAAATTTAAGAACCAGGAACCACTGAGTGGATGAGAACTCACAGATTGTTTAGTAGCAACTTTGATTACACACGGCTTGTTTACATGCCAACAAGCCAAAACGCCAGCGATTTAACGTGTAAAGTAGTCCAGCATTGATTTCTAGTCGCAGCTTTTTTACAATCAGGTGTTGGCTTGTGAACACGATTTCACTGAGCAAATTTACAATCAGCTACTCAATTCGCTAAGTAGCAGCTTGTAAAGTATCTCAATGTAATAGACCCATTAGGGCGCTTGTATGACCTGGTTCTTATCGCGAATGTGAATGAGATTTCGTAATCATTCAATGTCATATAATTTTTCAGCTGAGATTCATAAAAAAATATATGTCGAGAAAATTCGCTTCTGCACACTTCTGCGATTTTGTTTTTGATGGTCAAGTCTGTGTATGATTTTGAAACATTGTGGCAGTTTCAAACCAAATAAATTCAAGGCAATCATCTATAACAATTTATATGCTGGAAGAATATACTAACCTTTCAAAGGAGTATTGTGAGAAGAACGAACTGAACAAATCATCCTTGATACACATTCTATATATTGAGTTCGAGCTTCTACCTCCTTTTCCTTCTCCTTCTTTTTGCCTAATCTCATAACTGTAACGAAAAAAATTCTTTAAGCATTCAACATATACTTAGTCTGAATATTCTGCTCGGCGTGCACTTCTTGCGCTCAACTGGTCTTTTATTATGCTCTCTTCTTCAAGTGAGAGCAAGAAGTGCACGTCTAGCACTCAGAGCAGAATATTCAGACTTAGCAATATACATAATATAATATGTAATAGAGAGTTATTGAAACCCAAATAGAGACCTAACTTTATTAAAGAATCCTGTAATAAAACATCCCTTAACGATGATCTGACATTTGAGCTATTGGAACGACTGATTTCCTGTCAACTTTTTTTGTGGGACAGCTTGCTAGGCTATTCACCAAACCTCTATGTGTTAGGTCCAATTGCACAGTTATCGTTTTAATACTACATTAAGTAAGCCTTCGTTAGAATGTTTAATCCATATACCTATAAAACTCTATACTGCTAACGTGAAATAAAAGTTGAAGCAATCTAGTTGCCATTTCCGATGGCCTCTTCAATCATCTGCGCATGTGCAAACTCGAAAATTAACAAGACAAAAAAAATTGAGCTAATGATTTTCAGTTATTTTATTTGAAAAGTCATTATTTAAACTATTCGAGGTTATGTTTTGACGCCTGCTCAGTGAATTCATAAGTCCATTGTACCACGTGATCGCTGCTTCCATTTGTAATAGAGAAGTGGATTCATGTTAGTGGTATAGAAGTTTATAAGTATATGGTTTAATCCTAGAATAACTTTTTCTCTCGCGCTAACGTCCAATTTCCCCAGATCTATGGTTCTGGTTATTTTCATGTGAAATGTGGAATGAGTTGATATTTCTGTGTTCTTTTGAAATATTTCTTTTTACTTTGGAACTAACTTGTTATAATTGTTGTTGTTTGGTACATGATATAAGAAAAAATTATTCATGATATGATATTCGACAGTTTTACAGTAAGTAAGCTACTCCCTTGAATTAGTAAATGATGAAATTTTTGTGGCGATCGGAGATATTTCAATTTTTGAAAAATTTCCATACATATGGCGATTTTGGCCAAAATTTTTCAACTCCGATAGCAGTCATAATTACAGACTTACTATTCGAGGGCGTAGATTAATACCATGATGGTGGAGTTTCTATATCTCATTTATTTTTTGAGTAATGGTCCTTGAAAAATCGAAAAAATTGACCTTTGAAAAAAAAGCAGAAAATCTGAACTATTGGCGATAGGTGAAAAACAAGAAATTTATTTCATGAAAGATTTATAATAATAAATCAGCATCCGTCCAATGTTATTTTTTTTTTTTTTAGATGTTACAGAACTCCAAAGTTGACTTGTTTTTCTGGATTTTTCCACAAAAAGTCCATTATTTGGAAAAATAATTATCTTACGAGGCTGAAGGACTTCGGTCGCTGGCCTATGACTCAGGTGGTCATAAATTACTGTTATCTTCTTCTCTGTGCGGTGCCTTACCGGCCGAACTGAGGCCTAGTGGCCCATTGTTCACCCGCATCATTCTACAGAGACTCAGCTCCTCAGACACGAAGACAGAAATGTCGCGAGCCTGCAAGGAGTGGTCCCTCTCACCATAGGAATAGAAGGTGTTGGATTTCCTAGGTGTGTTGACCTTAACTCAGTAAGGTTTTCACAGTTGAACAAAATATGCTCAACCGTTTCATCAGTACTCCTGCACCACCGGCATAGGGAGCAGCTCGTCAATCCCATTCTCTTCAAATGCTTGTTAAACAGGTGACCAGTCAATGCACCAGTCACCAGACTGAGTTGTTTCCTCTCCAGCAGCAGAAGCCTATTGACCTCAGATCGCGAGGACGGTCTCTCAATGAGAATCCTCGACCACCTCAGGCCCACCCCTGCGCTCCATTCCGAGGAAAATTCCCTGTTCAGCCAGTTCCTGAAGAAACTTCTGACAGATGTGCGACAGATTGGCAGCGAAGGCTCCGGACCAACAAATGCTAATCCGGCTCCCCGCCTAGCCAGTTCATTGCCTTGACGTTACCAGGTATATCCGCATGAGCCGGACACCAGACCACTTTCAAAAAGTTATCAGAGCCCAGCCTACGCAGAGCTTTCCTGCATTCTTCTACCAAAGAGAATCAACTCTAACATCAGATAGAGATTTCAGAGTTCCCTGGCTGTCGCAACATATATAAATGTGCTGGCCAGAGTATCCCCTGCGAATGTTTTCCAGTGCGCATGCAAGAACCGCAAATAGCTCAGCCTGCACAATGGAACAGTCCTTCCCCAGAGGGATAGCCTGATTGAAGTGAGGACCCACGATTCCGGCCCCAGACCCTGTTGCTGTGACTGAGCCATCAGTGAACCAGGTGGGACCTTCTGGACTAAGAAGCCTGTTTGATGAAGACCATAGGTCTCTGGGGAACAATTACCCTGTAGGGTTCGTCGAAGCAGAACCTAGTGCCCGCGCGGTCACCTCTCTGGAGAAGGGGAGCGTGAGCATCCTTAACCATTTTGAGGGCCCTCGCGTGCCCAGTGAAGAGTCCTCCATCGCGCCATTGTCCCCGTTCCCAGATTCCTAGAGCTGTCTTCATAGCCACCTCCTTCACAACTAGGTGCAAAGGAGGGAGACCCAGCAGACATTCCATCGCTGCTGTAGGGGTAGACCTCAGAGCGCCTGTAATACTTAAACAAGCTTTCCTCTGGCATTTAGTCATAATGTTCTGGTTGACGGCCCTCTCCATAGAAGGCCACCACACCACAGAGGCATAGGTCAGGATAGGCCTCACCACGGCAGTATACAACCAGTGCATAACGTGCGGTTTGAAGCCCCATCCATTACCCAGCACCCTCCGAGTAGACCAGAATATTACATTGGCTTTATTCGTTTGAGTCTCAACGTGTTTGTTCCACAAAAGTTTGCGGTCCAATATCACCCCGAGATAACGAACTTGGTCGGATAGAGTGAGCCCAACTCCAAACAGACTGGGAAGTCGTAAGTTGCTAGGCACCCTCTTTCTAGTAAAGAGAACCATCTCTGTCTTACTAGGATTTACCGAGAGCTCGTTTTTCAAGCACCATCGTTCGACCCGTCGCAGAGCATTCTGCATCAGATCCCCAATGACACTGATCACCTTACCCCTGATTAATATAACAAGGTCGTCCGCATAGGCCACCACAACAAACCCAGCCTTTCTCAACTCCACTAGGAGCTCATCCAGGACGAGATTCCACAGTATCGGAGACAGAACACCGCCCTGCGGACATCCCCTTCTGGCGAGCCCCCTATGGTCGAGCCGCCCAGCCGAGCCACGATGCTACGTGAACCAAGCAGAGACCCCGTCCACCGACAAAGAGTAGGCGGAACACCATGTCTGGCCAACGCAGATTGCATCACACCAAACGCAGTGTTGTTGAAGGCACCTTCTATATCAAGAAATACAGCTAGGGTGTACTCCTTGTTATGTATTCCGTCCTCAATACAGTTAACCACTGAGTGAAGAGCAGAATCTACTGATTTGCCCAGCTGATACGCATGCTGGGAGGGGTGCAGTGGTATAGCCACTAAAGCATCGTCCCTGATGTATCTTTCCACCAACCTCTCCAGTGTCTTGACTAAGAACGAGGAGAGGCTAATTGGTCGAAAGTCATTCGCTTTTGTATGCGATGGTTTTCCAGGCTTGGGTATGAAAATTACCTTCACCTTTCTCCAGGACAATGGAATGTGACCTAGAGCCAGACTCGCACGGAGAACGTGAAGCAGTGGGGAGGCCAGCACTTCCAGCCCTTGGATAGCAGAGCCGGAACAATGCCATCCTCACCAGCTGCTTTATAAGACTCGAAAACGGTGATCGCCCAACGAAGTCGAGAATGTGTGACTACACGTGCAGCCAGCTTCCAGTCCTCGTATGAGGCCCGTCGATGGCATACACCTGTGTGTCTACATTCTCAGAGAAGCCAGGAAAATGCGTCTCTCGAAGAGATGTCCTAAGCTTTCTTCCTCTGAGCCCGTCTTTTGCCCACTAGGAAGATTTAAGTAGTCAATCCTCGGAGGGCCCCCGGCAGAGACTGTTATTATTATTATTAATTATCTTATGGAAAAACTAATTGCGTACTCGTTTTGCTTTCGAAATTAATAAATAAAATGACCAGGGCAGCGGAAAAACTAAGCATTTCACTGTCGAACTGGGGTAGAGTAAATAATTGGTTAGATTTTCATTTCTAAATTTTTGAAACTGACACAATATTTTCGTAATTTTGCCATATATTATTACCGGAATACTTTTAAGCAACAGTAAACTTCCACTAAATCAGTAAAATAATTCAGTCAAATTGAAACGAAAATGTAAACACGACGCATCGAAGAACTAAACAGTAACAAAACGATGTTGCCAGACTGACTAAATTGTCTATAGCACAATCTACCTGTTAGTATTATAGTATGGAAGCAGTAGACCAATTATCCCATTACGGAATAAAGATACGGCACAAGTTTGCAACGCCGAATGTTCGCGTTCATAAACAGATTCTACTTGGTTGCGTCAAGAAATGCGTAAGGATTACTTTTTACTCTAAGATCTACATCATTTGTAGTTTGTAAATATTTCTTTGAGAACAACTGTAATGTTGATTTACAGATTGTATCTACTCACAGAAATATTTACAAACTACGAATAGATTTAAACGCTATCACTTACTTTTCTGTTTCTTCTCTTTGTTAGCCAAATGAATGGCCACATTCAGTCCATTTGAACAGGTAGGTGTTACCTGAATTCCTCTGAAAAGTCCCTTAACGGAAATCTTTCCATCGGGTTTCGCCTTATCAGTCTTTTGAATATTTTCTCCTACTTTCGGGAATTGCCAGTAGTCGATCTGTAGTTCCAGAGGCTCCCACAGTTCCCTGACCTGGACATTCGGCGATGAGGGGGGAGTCAAAGATGGTATGGAAGGAGGACTCGAACAAGTAACATCTTCCAAATCCACAGAGAGGCCAGAGATCGGATCCACAGGTCCCACTCTTACTTCCTGAAACAATTATACGTCCTCTCAAAATAACTGCAATAATATTATTCCGATTTTTTCGTTTCAGTGAAAAATATACTGGGTGCCCTATTAAGTCTGTTCTACCTCAGGGTGGAGTAATATCTCCCATTCTATGGAGCCTAGAATTAGATGAACTACCACAAAGGCTAACGGAGCTTGGCTTCGAGTGTGTATAGTCCGTACACAAAGGTTGAGCCGTCGCACAGTGGAAAATCGTAGAACAACTGCTGATTAAAAATGTCGCTACTGGCATGCTTTTTTTATTTTGTTCAATAGTTTAAGGATCAAACTTGACTATTATATCAAAAAAATATACATATTCTATGAAATGATTTTTTTATAACACCACAAACTTTGTAGTTATGACGGACGTCCATGTTTAGCCCGTTCACTTCATCACATTCAAATTGATTTTATTGTTATACGTTACAGAAAAAGGTATTATAAATTATATATTTCTGGAAAACTCGTCTTTTGAAGAATATGGAACAATCAAAATTTATTCAATATAATGTTAACGTTAACCTTAAAATAATTGCAAAATGAAAAATGATGAAAAAATTTTTTTTTCAAAGTTCATCGAGACTTTTGATAGTTGCCCACGTTTACCCCTGCTGCGAATTTAATGTTGATTTGTAGCCTAGCTATCCATTAGCATAATCGAATAAAAAAAACTGCGGATATTTGCGATTTTCGGTGTAATTAGTGAAAATGTGATGAAAGTTAAAAAACGGAAAACTGCTTGCTACCTACTGCGGATTGAAATATGGTGTTTACATCAATAGTATTCGAACGAATTATTTCAAATTCGGAAGTTTGGTCTCCCTTTACGATTGCCATCTTTCAATATTACAGAAATTCAATAAATCAGATCCGGACTAGAAAAATTTTGGACTTTTTCTATTTTCATGAACATTAGAACACCCTGTAGGTGAACACTGTTTTTTTTCATTTTCGTAACCATAAAGAATCAATAATGAGAAAATTAAAAATTCTGCTTGGCACGGTCATACAGCGCGACCAAGAAGTGAGCAAAAAACATTACCTCATGAGTGAAATTTCAAAGTTCAATAACTCTTGAACTATTGGACCGAATTATTTCAAATTTGGGAGTTTTGTCACCCTTTACGATTGCCATTTTTCACTATTTCAGAAAATGAATAAATCAGATCCGGTCTTGCAAAATTTTGGACTTTTTCTATTTTCATGAATATTGAATATGGGTCTGATAGTTCAAGAGTTATCGAACTTTGAAATTTCACTCATGGGGTAATGTTTTTGCTCACCCTGTATAACCGTGCCAAGCAGAGATTTTTAATTTTATCATTAATTGATTCTTTATGGCCACGAAAATGTAATAAAAACATAATGTTCACGTACAGGGTATTCCAATATTCATGAAAAAAGAAAAAGTCCAAAAATGTTGCTAGTCCGGATCTGATTTCTTCAATTTCTGAAATTTTGAAAGACGGCAATCGTAAAGGGTGACAAAACTTGCAAATTTGAAATTATTCAGTCCAATAGTTCAAAAGTTATTCAACTTTGAAATTTCAGTCATCAGATGAATATCACCCTGTATATTTCAAACGAAGGCACTCAAACGATTAAAACCTCTTGATGAGAGTCCTCCCTGATGTACTTGATTCATGTTATCCTTTTGTTGCATTCTTCCCGGGACACCTGAGATGTATATTGGACATTTTCGATAATTTTCAATTTGTTTTATTTTTTAATCTATGGTTTTAAATTTAATTACAATAATTTCCATTTCATCTGAAGCCATATACACTACTCTATATTTGTGCAAAATTTCAGAACATAATATCGAGAAATAAAAAAGTTATTGATTTTTAATCAGAAATCGACCTTTATTTTCCATAGTGCGTCGGTTGGCATGATAATTTGACATATTCCACTGTGTATTTAAAATTTTAGGTTATGATGTTTATTTTCTTGTCAGATTGATACGCAATGTTGTCAATATTGCATAGAGTTGTCTGATAACTCGCAAGCTCGTCGGACGAGGCCGGGTACATTCGGCAACATTGAATTTATTTTACGTTATGACAGCAAATACTGCCAACTTCAGATAAATAAAGAAACGCCTACTATGTGCTCAACCTTTCGTGAACGGAGTATAGACATAGTCCTAATAATTAGAGGCAAATTCGAAGGCACTTTTTGTGACTTACTGCATAAAGGCCTTAAATTATTGAGCAGTGGTGCTTGTCTGTGGAGCTGAACATAAACCCAAACAAGACTGTAGTTATTCCATTCCCTCGGAAAAGAAACCTTCCCGACATGAAAACGTTATATTTAAACGGAAATATCTTGGGGTGGCAGTCAGAAGTTAAATACCTAGGAATAACACTAAATAGTAAACTTCTGTGGAATAAGCACAGCTACTGGCAGAACTAAAAGGCCTCTAATGGCGTGCAGACGTCTATGCGGCAAAAATTGGGGTTGTAACCCAAAAATATTGCGATGGATGTACGTCATGATTGTGAGAACTATAATCACATTTGGGGCGCTAGCCTGGTTTGCCAAGGCAAGTCAGGAGGAAAAGGTTCGATAAAGTACAGAGGCTTGCCGGATCTCACCCCTCAACATCTAGTGATTGATAGGGTAGCCATAGAGACTATCTCTATGTAGGGTAGCCCATGAGGCTATCCTAAGAATATCTAAGGAAGATACAGGTAATGAGAGAATAAAGAATCAGAGAGTCTGGGCCTCTCTGAATAACTACATCTCATCTGCGAACCTCCCTAGTGAGGTAATGATCAAGAAAGTAAGCCTGAGAAAAACTTCAGGACATTGCTAAGTTAAAGAGAGGAATAGGGACGGGAATACAAAGATTATAACCTCAAAGAAAATACCGTAAAATGGTATACAAATGGTTCCAAAACCTCTACAGGAGCAGGCGCTAGGATATACGGGCCAAGCACCAAGTGTGCACTGTCGCTGAGTTCCTGTATGAGCGTCTTTCAAGCGGAAATCTTAGCTATTGAAAGATGTCTAGATATAAATCTAGAAAGAAACTATCAGAAGTGCGATGTAACCATACAGTCAGATAGTCAAGCTGCTATTAAAAAACTGAGCTCCTACGTCATCGACTCAAAAATGATCTGGGAGTGCCGGAACAAACTCAATGAGGTAGGCAAGAAAAATAAGGTCTTTTTAACCTGGGTTCCCGGCCATTCGGGAATCAAAGGAAATGAGGAGGCAATACACTTCCCAGAGAGGGCGCACGAATGTCACTCATTGGCCAGAACCCTTCTGTGGTATATGTAAATGTACCTATAAGAAAGAGTTTCTGGAGAAGGAGAAAGCCGAGAGGGAAAAACTCTGGCAGAATCTCCCAGGGATGGATGATTCCACTAAGTTCCTTTGGAACTTTGAAACAGCAGGATCCAAAAGATATCTGGATCTTGGTAAGAAGCAATTACATCTCCTCACTGGCTTTCTTACAGGACATTGTCGCCTTAGGAAGCACCTGTTGAGGATGGGATTATCGGACACTGACGAGTGTAGGTTCTGTGGGGAGGAGGAAGAAACCCCCATTCACCTGGTCACGGAATGCTTTGGCATTGCGAGCCCAAGGAGAGAATCCCTTACCTCGTAGAAGCCTTCACAGATATTAGATTTCATTAGATATCTGGAACTGGAAATCGAGCTGTAAAGTTTGGTTTGCCAGACCAGCTCTGTAAGGGGCACAATAGACTTTGAGTTCGCAGTGAACTGTAACCCCTTTTTAAACTTAACTAAGTCTGTTCCAACTGATTATCTCAGCTATTTCAAAAGATACAAATTTGAAAATTTTATGTCCTGCATTGCGTTCGTGATACCGTCATTTGAGTAAAACGAAATTGAAACTTCCGGTTTGACCGGAAGTGACACTGATTTTCTTAATTCATACACACAATTTATAACACTTTTGATTCGATGGGGAAAACGCCAATTGAAATTTCTAACTGGAAGAATTGCAGTAGGCTACGTTTTGATGTTCGGGTTAGGTAAACGTACGCGAAGGTTAGGGATCTAGTTAATCCGAGTAAGTTTCCGAAAACGACTTATATAACTGTAAAATGGAGGTAAAATTCGTGAATTAAAAAATCTTAAACTTACATTTATGAAGGGAATAAACTGTTGATTGGAATCATCATAACATGTCAACATAACCTCACTGACAGGCAGCTGCGCAAACGGAGCAGTAGATGGCGCTGAAATATACTTCTGTAATTTTTGAATCACATCATCGATTCTGACGTCCTGATCTGTAGGAAATAGGGTAGCATAGCCCTGATCGAGCAAAGTTAGCTGCTTGGCAAAATTGCACGTTCCCATGGGTATCACGTACAATCTTAAGAAAGACAGCCAGTCTGATGGCTTAGTGGAAAGCAGTTCGACATAAGGACGAACCACCCATCCTACCAATGGGTCTCCACCCATTAAAATCAGTCTGATGAAAGTGAATGCTCCCGTTTTGGAACAGCTATTGTAACTGTAAATTGAATTATGAATTTTAGTAACAGACTCGAAAATAGAGCTTACTGGTGGTATTCTGCTTTCATCTGTAAGCCAATGTGTAACTTTTCATAAGCTTACAGGAAAATTGCAATTCTGGACCTCTTTAAGGGATCTGTAGCTTATAGAAATCGTTAATATTTACAAGTACTCGATGGGTGATCGGAAGCATAATCGAACGACATATTGTGAGGTTACCTTGAATAGTTTGTTTATTTTAGGGCGAACACCAACATTTTAATATAAGAAATTTATGATGAATAAAAATAATATGGCTTTGTTAATCGGATTGTTATCGGAAGAAAATCATAACAGGTAAAACATTGTTGATTAATATACATAACCTGAAAATCATTCTTTTTTAAAGAAGGAACTTTATGAGAATTGGAAGGAAAAGGTTGCGTGACCAAATGAATCCATTTGAAATGCTGCCCAGAAAATGTTCAAATTGAAGAAATGCCGAATGCCCAGTTTGCGAACATATTCAGATTGAAGAACCAGTGTACTATAAACTTAATAAAGGCTCTACAGCAATTTTAGCCAAGAAATTTTTTTCTTTTCTGTTTTCAATTTATTAGATAAAAGAAAAAACGCAACCTACATTCAGATAAATGTATTTTCAAATTCAAATCAAAACCATTTACTCATAATACATAAAGTTCCAGGATCAAATCTTACGAGTGAAGGTTATGTTTTTCGATGAGTAGTTCAAATGTGACACTGTAAATAAGAAAGTTACAGGAACCATTCCAGAATTGCATTATTTACGAATCTGTAAGTGCGCCAGTTACAGATCAATCGTACGCTACAGTATCGTAACTTACAGATGAAAAGCGGAATACCACCATAAATCTCTATACAGGTTCGGAAATGAACATCGGAAACATATGATATTCAATGCATTAAAATGAGTATTTTGCCGTCCAGTTGAATAGTGCTATACTCGACAGATTGTGAGTTGTGAACAAAAATTTTGAATGGCCATATTTTATGGAACACCCTGTATTAATTGTGTAAAGGGTTTTCCAATAAGAGGTGTTATTTTGATATTCAAAGAAAAATGCCATTTTTCAATATAAATGATCAGATGTTTATTTCATTATAAAGAAGCTATGCCGTTAATAGTGGAAAATAACATCAGGCAAATGACCACCACGACCACGCTTACAGGACCATATCCTTTTAATGAAATTTTCCATAACCAAATCGCAAAGTCGCTGCCCTATGTCCTCGATAGCCTCACGAATTCCATCTTTGAGGTCTTGAATAGACGATTGGTTATTGGCGTAGATCTTCTCTTTCACGTGGCCCCAAAGGAAGAAGTCGCAAGGTTTTAAATCGCAAGATTTCAGTGGCTAATTGTGATCGTTGCTTGTGTGGCACGTAGCGCCGTCTTGTCCAAATCAATACTATCCAATTTCGGCCATAAAAAAATTATTAATCGTCTCCCGACAGCGCAATCCATTTACCAACCGTAACTGTTGCTCCAGCCTCATTTTCGAAAAAGTAAGGTCCAATGACTCCGCCGGACCATAAACCGCACCAAACAGTCACACGTTGAGGATAGACAGACTTCAACAATAACTCTTGGGTTTTCCGAGCCCCAGATGCGACAATTTTGCTTGCTGACGAAGCCACCGAGGTGTAAATGGGCCTCATCACTAAAGATGATTTTTCGATGGAATTCCGGAGCATTTTCATGCATTTCAACGACCCAATCAGCAAAGACACGCCGTTGTTGATGATCGGCCGAATTGAGTTCTTAAGTTAACTGAAATTTATAATCCTTAAGACCCAAATCTTTATGAAAAATACGGTGTAATGACCTTTGTGGAATGCCTAATTGCAAATAACGACAGGGAATGGACAAACCTGGGTTTTCTTCAACACTTTCGGATGCAGCAGCAATATTCTCGGCTGTTTTTGAGCGACGTGCACGGGTTTCATTCTTCACATCACTAACTTGTCCTAACAGCTCGAATTTTTCCATCAAATTCCATAATGCGGTCCGACAAGGTGCTTCACGACGACCCAAGAATATTCGAGTTTTGAGAACCGTCTCTTTTAAATTTTCACCATTTTTATGGTGAGATTTAATAATTTCAATGCATTCTTGAAGCGTGTATCGTTCCATTTTTATTACTGGCGTAGTTTCCACTTGTCAAATGTCAAAAAAATTACAGCTTCAAACGTGACATATACCGAAATAGCGGGCTATTCAAAATAACACCTCTTATTGGAAAACCGTTTATTAATATCATACTTAGTGTTGGGAATAATCGAGTACTTTCAATAACCGAGTACTCGATGATCGAGCGATCCAAATAACCGAGTGATAATCGAGCAATTTTTCGCCTGATCCCCACCCTCGGTTATATTCGTAATCGCCCGAGTTGCAAGCGATCGTAGTAGGACGGTTCCTACATGCGCCGTTGCGAATTTTAAACACAAATTCGGAATATGCGCACTTGGGAACCGTCCTGGATCAGTTCTTAAGCGCAACCAAAACAAACCTACTAACTGCTTGTCGCTCATTCAGCGCTGTACGGCCTCTACGTTCGTTGCGTTGTGACTTTGTTTATACCTACTGCTCTCGAAATTGAAGCTCGCGTGTGTCGTATTGTATGATTATCATGGGATCAAAACAGAAGTCCGCTGTATGGAATTATTTCCATAAAAATAACGATAAGAAATTTGCGACTTGCGATATTATTTGTAGAAAAGTTTTGGCTTATTCTGGCAGTACTTCAAATTTAAAGCAGCATTTAAACCGGCTTCATCCGACATTAAATTTACAGAACAACAAACAATACCATGTGGAACTGTTTCTTCAGATAGCAATGAAAATGCACAAAATTTAGCTTATCCTGGAACTTCCGGAAATGCTATACCGTTCAAAAGACCAGCCAAACAATTGAAACTTTCCGTGTCTACTTCTGGAAATGTTCTTTCAGATACAAAAATTGATGCAAGTTTGGTGAAAATGATAATAAGAACTATCGGATGAGAATTCACTCCAAGATCGCGATTATCTATGGTTAATGCCGGGCGAAAACACCGAACATAGGCTTGTACTCAACCATTCAAATAACCGACACAGCCCGATTATTAAGATATCACCCGTCGCTCGAGAAATCGAATTGAAGAACACATGACTCATTTCGATTATCGAGTGACGAGCGGTTTTTTTGATAATCGAGCAGTGTCGATTATTTGAATAATCGAGTACTTGAGTGATTTTCTACTCGAGTGAACACTAATCATACTTACTATTTATGAATTTTATTGCACAAATGTGTCAATAATGCCTTGACTTCGACTGCGGATATAGGTTGGAATACTTTATTATGAGCAAGTTTCGACTGTAAAGGGTTAATCAGACTATCTGGACCACTAAGTAAAAATATATTTTCAGGAAGAACACCTTCTTCTAAAGGTAAGCTGCGGGTTATCTGTTCCAAAAATGTCTTTCTGGCCTGAAAAAAAAATCAGTCAAAAGTTAATTCTTTTAATTTTATATTGTTACTTTGGTCCGTTCACGATAGTTTGAGAGCATAGAAGGCGTTTGTTTATTCATCTGAAGTTGGCAGTATTTGCTGTCATAACATAAAATAAAGTCAACTTTGCCGAATGTACCCGGCCTCATCCGACGAGCTGGCGATTTATCAGAGAACTCTATGCAATATTGACAACATTGCGTATCAATATGACAAGAAAATAAACAACATAACCTAAAATTTTAATATACACAGTGAAATATGCCAAATTTCCATGGCCAACCGACGGCTCAACCTTTCGTGAACGGACTATATACAGGGTGTCCCAAAACTCGACCTCAACCCGAAACCGGGTGAAAAGGCAGGTAATGCTGGTTGTCAAAAAAATATAAAAATAAATTCAAGTTGCATGATTTTAAAATGATAGACATTTAAAAAAAACACGCAAAATTTCACACCCTGTGACAGTCTTTTCACTCCTGTTGCCACAAATATAAACTTCTTCCAACTTTTTTTTTGCTGTGTAACCCTGAATAATGTTTGTCTAAACTGTAATCAAAAATTTGATACTAGCTGCTCTAGGTTTCATAAAAATAGGGCTTACTTCTCAGAAAAAAATTCGAAATAAACAATTGCCTTGTTTCAACTGACTACTTTGAAAAAAAAATATACTACGCAAGTTTGGCATGTTTTGTCAAAAGTTGGCGCATTTAGTAAGGATTCCAAAATGGTATAATACTTAGTAAATTGTAGCTGCCGTAGTTTAAATTCGCTTTCGATACACTTCTGAATACACTTTTTCTTTAACTGCTTCCCAGTAAAGAAGTCCAATGGATTCAAGTCCGGTGAACGGGCCGGCCACGAGATTAGACCAGAACGTCCGATCAATCTTCCGGGAAAAAAATTTTTCCAGAAAAAAAATTTTCCAGAGAAAATTATTTTTCCATAAAAAATTTTTCCGGATAAATTTCTCTGGAAATTTTGTTGGAAACATTTTTTTCCCGGAAGATGGATCGGACGTTCTGGTCCAATCTCGTGGCCGGCCCGTTCACTGGACTTGAATCCATTGGACTTCTTTACTGAGAAGCAGTTTAAGAAAAAGTGTATTCAAAGGCAATCGAAAGCGAATTTGAACTACGGCAGCTACAACTCACCAAGTATTATTGGTTTCGTGCACGTTTGACAGCGGAGTGACATCGGAGGTATAACAACTCACTTTTCCTATGTAAATCATAGCAAAACAACGAGAGATAATGGTTTTTCTCAAGTGTTTCAGTTGATTTATTTCTTCTTTGGACTGAAAAATCGTGAAAATGGACCTATCAAACTATTTATTAAGTTCAGATCATATTCATCGAGGACGATATGTAGAAAAATATCAGTTTTGTGTATTCACCCTTGTCAACTGTAGAAGGAAGATATTTATCCATCTAACTTGGCTCTTTTCATAAATAAAATGTATCCTGATATTATCAGTTATTCAGTGGAAACATAGAATGCTGCTGCAGTGAATCATATGATATTTATAATATTTATTCTTCAATAAATGGAAAGAAGAAAAATTATCATATTTGTTTATTGAAATGAAAGCCCATGAATTCCATGATGATTTTATTGAAAAAATGAAGGACTTTATCAATATTAACAACTAAATTTCAATTATTCACAACGTAGAAAACGATTTCTATTAAATACAAACTAAAAAAATAAATAAATATTTTGTCGAAAGTGAAGCATTCATCATTCAATACAAACCAACAAATTATAGTCTCTTGTATAAATAAAAACTTAATTATCTAATAAGTAACTGTAAAATTTTTAAATACAGAGTTATAAGTAAGTATGTTTATGCTATATTCTATAAAATAGTGAAAAGCGGAGATAGCAAATACCTTTTACTTGTCTCATATATAAAAAACAAAAGATATACTGCAAATTAAAGAACATCCAGATGAGTTTTAATCCAGTGATATGATTTCAGGACATATATTTATAAAAACTCAAGTTATCACAACAATTTTATCCATTAACAAGTATTCTTCATCTCCTTTCTCTAACGGGTGAATTGCAAATCCATCCAATAGTGTTCTATATTTCCTCCTTGTCCAAATATGAATCCTGAAACTGGCTAATCTCTTTGTCTTCTTGATTTAATGGATAATAATATCAGGATACATTTTATCATCGGAATAAGACACATTAGATCTGCAGTAGATAAGGGTGAATGCCCAAAACTGATATTTTTCTACATATCGTCCTCGATGAAAATGATCTGAACTTCTTAAACAATTTAATAGGTCCATTTTCACGATTTTTCAGTCCAAAGAAGAAAAAATCAACTGAAACACTTGAGAAAAACCAAAATCTCTCGTTGTTTTGCTATGATTTACATAGGAAAAGTGGGGTTGTTATACCTCCGATGTGCTGTTAGTTGTCAAACGTGCACGAAACCAATACCATTTTGGAATCCTTGCTAAATGCGCCAACTTTTGACAAAACATGCCAAACTTGCGTAGTACTTTTTTCAATACAGTCAGTTGAAACTAGGCAATTGTTTATTTTGAATTTTTTTCTGAGAAGTTAGCCCCATTTTTATGTACCTAGAGCAGCTAGTATCAAATTTTTTATTACAGTTTAGACAAGCAATATTCAGGGTTACACAGCAAAAATGAAGTTAAAAAGACTGTCACAGAGTGTGGAATTTTGCGGGTTTTTTTTAATGCCTATTATTTTAAAATCATGCAACTTAGATTTTTTTATATCTTTCTGACAACCAGCATTACTTGCCTTTTCACCCGGTTTCAAGTTGACGTCGAGTTTTGGGACAGCCTGTATAAGGATCTTGAAGGATGAAGTTTACTTGAACGTTGATACAATAAGAATTATATTAAACTTTCTACTCACTGTTATTGTCTCAAAAATTGGAATATCGGAGCAAACGCTCAGAGAATTTTTCTTTTTGGCCGAAGAGGCGGAAGAACGGAAAAGCTTAGCCTTTCTTTCTGTGAGTTCTTGCATGATATTGCTGAAATCGTTATCTGCTCCCTTAAACTTTTCAGGTTTTGAAGTTGGCTCTCTTGGAGGTGAACCTGTCTGTGCATCACTCTGTATTTCAGGATCTGTGGTACAAATGTCGGCATTTCCATCACTCCCTATAAAATTTAAGAAAAACCCTGAGCAGGTGCTTTCGAGCGCTCGTTCATTGGTGGAACAATGATGCTATTACCTCTAAATTTTTTTATAGGACTTGAGATTCTTGCTAAGTAAAGGATTTTCCAATAAGAGGTGTTATTTTGATATACAAAGAAAAATGCTATTATTCAATATAAATGATCGGATGTTTATTTCGTTATAAGGAAGAAGATATGCCGTTCATAGTGGAAAATAATATCAGGCAAATGACCACCACGACCACTCTTACATGCTTAGTCTGAATATTCTGCTCGGCGTGCACTTCTTGCTCTCAGCTGGTCTTTTATTAAGCTCTCTTCGCTCACTTCACTCTGCATCGTGATCTTTTATTATCAGAGCGAGCAAGAAGATCAGATATATTCGCTCTTGCTCAAAAGCGAGAGCTCTTCCAAATGTCATTTTATTCTAACCTAAAAGTTAGTTTAGGACAGTTTAGGTTAGTTATTTATGTTCTGGATGTTTTAACGAAAGATGAAACTAATTTTGTTGTTACAATATGTGGTACCGCGAAAGCAGAGACACCGTTTCAGAGCGAAAGACAGCAAATAATAATTTTGAGGTTACGAATTCCTTTGACTTGACAAGCCTTTGCGCCTGAGCGTTCTTTTATTATTTTCACTCTACAACAAATGTCATGACGTCACAGATAATCTTGCTCGCTCCGCAGATCATATTTTCAGACTAAGCAACAGAACCATATTCTTTCAATTAAATTTTTCATAACCAAATCGCAAAGTGGCTGCAATATGTCATCGATAGCCTCACGAATTCCATCTTTGAGGTCTTGAATCGACGCTGGTCTATTGGCGTAGACCTTCTCTTCCACGTTGCCCCAAAGGAAGGAGTCGATGTTAAATCACAAGATCTCGGTGGCCAATTGTGATAACACGGTCCGGAAACTTTTCACGCAAAAGATCAATGGTTTCGTTGCTTGTGTAGTACGTAGCGCCGTCTTGTTGAAAGGAAACGTTGTCCAGATCAATACTATCCAATTTCGGCGTTTGTGGAATGCCTAATTCCAAAGAAAGACGAGGAATGGACAAACCTGGGTTTTCTTCGAAACTTTCGGCTACAGCAGCAATATTCTCGGCTGTTCTTGAGCGACGTGCACGGGTTTTATTCTTCACATCACTAACTTGTCTCAACAGCTCGAATTTTTCCACCAATTTCTTTATTGCGGTCCGACAAGGTGCTTCAGGACACCCAAAAATGTTCGAGTTTTACGAACCGTCTCTGCCAAATTTTCACCATTTTTATAGTGAACTAGCTTTTACCCGCGACTTCGCCCGCATAAGCGTAGCTAGTTATGTAGTACTATATTAATTCTGTGGTGTAGGTAATTAGATTTTATCTGTATGTAATGTAACAGTCAGTTGAATAAAAAATCGTATACAAATCAATCGTTTGGCGTAATGTGATTCTAGACAGAGTTTTAATGTTGTAGATAGGTAGCTGTGTATAGGTTCCTGTGGGAATGAGATATTTTCCCGAAGTAAAACGTAGTCTCAATTTTGGTACCTTCCTACCCTATAAGTTAAGTAGTGTGATGGAATGCATCAGAATTTTATCATAAATTCCCTAAATTATGGCGCCTACCGACCCTCTAGTTAGAAAATTAATCAAATACTAACTTGAAGTAACACTCAGTTAAAAAAAACATCAAAATCATTTCAGTAGCTATGGCGTCATGCGCTTCTTGACACGATCACGCTAAATTTTCGCGGGAATGAGGTATTTTTCCGCCGTAAAAAGTAGCCTGTGTCCGTGCCTAGGATCCTATTTTATATTAACCAAGTCTTATAAAAATCCATTCAGACGTTAAGGCGTGAATGAGGTAAACTTTTAAAACAAAAGATTAAAAATCACTTTTCTGCCTACTGCCTACGCCTTAAGTACGATAGCATGAATATTAATAGCTCATATCCTTTTCTAGGTTACTATCTATCACCTAACTAAGTTTCATCACGCACGATAGAGCCAAACTCCCAGCAAAAACCATAAAAAAATCACTAACTCAATTCAGTTTTCTGCCTACTTTCTACCCCCTTAGTACGATGACGTGATCATTTTGATCTTATATCCGTTTTTAGGTAACCATCTATTACCTAACTAAATTTCATCAAAATCTATTCAGCCGTTTAGACATGAAAGAGCAAAAGTCCCAACAAAAACGACTAAAAATCACTAACTCGTTTTAGTTATCTGCCCACTGCCTACCCCTTAAGAACGATGGCGTGATTATTTATAGCCTATGACCATTTCTAGGTTATCATCTATCACCATACCAAATTTCATCAAAATCCGTTCAGCCGTTTAGGCGTGAAAGAGTAACAGATAGACAGACAGACAGAGTTACTTTCGCATTTATAATATTAGTATGGACTTTAATGATTTCAATGCGTTCTTGAAGCATGTATAGTCCCATTTTTATTAATTTAGTAGTTTCTACTCGTCAAATGTTAAAAAATGACAGCTTCAAACGTGACATCAACCGAAATAGCGGGCTATTCAAAATGACACCTCTTACTGGAAAACCCTTTAGAAGGAGCGCTCAAAAAGACACATGCTAAAACACTCACCTGAGAATGTTTTGTCATCGAACAACTTGTCAGTATCTATAAAAGTTTGACTACTAGAATCTAGCAGACTTTTACTGCTACTGAAGAAGGGTCGTAAGCTTGGCTTCGGAGTACTCGTGATAGACATTGTATCTTGTTCTCCTCCCGAATCTTCGTCACAACTGAGTGATTCCAATTCTTGAAAGAGGGCTTGAATGTCACTCGTATTTGTGAGATCAGTGCCTCTACCTCCTTCACTATCGGCCACTCGGAATCTTCTTAGCAGAGAAACAAATCTTTGTTTGAGGTTATGCTGGAATAAATCGAAATATTCAAGTTGCGAATCTAAATCAGAGTCAGTGAAACCTCTCTTGGCGGACCCTCCGCATAAGCGGACACTCCCCTCAAACGGACAATTGCCATTGAAACGAGAAATTTAAGTGTAATACAGGGTGGGGCAGAAAAACCTATCCGATTTCAAAACGTTATAAAATTAAAACCACTCAGCTTGTCAAAAAATTTTTTTTATTAACATATCGCAAATTTTATGCCATTTTTAAATTTAAGTTTTGAAAAGCACATCACTCAAATGTCGTCCTTGGGAGCGGATACACTTATTTAGGCGCTCGCGGTAGCTTTCCATGACTTTCACCGTCATTTCCACAGGAATTTCTTCAATTGCCCGAGCAATTTCCCTTCGTAAAGCAAGAAGGGTCCTTGGTTGATGCTGGTAAACCTTCGATTTGAGGTAACCCCAAAGGAAGAAGTCACATGGAGTGAGATCCGGTGAGCGCGGCGGCCAGCCAAGATCACCTCTCAGAGAAATGAGGCGACCGGGAAACAGTTCCCTGAGAATGTCCATTGATCGTCGCGATGTCTGGGCGGTTGCACCATCCTGTTGAAACCACACATTTTCCACGCCATTTTCTTCCATTTTGGGTCTAAGAAAATTTTCCAGCATGAAACAATAGCGCTCGCTGTTGACCGTTACGGTTTGCCCATTTTCTTCAAAAAAGTAGGGCCCCCAGACGCCTAGGCGGGAAAGAGCACACCACACAGTCACTTTTGGGCTATGGAGGGGTTCCTGATGGATTTCCCGAGGATTTTCGTCACTCCAATATCGAAATGAATTCGAAAAGCACGTTGTGTAGCAATTATCGAACCGCCGCATTCGATAAACCGCTCAATAACAAAATCACGATGTTCACCAGACCAAGGCATGTTGACTACTGACAAATGGCATAAAACCAGCTTTCTAACGGTTTTTTACCCCACTACTCTACCTGCTCTCTCTTCTGAAAAAAAGGATTTGAAATCGGATAGGTTTTTCTGCCCCACCCTGTATTATACTCAGGAGTGGACAACTCTATCAGGCGGACACGGACACTATCTCATCAGTGCCGAAAAATCTCTCATAAACGGACGCGGAATTCAAATGAACGGCCAAAAGATTCCCGTCTTAGACAAAGGAAGAGGGAGACGCGGTATGCAATGATAAATACTGAAGCCAACATTCCTACCTCAGAACTGAACTGGACGACTGTATTACTACGGATTGGTAATTACGCCAAAATATGCACAACGTTGTCAAGTTTCCGAAGATATCAGATTTATTAACATCAAAACGCTTAGAAATACTGAAATAGCAACTTGGAATACCTACAATTATCCAGATTACTGATATATGATATTGATTTTGTAATCGTACGAAACGAGTACTTATAGAATGAAATATTAAGAATTTCAATGAATTCCATAAACAATCACAAACTACATCCACATAATTGATCCTTTCGGTGGAATTTATACCCTCTTAAAACCTTCATCCACAAAACTTGGGTAAAATCATATAAAAGCTAATACCCAACCTATTCCAAGTCATTTCGACCGAACTTTCAAGGCAGTAAGAACAGAATTCGTAGTTATACAACCAAATTCAAGGATTTTTTAACATTCATTTCTCTTAAACGTGACAACACCGGTTTTCTCAGTTTCATTCATAATTGTTTCTCATCCGATCGATATTTCTCTAGGCCAATCAGGTGAGTTTGCTCCGATTTGACATTTGATGTATGATACACCGTTGCCGAGATGAATTCGTTTAGTTTTCTGGGATTTCGACGATTCTGTCAACTGTCTACTCGAGTTCAAAGTTGAAAAAGTGTTTTCGGACCTATTTCCATATATATTTTGTGCAAAAAATATTAATAAAATGGTTCTTAAGTGTCAAGTATGTGGTAAATTGGACTCCTACAACCCTAATTTGAGTTTTTACAGGTTTGTTCTGTTTTGCAAATCATTGGCGTAGATTGTTCAATTCTCATGAGTTTCTTTCAGACTTATTTGATATTGGAGAAGGAATATATGGATTTCAATTATGGACTTAGCTCGAGATAGAAACTTGCCACAGAATAGTTATGTTCGGAACATTTTGAACCAAAAACTAAACTAAATGGTACCAAATTTCTTAATAATGATGCCAATCCTATTCCTGCGAAACCATTCTTCAGACTAACGTATTCAAGGTAAGATTACAGGAGCTTCCTGGAATTTTAATTCAATCAATTAAATAGAGATGTTTCTGTGGAAAATCTTTCCAAATTATTCTACATACAACAGGTATTATACCTAATAGTGATGTAGTAATTTAGTAATGTTTCAAATGAAGGGAATTGTTCAACTTGATGGAATAGAGAAATAGGAGATATGTATCAGTAATCATTGTTATATGTATGCAGAAATCATTTGGCCTAATTTCATTATATTAATTGCGAACTCGTTTGCAGCTCCAGCTCCACTACGAATGAAACTCCCACAAGTGCTTAAAGATAATTATGCAGTTATAATTAACACTACAGAAGTGAATATTCGAAGAATTATATTTGCGAAGATCAAATTTCATCTCTCGATGAAGAAATCTATCAGAATGATGATGCTATTGCTTGTTCTCCGAAAAGAAGGTAAAACTTGTATTTCTTCTTATATTGCTGACTAACCATATTTTGTGTGATTTTTGTTTTCATTGTAGAAAATGTGGAATATCCTGTTGTCAAACTGGAGCAAGCAGTTGAGAATACTGATTTAATGCCTTCTAGCTTTACCGAGAAACCATGAACATCTCAAATAAGAAGGGGAAGGTGAATATTTCATTTGAGTGCTCCACTATTTCATGATTAATTTTACTGTTTCATTTGTGATAAAGAGCTTATGTGGGAGATCCGCACACTAGTGGTTTTTCTACGCCTAAGGTATGGAAAAGGGATATTAACATTATAGAAGAGAGTCTAGAGTCAAAATAAAAAGATTCGTTCATAGCAGCAGTCTGTTGAAGGATGAAGCTTAAAATAACTTCAATGAAAACATTGCTGGATTGTTTGAGAGAAACATCACTTGTATCAGAATCAACAGACTTTATAATATTGGTATGTATCCTTTTCGCTCATTGTTAAAAGTACATACATGAATATTATCAGGCAACCAGATTGAAGAATCTTTCTTTTTCAGGCCTGGAGCGGAAGGTAATTCATTTCAAAGATTGTTGAAAGGAACGACTAGGCAAAATTTAATCGGACGTAGAGAGCCTTCGCATTAACTTTGATCTTCTATTCACCGAAAGGATATAACTTTCAACAACAGTTTGCCTCATTTAGATACGATCTCAAGGTGGTACAGATCTGTGGATGGTACCTAGTCCTACCTTACATTCAAAACTTGAACACTACTTTTTTTCTCTGATATTGAGTTAGAACTGCAGAGTATTCTAATTGTTATGATTTTTTTCATAAGAATAATTCAAAATCAATATTACTGATTTATGATTGTGAATCATGTGAATACATTCTGAGAGAGTGGAATCATGTCACTGTTGTTTTTATGTCCTAATAAATACTTTTTAAGATATAATTCTATATGTTAACTTTAATTGATGATTTGTTTCATTTTGTGAATACTGTTTCAATTTTTTATAGTACTTTATGATATATAACATTCCAACTGTATCTACTGTCTCTTCCTAGTTATTCTCTAAGCTTGAGTTAGTACAATTGAATAGAGAATGTTCAATTCGATTCTTGATTTTTTTAAGAACCGTTCAGAAGCAATTACTGATTTATGTTTTTGAATGCATTCTGATTTCTGAGAGTGAACTGTAGCACCATTGTTTTTTGTCCTGTAATAAATAATTCTGAAGATATAAATTCTGTATGAAATTTTTTTTTCTTAATAATCTGCTTTATTTTGTTAGTTATGAGTGCAATTTATAACCATTAAGCATATTATTTCTGTCTTGAGGGTCCTTGCAACATTCTCTTAAACAAAACTACAAGTGTTTAAATTTTTTCATATTTTCATTGTGCTTTATGTATCAAACCTAACATTCAAAACTTAAACACTGCTTTTTTCCTTTTGTTCTCTGATCTTGAATGGTACTGCAGAGTAAATTGATATGATTTTTCATAAGAATAATTCAAAATTAGAATACTGATTATGATTGTGAATCATGTGTATACATCTGTTCAATTCGATCTGAGATAACGGTTCAGATATTACTGATTTAGCTTTTTGAAAGCTTTCTGAGAGTGAACTGTATCACCATTGCTTTTTGTTCTGTAATAAATAATTCTGAAGATATAATTTCTGTATGAAAAATGTTTTTTCTTTATAATCTGTTCTATTTTGTTAAATATATTATGTTATGTTGAATAAATCTTCAAGAGTTTGAGTGCAATTTAAACCATTAAAAAGCTTTCATTCCCTGAGCATCTTCTCGTTCAAAGGTGGAGCAATGAGGCTATTACCTCAAAATTTTGTATAGGACTTATGATAGATACAATTGAAAAAGTTTAATTCTATGGTTCTGATGATTCGATCTTCTTGAAATTTTGCAACATTCAGCATATCAATATTCATACACAAAATGATTTTCACACCGCTAACTTGTAATGAAAATATAGAGATTCTTTTTTTCGATATTCCAATAGAATATTTTATAGTTCGGATGATCCGATCTTCTTGAAATTTTGCATGAATATTCAGTGTATTAATCTTCATTCACAACATAAATTTCACCCGAATCGGATATCTTGTAATGGAAATATGAAATTCCTTCTTTTCAATATTCCAATTGAATTTTCTATGGTTCTGTTTACAATTTTGTCTAAGATATCAAGGAACAAAAATTTTGAATGGCCATATTTTATAGAACATCCTGTACGTTTTGGCTGGTTAACGTACTTATCCGAAGCATTTGGGTACAGAACTCTCTAGGATAATTCATTTGCAAGTTATCGTGCAACTGTAATTGAATTTGACCACGAATTCTTCATCAGGTAGTCGAACCCTATCGTTTGAAACCGTTTTCGGCTCAAAGTTCGAAAATTACAGACATTTGGGCAAAACGATATAGCACTCGTAGAACAAGCGCTCAAAAACATACTGCTCTGTTGGTATACGGATCTATACCATATTACAAAGGAAATGTATTATGGTTTTATACCATTGTGAATGTATGTAAGAAGTTATTTATGTA
Organism: Propylea japonica; assembly: GCA_013421045.1. NCBI lineage: Eukaryota > Metazoa > Arthropoda > Insecta > Coleoptera > Coccinellidae > Propylea > Propylea japonica. The sequence continues at coordinate 21,021,226 of CM024240.1, read as the reverse complement.
GAAATTGGTTTTCTACATTTATCAGAATATTAAATATTCAAATTACAACAATAAGCCTGTAGCGAGGACTGTAGAACAAGTACCATACTAATAATAATATAAAATGAACATCTCTTTGCTATAAATTCTTCATATTGAATCATATTGGTAACAAAATAGTACGAAATTAATGAACTTAATTACTTGATATTCACATTAACCACAAACAGTTTCCTAATCAAATATGCAAAAATACGATTAATACTGATGCAAAGTTTTAATTGTCTAAATATTGATAAAATTATAATTTTATAGAAAAAATTTTAAAATGAAAAAATACTCAAGAGCATTTTTTATTCTAACGATTCCTTATTTGATTTAATTAATCCAAGAGGAAAGCTTATATCAGTATAAAATATTAATTTCAAATCTATCGACAACAATAACTCCACGCCACTGGAAGTTGTTCGATTTACGCGTTCGAAGTCTTTGCATTGTTGCCGCGTTCGTGACGGAACAAGTACAGCTATCATCAAGCTGTCCTTGTTCTACTCATGGGAAATAGTTTTAGATGTTGGCTTCAACTATTCCAGAATTTATGAATGACATGCCGCGTCTCCTCTTCCTTAGTCTAAGATTCCCGTAGTCATTTCCTCGCAAGAAATACACAGTTCTCGCTAACAGTGAAACGTATGTTCATTGAACTATGGCGCTTAAGAAAATATTTCTGACGTTGAAAGAGATGATGGAGCTGATAAATATGTATGACGCTGATCAGTGGCGTACCGCAAAAAAGGTTTGAGAGGAAGAAAGGAGACATGGCTCCGAAAAATAAAACACACATTGTAGATTTTAGATTCAGGACGTGCAATGACGGAGACTGTTGAAAATAGCTCGCATTTTAAATTGGGACTGAATATCTCAAAAACTGCCGGAGTTATGAAGAAAAAACCAATTTTTTTGGAATTTTAACACCTTGTAGCTTTTACGGACCCATGTTCATATAAACTTTTTTTCTTAAAATTACATATAGATTCACCCCCTCAAGTTGTGACATACTATTATTTAACACCCTGTATAGACGATACCACTAAAGATGACTTTGAACAAAGAGAAAAAATAGAACAAAGGTGAATTACATGTCTTTTAAAATCGCTGATTATTAAAAGGTGGAATATATACAGGGGTTCTACTTTCAAAAAGGGCCAAAGTTCAGAGATGATCATAAAAGTTATTTACATTAAAAATATCATATAGTCCGTTCACGAAAGTTTGAGCGCATAGTAGACGTTTGTTTATTTATCTGAAATTGGCAGTATATGATGCCATAACGTAAAATAAAGTCAATGCTGCCGAATGTACACGGCCTCGTCCGACGAGCTTCAGAGATATCAGAAAACTCTATGTTATATTGACAACATTGCGTACCAATGTGACAAGAAAATAAATAACATAACCTAAAATTTTAATGTATAATAGTCCGTACACGAAAGGTTGAGCTGTTGGTTGGCCATGACAATTTGGCATATTCCACTGTGTATTTTGTTATGTTGTTTTTTCTCTTGTCAGATTGATACGCAATGTTGTCAATATAACATAGAGTTTTTTGATAACTCGGAAGCTCGTCGTACGAGGCCGGGTACATTCGGCAATGTTGACTATATTTTACGTTATGACAGTAAATACTGCCAACTTCAGATAAACAATCAAACGCCTACACTATGCGCTCAAACTAATAACTAACTAATAAGTACAAAAGAAACTGTGCAGACCAAAAATGTAGATAATTTTCTGACATACAACTTTCCCATTTACATTACTGCAAATAAAATATTTATTTTTAACAAAAATGACAAAAAACCACTTTTTTGATACTTATGTAGATAACAATGACCTATATATTTTTTGTTGAATAAACTTTTCTCTGAAACCCATGGATTCCAAGAAAAACGCATTTCAAAATGTTTTTGGATTTTTTCAAAACCAGGGGGGGGATCACTTCGGAAATCTGAATATTCACTTACCCTTGCATGAGGTATCTTTGATCTAATGGGTTCACTATCAGATAAATCACCAACTTCTTCTTCTCCAGAACTAATCTCATCATCTTCATCGCTAAAATCATACTTTTGGTCAGATTTTCCTTCTTGATCCACTGGAGTCGAACTGATCTGCATTACATTCAATCTAGCAACAGGTCCAGCACCTTTATCTTTGCCATTGGGGTCTGAGGTTAATTCAAGCTCTAAATCCATATGTTTCTGAAGAACCTGTTAAAATGGAGATATAATCAATGAACTTTAAATAGGGTTTCATTGATAATAAAAAAATATTCAAAACAGAATAATATAAAGGACATGGTTTAGTACAAAGATTAGTTAGAGTGATAGGAAACGGCCTTGTATTCGTAGTGATAATAAACAGCAAAAATGCAAATTTGCATATCTAAAAATGTATACTTTATAAGATCATTTGACATCATATAAACTTACTTGATCCATTCTTATGATTCCTTCAGCAAGTGTTTTGTACCCTAACATAGTTCGATTCTTATACCTTTTTCGTCTCTGAAGCAATATATGGAGCTTGTTTCCTTCTCTCTTCAAAAAATGGGGATATTGTAAGCAAAAGGTTAGATCTAAAGTGGCGTCTAGCAATCCACTTGGTGGCAGAGTCAATTCATGGGAACGGAGAGTTCGCTTAGTAGACTGCATTTTAACAGCAATAGAAAGGGACTGTAGCTCAGAGCCTAGTGGTTTCAAAATAACCAATCTTGTAAGCGTAAGAGAACACAACCTAGAACGAGTTATGATAGGTCTTATTCCATCAAATATTTCACTGAAATCTTTACCTTGGTATACAGTTTGAGGGTGTTCTATCCACCCAAGTAGCATAAAGCCGCATCTTATTTGGAACAGTTCCAGAGCTAGTCATGATTTTCAGTTTCTCAGACATCTTACTATCTATTTTTTATTATATTTCGCTTTATCGAATTTCATTCATATTTTCCCTGTTGTGGGGTATTCAAGTGATTATTTGCTTGTATCGCAAGAACTTTTCCTGTTACATTCTGCATCGAGAACGTAATTTTAAACCTGACTTCTGTCAGTTTTATTTTTAATTTTAATTTAAGTGACAAAAGACAAAACACAAAACAAATATAGCCACAGAAATACAGAATGTTACATCATTTTACTTTTTCTTTCACCGTGCTTGGCATTGGAGCCATCTAACATTTTTCGGCAACCGTCCGGAAACTCCGGAAAATACCCATTTCCCCAAAATTTCCCTCTGATAAAGTAGCATAATAATTATTCGACAAATTTATTCATTCACAATTTTGAATCTTTTCTGAAAACCTTACTAAGGCCAAGTTTTCGATAATCATTGATACGGCATTCTATGGACACTTCATGCATATGTCATTAATGTTATCAGTGTTCTGTGATCTCTTTTGCTTTAAAACTGTTAGTGCGACAAGATGGCCGATCAGGTATGATAAGAATTTTTCGATTATTGTAAATTAACTCACTCTAAAATCACAATACTTTTGTCTAAATATATAATTTTAGTCTTTTTCTTCGTTTTGTGTACAGGATACCTTTTTTAGCCAGTGTTACAATTTGTTGGTGTTCACACGTGCACGTGTTTCATGTACACTCTTATAGAAATATAATTAGAGCTGATTTTACAGATTGAGAGAGCATTTCAAAAGCAACCAACTGTTTCCAATGTCCTCGCTTCAATAAAAAGCAAAAAAGGCATTGGAAAAAAATCGAGGAAATCCTTGAGATACCACCGTGAAGTGGGATTGGGATTCAAAACTCCTCGTGAGGTAGGCAGTCTTTCACTCTAACTAATTGTGTTTTTATTATTTAGGCAGAGAAAGCTTTCCAAAAACAACCAACCATATTCCTCAATAAGAAGGGAGGACTGAAGAAAAAGAATACACGTTATCAAAGAAGTGTAGGGCTAGGGTTTAAGACCCCAAGAGAGGTTCGTAGATTTTTTCAGGGCTTGGGTAGTAGCTCACCCTAAAGCCTACACTTGGTGCATGATTGGTGATGGAGGTCAAGGATTCTGTATTAAATTGGGAATTATAACATTTACATATATTCTTAAGCTTTATATTATGGTTAACTCTTATATCTAATGTCTTTTCAGTCCTGGGTATATTTTTAGCCTTTCTGTACATTTCTAGATATATAACATGAAAAAGGTTCATCGCATTATGTTGATGAATATTATTTCCTATAGTCCGTTCAAGAAAGGTTGAGCCGTCGGTTGGCCATGATAATTTGACATATTTCACTGTGTATATTAAAATTTTAGGTTATGATATTTATTTTTGTCAAATTGATACGCAATGTTGTCAATACTGCATAGAGTTGTCTGATAACTTGCAAGCTTGTCGGACGAGGCCGGGTACATTCGGCAACATTGAAGTTATTTTACGTTATGACAGCAAATACTGCCAACTTCAGATAAATGAAGAAACGCCTACTATGTGCTCAACCTTTCGTGAACGGTAGTATAGTTGTCTTCTACTTTTATTAATTTGTAGCTATGGTTACTTTCATTTAATATTATCTATTACCATAATATCAAGTGCGTCATAACTATAATCAATTTCAAGCGGCTAACCGGTTATTATTTCGGTTAACCAATTGCATTCAAGTTGAATGGAAATGGTTAACCAAAATGATAACCGGTTATCCGCTTGAAATTGATTCTTTTCTCAAGATGAAGAAGTTACTTTTTAATGTCGTTATATGTCTTGTATTGATGCTAATAGAAAATGTTAGATGGTTTGTTTTTCGGAACACAAATGTCATATTATCATCTAGGAGGAAGCCTAATTACGTTAGTCTTGTTTTTTTGAGTAACCGAGTTACTAAGAATCTATTGATTTTCTTGAAGAACTGAATGGTTAGAAAAAACTGGTAGATTCTCAGGTACCGTTTCTAACACGGTTGTTCTAAAAAACATGACTGTTAATTTACCAAATGCTATAAGCCGTATTTTGAACACTTTTGAAATGATCATAAACAGCTTCATTTGTAATGTCTATTGGGATACTATAAATTTGTTTTTTTCATCATTCATAAAGGTTAAAACATTGCTGATTCCGACAGTTATATACTTTTCTGTATGTTTCTATCATTTTTCTCAGAAATTGAGCCTTGAGGGATAATGTCGAAGAGCTTTAATTTCAGTCGTCTCATAGAACAATTATATAGCAATTTCTTTCATTAGTATAATTTCGCATTCATATTGTTAACTCATGGTGATATTAATTTTTCATGTAGTTAATTAGATATTTACAAACTGTATAGATAAAATCATGTTCTAGGTACTTGAATTATTGGTAATCATTTGAATTTCTCTGACCAGCAGGATTCGACCAGATTTTGGTGTCATTGTTTTCATTGAGTCTTCCTGAACAACATTAGTGAAACCAACAGGTGGCGGTCTGTCTTAGTTTAGAAATTATGGGCCCCCAAAGTTCCAAAAATGTTCCATTATCATGTCACTTTTTTCACTATGAAAACACAAATTCATTGATATAGTCTATAATCGCCTTCGAACATTCAAATAACTATTGGTTTAGTTTCATTTCAGGTATATAAATAATTAATGCAGAAACATCGAAATTCTAGAGGTTCCACAAATTCTAAGGAAAGCCCTCCGTTTTTAATGGTAGATTTGGCACTGCGGCAGATTCTTTCGCGCGAATATGAAACGATGCTTTCCCGTAAATCCCGCCATCATTTGATATGTCATTCGCCGAAGGACGAAGCAGTGGTGCCAAACGTATCATTGAAGAAAGGCGGGCTTTCCCTAGAATTTGTGGATATGTAGTACCTGTAGAATTTCGATGCTTCTGCATTAATTATTGAATATACTGAAATGAAACTAACTGAATAGTTATTGAATGTTCGAAGGTGAATCATGGACTAAATTGGAGCAGTGAATTTGTGTTTTTATAGTGAAAAAAGTGACGTGAAGATGGAATATCTTTAAAACTTTGGGGGTCCGTATTTTCTGAATTAAGACACTAATGTTCAGGAAGATTCAATGAATACAATTACACCAAAATCTGGTCGATATCTGGTGGTCACCGAAATCCAAATATTTTCCGAATTATTTAGTAACTGCATGCAATTTCAGTAAGATTGTTGATTATAAAATGTTATCCTACGAACATTTTTCTCATCAATGCTTTTACTTGGTTCTTTAGTCTACTTTATAGTTGTTTAAGGGCAATCATTCATTACCACTACCATTTCATTATTTTTTTCGAAATAAAAATATTCTTTCGTAAATACATAATACATTAGGTAATTCTGATGAGTCTGATTAATTTCAGGCCATCGAAGGCAATTACATCGACAAAAAATGCCCTTTCACTGGAAATGTGTCTATCCGTGGACGTATTTTGACTGGAGTAGTGTTGAAGCTCAAGATGCAAAGGACAATTGTGATCCGTCGTGATTATCTTCACTATGTCAGAAAATATAATCGTTTTGAGAAGAGGCATAAGAATATGTCTGTACATTTGTCCCCATGCTTCAGGTAAGCGACGAAAATAATTTATTATTATTATTGATTTTTTATTGTAACAAGTAGTTCATTTTTCTCATTCATATTGGAATTATTTATGAATGTCATTTATGGTCATAGCAAAAACATACCCAAAAAAACCTACCTTATTTTCATTTTCAAAGTTTTCAATTTTAAGAACTGGATAGAATAACAAAACAAATGTCTATGGTATCAAACTAAACTAACTGGACAACGAAACTGCAACACCCAGAAGGAGCTATTTGAAGGAAAAACAAAGAGTTCACAATTTTTTTCAATAAATTGGTCAATAATGTGTTTGACCACCGAGATACTCCAACACGTCGCGGTCTTGTTTGGAACCTACACTTGTCAGTGTCCGATAATCCCATCCTCAACAGGTGCTTCCTGAGGCACCTGTTTCTTACCAAGATACAGATATCTTTTGGATCTTGCTGTTTCAAAGTTCCAAAGAAACTGAGTAAATTGTTTTTTTTCCTCTGGGAATTATCCTTCTCCAGAAACTCCTTATAGGTACATTTACCTATACCACAGAAGGATTCTGGGCCAATGAGTGACATTCGTGCGCCCTCTTTGGCAAATTGGCCTCTTCGTTTCCTTTGATTGATTTAAGATAAAAAGAACTTATTTTTCTTACCTACCTCATTGAGTTAGTTCCGGCACTCCCAGATCATCTTTGAGTCGATAACATGGAAGCTCAGTGCTTTAATAGCAGCTTAACTATCTGAGTGTATATCGCACTTCCGATAGCTTCTTACTAGATTTATACCTAGACATCTTTCAATAGCTAAGATTTCCGCTTGAAAGACGCTCATACAGGAGCTTAGCGACAGTGCACACTTGGTACTTGGCCCGTATACCGATTTGGAAATTCACATCGAACACATACGATATACAATGCATCAGACAGAGAATTTTTCCCTCCAGTTGCACAGATGAATAGGCGAGATAATCAAGTGCGATAACTGAATGAATTCAACTGTCTCACTGCAAAAATCAAGTCTTGTCTCTCTCTTATCGCAGTATGGTAGGGAACCCGCACTGCACGTATAGAATTTTAATTTGTCAGGCTGCCCGTAATACTCGATTCAGTATTTACTGTTGCCTACCATACTAAAGAATTACGCTCCTCTAAACGATAAGAGAGAGACAAGACTAGAATAATGAAGCAAGACAACTGAATTCAGTGTGTTACAGCAAGTGATTGTCTAGACTATTCATCTGTGCAACTGGAGGGAAAAATTCTCTGTCTGATGCATTGTATATCGTATATTTCAGATGTGAATTTCCAAACTGTATATTCCAGCGCCTGTTCCTGCAGTCCAAAAGATCTTATCCGGCGGCAAACCATTTGGATAGTTACAGGATGGCCTTGTTCTCCTATCCACTCATTATTACCCGAAGATCTAGGCATTTTATCGACAACTAAACATTGACTTTGGATCTCCTCTTACAGCTGGTTTGTTGTAAAATTAAGAAAATGCAAAATCCTACTGCAATATTCAAGTAACAAAAAATGTTCACATGAAAAAATCTTCACGATTTCTTTCTCATAATTTTTATCATTTATTCATTGCTGTACTATCTATGTTTCACAAAAAAAATTAATTTAAACGGCTCCTTCGGGGTGTTAGAGTTTCTTTGTCAGTTAGTATACTGGTTCGGAAATTCACATCGCAAAAATACGATATTCAATGCATTAGGGAGAGTATTTTGCCGTGCAATTGGACATTGGTGTACTCTACAGATATACGTGCTATGTTTCGCTTTAGTTTGACGCGATGGATGGTCCAATGAACAAATACTATGGTTTGTCTCTCTCAAATTGACTAACACAGGCAGCCCAACACATTGAGTTAATGCGTCAGGTTGCTCGTAATACTAAATGCGAGAACTACAGGTTCCCTACCTTACTGCCACTCCCAACGATAAGAGAGACCAAACTACATTATTCCAATCGGTCAGAGAGTTACGAATCACGTGAATCTTTCGATTATACCATTGTTCAAGTTCTCTCTCTAATGCATTGAATTTCGTATGTTTTCGATGTGAATTTCCAAACCTGTATGTATATGCATATCATTCTTCTTTTATATTACTTGTGAGTTTTACAATCAACTTACAATTGGTTTTTGTTACAGAGATGTTGAAATTGGTGATGTAGTAACTATAGGAGAATGCAGACCCCTTTCCAAGACAGTGAGGTTCAATGTATTGAAAGTTACGAAGGGCAGTAGCTCGAAGAAGAGTTTTAAGAAATTTTAAAAACTTATTAATAAAATCATAAAATCTCAGTAAGCTTTTATTGTAATGCGCCACCCATGCCCATCTTCTTAAACATTGAAAAACAGCATGAAAGTGCTCAAAAATGCCATGCTATCATTGCAAACTAAAGGGTTTTCCAATAAGATGTCACGTTTGAAGCTGTCATTTTTTTACATTTGACAAGTAGAAACTACGCCATCAATGAAAATGGAACGATACACACTCCAAAAATGCATTGAAAATTATTAAAATGGTGAAAATTTGGCAGAGACGCTTCGTAACTCGAACATTTTTGGGTCGTCGTGAAGCACCTCGTAGGACCGCAATAAAGAAATTGATGGAAAAATTCAAGCTGTTGCGACAAGTTAGTGATGTGAAGAATAAAACCCGTGCACGTCGCTCAAGAACAGCCGAGAATATGTTGCTGTAGCCAGAAGTGGAGCAACAGTTAGGCTGGGCGCAAAATGACTTTGAGGAGGTTAGCTGCGAACGCGAAAACCGCGCAAATACGATCGCAGTACTTGTTGGTGATTGCTATAACGCAGTTGGTTACAAGCTCAAAATGGAAATATCTACTGCTCTTTTTATTGACTTTAATTCTGAATCTGATTCGGGAGAGGAGTTCGTGTCCGAAATAATATTTTTTACCTCTCAACTGACTAAAGAAAGACATCGAGAAGTTTATACTTAAAAAGAGGAAAAAGTCACGGAGAATTTAACGACGGACAATTTGAAAATTATTTTCGGCTAAAACGTAACCAATTCAGTTTTTAGTTTAGTCCTCATATAATCTACATGTCTTGTGTCGTACAAACTTGCCGAATTCGCACTGCTTCAATTAATTTTTCTTCCATTTCTACTACGACTCGCCGTGAGGCGTGAATACATACAAGAAACTGCGGGATCGACACTGCGTTTCGCAGGATCACGTTAAGCAAAACCTGCGTCACGTCACACTGCGATTGTGTATGCGCGCGTACGTATTATTTATTAGATTTACAAAATCTCGCCGTGACTCACGTTGCGTCACCCCACGAAGCTGCGTGTCATTTTGCGCTTTGCCTTACTGTGAATGTATTGCGCCATCGAGAGGTGATGAATTTTTTTTTATGGCCGAAATCGGATAGTATTGATCTGGACAACGTTTACTCTCAACAAGACGGCGCTACGTGCAACACAAGCAACGAAACCATTGAACTTTAGCGGGAAAAGTTTCCGGACCGTTTTATCTCTCGAGAGGTGATCACAATTGGCCACTGAGATACTGTGATTGAACATCTTGCGACTTCTTGTCTTGTCTACGCCAATAGCCCAGCGTGATTCAAGACTTCAGGACATAGGGCAGCCACTTTGCGATTTAGTTATGGAAATTTTCATTAAAAGGATATGGTCGTGGTGGTCATTTGCCTGATAATATTTTCCACTATTAACTTCTTCTTATAATGAAATAAACATCCGATCATTCATATTGTAAAATGGCATTTTTCTGTGAATATCAAAATAACACCTCTTATTGGAAAACCCTTTATAATGAAGTGGAAACAATTTCCTTTTGTATGTAATAATAAAGCATACGCTACTGGATATATTATAGTCAGATAAACAACATTTAACCAATCAACAAATCCCGATGACCCGATGACCGTTATGTTGGTTATGAGGACGACCCAGAGAATGTGGCGCCCCCTATTAGTAATTTAAATATTAATACAATATTTGGATTCTTCATCATACAAATCCCCGCATATCACATTTTTTCAATTCTACCTCTATGTTTAAAAAAAACAAAAAATAAACTGCATTTCTTTAAGGAAGCAGTTTCGGATATTCATGAAACCTTTTTTCTATTTTTTTGACCCTCTATCGCGTGGCACTATGCATGGTACGTTTTTCCTTGACACCCTGTATATCTATTTTAGCTGAAAATGCTGTCGCATATGAATGAAATTGAAAACTAATTTGTATATTTGTCAAAAGTATACTTTTTCAATGTCATTTCTGCTTCTTGGTCGTTGATTTAGTATGGACGTGTTCGTTGGAAAATCGCTTATCAACAGAGAAGGAGAAAGATTCAATGCCGTAGACGTTTTGGAAGGAAAAATGGTTTATATTCTCCTTTTCGCTTCTTCGAGTTGTAAAGGTATCAAACAACTTCTGGATAAGTTGAAGGAAATCTATACAGTAAGTTTCTTTCATATTTTGAATATGCGATGTTTCACACCTTCTAAATTGGATTGCAAGACTCATTCCAAGATTAAGATAATGACGTTAATCTAAAAATTTTGTCTCTAATGTAAATATAGCTCCAACAGAGATAACTCTCTGGCTTTAATTCCTAGTCCGTGGAAGCTTCGTTACGGAGTGTTGAAATTTCCAAAAAAATTGTCTCCTGCAGTTTTGAGATATTCAGTTCAAATATGGAATGCGAGCTATTTTCAACAGTCCATCATTGTACGCCCTGAACCTTATCTAGAATCTACAGGATGTTTTCTTTTCCGGAGCCCTGTCTCCTTTTTTCTGTACGCCACTGGTCAGCGTAAAATCAATTTTTGATATCTCCGTTCTAAACTTTCTTGACTCCTGTAATTTTTTCGTATTTCTAACCGTTCCGAGAAAAAAATTATTGAAGGATTGTAGGTTGATATTGAATAAGCTTAAGTTGAGTCTAAGATGACGTGCTATCAGAGTAAAAGCAAATTTTGGGCATACCTATCGAGTATTTCTATTATTTTTTTCATTTAGCGAACAACACAATCGTTATATAATTTTTTACTCGAAACAGAGTTACGAAAAAATTACAACAGTCAAAAAAGTTTTCAAATTGAACGAAGATATCAAAATTGATTTTACGCTGATCAGTGGCGTATCGAAAAAAAGTTTGAGAGGAAAAAAGCAGACATGGCTTCGGAAAAGAAAACACCCAGTAGATTCAAGATAGATAGATAGATAGATAGTTAAGATTCAAGACGCGACATGATTAAGACTGTTGAAAATAGCTCGCATTCCAAATTTGGACTGAATATCTCAAAAACTGCAGGAGTTATGAAGAAAAAAATCATTTTTTTTTTTGGAAATTTCAACACCCTGTGGCTTAACGAAGCTTTTGCGGATCCATGTTTATATGGACTTTTTTCTTGAAATTATACGTATAAGATTCATCCCCTTAATTTGACATACTATTATGTAACACCCAGTATAATAAACAATAGTGGACCCAAGTGAGATCCTCGAGTATCCCAGAAGTCGCCGCAAAAACAGAGATTTGAATCCCTCCACTGAGACATATTGAGATCTTTTATTCACAATATTTTAGGAAGCATTCAAGCACCGTTGTGGATTTGAAATAATTTTAATAGCATCAGAGAAAAGTGCTACTGATTTCGATTTATTCTTTCGGAGGATGAGTGGACCTTGGTATGCCCTCCCATTCGAAGATCAAACGAAAACGGACACTAATGCTGAGTAAGTTTTGGATTGTAAATATTTCATTTTGAAATCTTTGTTGCGGATGGAACATATTGGTGATTAGGTAGGTACTGAACAACAAAAAACAATAAATCTCAACGGTCACTTGGGCGAAGAAAGAATAGAGAAGCGCCGTTTTCCGCCGGAGAAGTTTGCATTGAATCAAATGGAGGCCCGCTCATCTAGGCGACGCGAATCGCTAAGCGGCCTACAGACGATCAAATTTGTTGTCAACTAGATTGCTGAAGAAATCTTTATATTTTCATTATAAGATATCCGGGTGTTCAAAGTGAGTTGATTCTTGAGCATACCGTCAATTACTTGTTCCGACGAAAGTTTACTTTCATTTCGAATGGATATAATTGCTTCAATTTCCACAAATCTACGCTCAAAAAGTCACGAACGAGTGATCCCGAGAATTGACACCCCGATTTTGTTAATGAAGATTGATATAATAGGGGCGTTCGGCATTGACCTCCGCGAGCGGACGGATTTTTTTTGTCACGTGACCACAGATCGTACAGATAAATCTGAAATATCTGGAAATAAACGAACGGTACAGAGCATCTGCTCATCTTTTAACGATACTTTCACCCTTTTAGTAGCTCTTCCATAAAATCTCAATTAAATAATTATGTGCAAAGGCACTGAATGCAAAAGAAACGGGTAATGCAATATCCCCTTCTGGTCGTTCAATACGGCGATAGTTGTACCGAAAGATCCTGATCAATTAATTGATTAATTACACGAAAAAAAGAACGGAAAGCAATATCTCCTCCTGCCCATTTATAACTACGATAACTATATTGAGAAATTTTAATGAATTAATTGAGTTTTTAATGAATAAATGAAAACAGAAGAATAAAATTGTTAGAATTTTTCAATCTATCGGTTGTCGGATCAGGAAACTCAACATAAAACAAAAAAAATATAAAAAACATAAAACTCTATAGATAAAATCGCTTTGCTCCGTCGAAATAGACCGAGCGAAAAGATCGACGTCCGATTGCTCAGATTTTTATGACGAACGGTACAGATTTGTATTCCCCTCAATCCGGATGTAATAAACGAACGGTTTAGATCGATCCGACACGTCCGATGTCGATGCCGAACGCCCCTACTGCTTAGACTATATCCCGACTTAGTCTAAGATATACTGAATGTTCATGCAAAATTTCCAAAGAATCGCATCATCAGAACCACATAATTTAATTTTTTTCTAATTATTAATTTTTAGATATTTCATTCTTTGAATAATTCCAGAATATAATTCCGATCGTGCTGAGATTTTGCATTCATTTATTTAGATTTTAGAATAAATCTTTGTATTTTGTTGATAAGAAGGTATCAACTTTCAGAAGTTATCCTCAGGTTTCTTTGCCCATTCATATTTCCAAAGAAATTGTTTTCTCTCATTCGTCATGATGTCATATTCATTTAAAAGATATAAATTCATTTGAATATATTTCATCAGAGAAATCCGTTGGAGGTTTGGAATTTCACACATACCTTTCCTTGTTGTGGTAAAACCAGATGGAACGTATATATCAAGAAATGCATTGGAGGATTTGGAGAATCTTGGTTTGAATGTTATTGTGGCTTGGAGTGATTAAAACTCAAAATACATTTTTATATTTATAATAATCTATGATTTTCATACAAAATAAACATAACAAGAGACATAAAAATTTTCATTTTACAATAACATTAAGAATAAAATAAATAGGAATTATAGCAATTGACTTGAATCAAATGAAGATCACTGTATCGGTACACTAGTAACCTAGTAAGGATTTATTTGTTTTATTTATTTATCGTTGAATATTTTTATCAATAAGATAATCTTGATCGGAATGGTGGAGGATTTCAATGAAATATCACAAAATATTTGCAAAAGCAAAAATTAAGACGATAAAAATATATTAGTATAAACACTCGTTTTGGGATCAACGAATAAAATGAATATTTTTTCAATAATTTTCGAGTTACTCATAAAGAATTTTCTCTAGAAACAGGGGCGTTTTCAGTCAATTAGCTTCGGGATACGGTTATTCCAAGAAAATTCAAATAAAGTGGAACTTCCTTATAACGATAGCTCTAAATCTGGAAAGAAAATTCGTTATGAAGAAAATTCGTTATACAGAAAATTTGTTTCTATAGTAGGCAATGTCGCGGTCGACTTGACTGATAAATTTAAGTTTCTCATTCATACTTAAGCACTTCCTTCTAGACAACTTTCACGCTAGCGTAAAGGTTAGATTGAAACCAAACAGCCAGGGGTTTATTTAAAACTGTTTCAGAAGGATCTCTCTGCCCGCCGTAAGAATTCAGTTTGAGAGCGGGATTAATTACGTACTTCCGGAAAAATTTCTGAAAAAACCCACCCTTTCACCTTCTTACCAATACCCATTCAAAGAGTGATGTTCTTTGAATATTTCTTTATAGATAGAATTACTTCGTTTTAGAGGGTGTTTTTAACATGGTTTTAGGATTCAAGGTGCAATGTCTCGTATACGAAATTCATTATACAGACGTTCGTTATAGGGAAGTTCCACTGTAGTTTAATTACAGAACTTTTCATTCAAATAATAAAAAAATAACCAATCCAAATATTCTTAAAATTCCTGACAACACTAATGTCTAAAAAGTAAAATTACATTTTCGGTCGTAAATTTTGTAACATTCAAAAATCCCTGGATGATAAAGCGCTGGACGCGGTTCTGTTTTAGGATAAGGAGTTGTCAGTCATGAAAAAATGACACAATCCTGTTTTCCCAGCTGCCTTTGTCTACTAGTGCATAGGATAAAATCGTTGACAATCCTTAAATTAACAATGAACTTAAAATTCTTCATCCACTCTCTTTAGGCAGGAACCATCCATGAAGACATTTAGGGACTGGACTAGGGGTATGAAATTCCGCCCTTGCAATTTCAGAAAATGTGACTCCATCAAGAATAATCACACCAGCATGGTTCACATCATCTCCTCCCCAAACCATTGCAGCAATAACTACACCGTCGTCTTCAGACTGTAAAAAATTAAAATATATTTCATTTTTTACATAAAAACGAAGCCAAACACGAAAAAAGAACAAAAAATATATTTTGTTACAAATTTAACGAAGAATTGAATAATGATTGTTAGTTTGAAATATTTCAGTGGCATACCACTTTTTAGTCAGTTTTTAAGTGAAACTTCAACACCCTGTATCTTGGAAACAATGCATTTGCGGACCTTTTTTTTGAGGGAGTGAATCTACATGTAATTCTAAAAAAAGTTTATATAAACATGGATCCGTGAAAGCTTCGTTACGGAGCTACAGGGTGTTGAAATTTCCGAAAATAATTGGTCTTTCTTCTTAACTCCTGCAGTTTTGAGATATTCAGTCCCAATTTGAAATGCGAGCTATTTTCAACAGTCTCCATCATTGCACGTCCTGAATCTTAACTAGAATCTACAGGGTGTTTTTTATCCGGAGCCATGTTCCCTTTTTCTCTCTCAAACCTTTTTGCGGTGTAATTTTTTCGTATCTCTAACCGTTTTCGAGTAAAAAAATGATTGAACAATTGTATGTTGATAATGAATAAGCTTGAGTTGGATCTCAGATGACGAGCTATCGAAATAGAAGCAAATTCTGAGAATACCTATGAGTATTTCTATTATTTTTTTTATTTAGTGAATAACATACAATCGTTCAATAATTTTTTTACTCGAAAACGGTTAGAGATATAAAAAATTACAAGAGTCAAAAAAGTTTCTGAATTGAACGACGTATTCAAAAATTGATTTAGAGCTGACCAGTGGCGTGCCGAAAAAAAGTTTGAGAGGGAAAAAGGAGACATGGCTCCAGAAAGGAAAACACTCTGTAGATTCTAGTTAAGATTCAGGACGTGCAATAATGGAGACAGTTGAAAATAGCTAGCATTCCAAATCAAAAACTGCAGAGTAATGAAGAAAAAACCAATTTTTTTTTGGAAATTTCAACCTCTCGCACTATTTTTTCTTGAAGGTATACGTAGATTAATCCCCTCAAGTTGTGACATACTATTAGGTAACCCCCTGTATAGCCTAAGTCAACGATAAATTCATTTGTTGATGATTCTTACCTCTGCTTTAGGCGATGGTACAAAAATGGGTTCACTGGGATAACAATTTTCTTCATACCATTTCTTCGCCGTTTTGTTGTGTATATCCACTTTTATTATCTGGAAATTCAGTTAATTAGCAGTAATAATAAGTTTTACTTTTTATTTTATAATTACTGTTCCTGGGTTCTCGGAATCCACATCCGAACTGATGGCGTAGAAAAATTGATATGGTTTCCCTAGAAAAAAGTAAAAATTTGTTGACTTTCAAATGGGTATGTGTCGAATTGTTAGATTTAAATCAATGATATTAACTACAAAAAAAAACTCAAATGAAACTTTTGTACTTCGATAAGAAATACTGGCCGACGAATCCGTAGACCAAGCTCATGTCACCTCTAAAATCAGACTGCCTTCTTTCTTTATTCCTTCTTTTCAATAGCTTCACACTTTCTGCTTTTATGCATTTCAGCATTAAATCATTATTTCAACTACGCAATACGCATCTACGCATTATGTTCGGGGGAATCCCCAACCTCCTTGTTCCCTAAAACTTGACGCCTGGTCTACGGCCACTTCAGGCAACACACAATACGTCGCCTAGCCAAATAATGACCTGATTAAACTCAAATCTCCGACATATGCATGATGGTTCACTTATATACACTCACTTTCAAAAGTTTTGCAAGCAGAGCTCTCACGCCATCAGATAGCCAATTGACTGAAATTATTCGAAGTACGATTAGCAGAAACGCTTATAAAGGGTTTTCCAATAAGAGGTTTTATTTTGAATAACCCCCTGTTCCGTAGATGTCACGTTTGAAGCTGTCATTTTTTGACATTTGATAAGTACAAAATACTCCATTAATAAAAATGGAACGATACACGCTTCAAAAACGCATTGAAATTAATGAAATTCACCATAAAAATGATGAAAATTTGGAAGAGACGGTTCGTAAAACTCGAACATTTTTGGGGCGTGTCGTGAAGCATCTTGTCGGACCGCAATGAAGAAATTGGTGGAAAAATTCGAGCTGTTGGAACAAGTTATAGTAATGTGAAGAGTACCTAATCCGTGCACGTCGCTCAAGAACAGCCGAGAATATTTCTGCTGTAGCCGAAAGTGTTGAAGAAAACCCAGGTTTGTCAATTCCTTGTCGTTCTTTGAATCAGGCATTCCACATTCCAGTCATTCCACAAACGTCATTACATCGTATTTTGCATAAAGATTTGGGTCTTGAGACTTATAAGTTCAGTTAACACTAGAACTCAAGCCGGCCGATCATCAACAACGTCGTGTCTTTGCTGATTGGGTCGTTGAAACACATGAAAATGATCTGGAATTCCATTGAAAAATCATATTGAGTGTTGAGGCCCATTTCCACCCCAATGGCTTCGTCAACAAGCAGAATTGTCGCGTCTGGGGTTCGGAAAACCCAAGAGTTATTGTTGAAAAGCCTCTCTATCCTCAACGTGTGACTGTTCGCTGCGGTTTATGGTCCGGCGGAGTCATTGGACCTTACTTTTTCGAAAATGTGGCTGGAGCAACAGTTACGGTGAATGGATTGCGCTATCGAGAGATGATTGATGATTTTTCATGGCCAAAATTGGATAGTATTGATCTGGACAACGTTAATTTCATCAAGACGGCACTACGTGCCTCACAAGCAACGAAACCATTGATTTTGTGCGGGAAAAGCTTCCGGAACGTGTTATCTCTCGAAGAGGCCACCGAGATATTGGGATTTAACACCTTGCGACTTCTTTCTTTGGGGCCACGTGAAAGAGAAGGTCTACGCCAATAGCCCAGCGTCGATTCAAGACCTCAAAGATGGAATTCGTGAGGCTATCGAGGACATAGGGCAGCCACTTCGCAATTTGGTTATGGAAAATTTCATTAAAAGGATATGGCCCTGTAAGCGTGGTCGTGGTGGTCAATTTGCCTGATGTTATTTTCCACTATTAACGGCATAGCTTCTTCTTTATAATTCAACTATTGAAATGCCTAGACGAGAATGCTTTGCTAAGCAGCAGAGGTTCAAATATTGCATATTAGTTCGTTGTTTTATTATTTAAATTTATTTTGTTTATGGAATTCCTTATTTCTAATTTTTATTTGTTGTTTCAACTTCATTATTGTATGAAATTAATTGATATTATTCTATTTTTGTATAAGCCTTTACCCTTGAAGCCGAAGCTTTCATTTTCCTTCAAAGTTTGAGAAGCCTCAATAATGAGGAGGTGCAGGACTTTTGAAGGTGAGTTTATTTTATTATCATCGTTTTTCCTACCTAAAAATTTCTCGTAGTTAATCCTAGGGGTCTCACAACCTAAATTACATATTCTTTCTGGCACAACAAAAATTTCTCCATCTGAAGAATAGAAAGCTTTCGCCTTTGTTCGTTCTAGTTTGACGAGGTTTATTTCTGTATTCATATTTTCTTCATCAGGGTTCATTGGAAGTACGAATCTTGCGGGTCTACCCCTGAACATCTTCGCATAGTCGGGATTATGCTGCATCGACTGTAATAAAAGAAAAAATTTAGAGAAGCCCTGAGCAGAAACTTTTGAGCTCTCGTTCTTTGGTGGGGCAATAAGACTATTACCTCAAAATTTTATATGGCATTTGAGATTGATACCAAATATACAGTGTGTTCGGACATGAATTAGGGATAATTTAAGGGCATCAAATATACCTAATTTTATCTTAACCCCTCAGTTTTGGAGTAGCCCCCATTTTAAATTTACTTTTTCATTTTATTTGACCCTTCAAATAATATAGATTTCCTTGGACATATAAAGGTCCTACAGATGTGAGAAAAATGTTTTTTGAAAGATGATACTACCACCTTTAAGTGGAACAATATGAAAACAGTTAACTTAGAAATGTCATAAGATATTCTATAAAAAAAATTGTATAAAAATATGTACTGTACGAACGGCAATACAGGGTGGTCCGGATCGTAACCAAGAAAATTTAACCACGTATTCTACATCAAAAATAAGCCCTAGTTTGTCATATAAACAAATGTCGTGAAATGTTTCCTCTCCAAGATATAAATTATAGAAAAAAAAGGTTTTTTATTAATAACTCTCACACGGTACTTGAAATATTTTTATGAAATTCGGGACATAGGTTTTGAGCGTTAAGGAGCACTTTTTGCATAATATCATTTCTTTCATATTGTACCAGTGGCGTCCGTACTGCAGCGAGACTGAATATTTTCAGTTGAAAATATAATACGCCACTGGTTTTTTCGACAATAAAAATTACTATTTAAATCCACATTCAATTTGGGCAAATTCGGTTTCTTGACTTTTTGCTGTACGAGGCACCGTTTCTGGTTGAAAAAATGAAACACATTCTCATACATGAAGAAATCGCCAAAATTTGATATAACAATAAAAGTGTTATTATTATTATGTAGATACCTTCCTTATCAAAGTTACATCCTTGAATTAAAAGTAATTGCATTTGACGTCTAGTTGACAATCACTGTCATTAGTATGTGTTCAAAGGACCCCGCACATTTTGTATGGGAATTGGCTCCCGGTGGATTTGGCTGAAAATTTGATATGATGTTCTACTAATCCTTCTGATCAAATGTCTAAACAGTCACGAAGCTGAAAAATGCATACTTTTAGGAGTTTTTAGCGATTTTTGTATCCATTATGGCTTACGTATTACCGTTCACACAGAAATGTTTGAAAATATTCGAATTGACAGAATCTGCTTTCAATAATCACTAAATATTCTCAAACATTTCTGTGTGAGCGGTAATACGTAAGCTAAGATGTCTAAAATAATTTTAGACATCTTAACGTAAGCCATAATGAATACAAAAAATCGCTTAAAAAATCCTTGAAGTATGCATTTTTCAGCTTCGTGACTGTAGAGACATTTGATCAGAAGGATTAGTAGAACCTCATATCAAATTTTCAGCCAAATCCACCGGGAGCCAATTCTCATACAAAACAGACTATAGCTATAGTCCGTTCATGAAAGTTTGAGCGCATTGTAGGCGTTCGTTTATTTATTTGAAGTTGGCAGTATTTGCTGTCATAACGTAAAATAAAGTCAGCGTTGCCGAATGTACCCGGCCTTGTCAAACGAGCTTGCGAGTTATCAGATAATTCTATGCATGTTGACAACATTGCTTATCAATCTGATAAGAAAATGAAGAACATTACCCAAAATTTAATATACACAGTGGAATATGCCAAATTCCATGGCCAACCGACGGCCTTAAACTTTCGTGAATGGACTATAGGTGTTCTCGAGAAAACAAACATGTGTCAATAAACAAAATCCAAAGATGATGATAATCAGTATACCAACCTTCATAGTTTCCACATACATACAGTCAAGCATTGATGGATCCCGATAAATACAAATATCAATAACAATATGATCAGAATCCTCATATTGATTGATGATGTGTAGATAGAAGAACGATTCCGCATAGAATTTTCGACAAAGTGTTCCAGTTTTTCTAGAAATAACATTGATTTGTGTCTGAAAAATCAATAATTTCAATTAAATTGAGCATAATTATTTACAGGGTCTGGCGGTTCGGCACTCGAAGCGTGAAATATTCAATTCTGATAGGAAAATGATTTTCACTCATTTTTATGAACAGGACTTTCGAAAATAATCAAAATTTCATAATCAATCAAGACTTGAGAGAGCGAAGGTTTGCTTTGTTTGGCCGAAAGCGGTGAATTTCTGAACGTGTCTTCTGAAGAAGAAATTTTTCCACTTGAGCAATTTGTGAACTCCCAGAACAATGGAGTTAACTTGACAAACCGTTCATATGAAAATCTGAATCATCGGTTGGCTACCAGGAACCAGCTCCCGTCACAAATAATGGTCGGGACCGTTGTAACCGCGAATGGGCTTTCAACAAAGTCTTGGGTGTTCCCAGCCCCAGCTGCGACATTTTGCTTGTTGACGAAGCCACCGAGGTGGAAATGGGCCTCATCACAGATGATTTTTCGATGGAATTTCGGATCATTTTCATGCATTTCAACGACCCAATCAGCAAAGACACGACGTTGTTGATGATCGGCCGGCTTTGGTTCTTGTGTTAAGTGTTAACTGAACTTCATAAGCCTTAAGACCCAAATCTTTATGCAAAGTACGGTGAAATGACGTTTGTAGAATGCCTTATTCCAAAGAACGATAAGGAATGGACAATCCTGGGTTTTCTTCAACACTTTCGGCTACAGCAGCAATATTCTGGACTATTTTTGTGCGACGTGCACGGGTTTTATTCATCACATCACTAACTTGTCCCAACAGTTCGTGTTTCACGAACCGTCTCTGCCAAATTTTCACCATTTATATAGTGAATTTTAATAATTTCAATGCGTTCTTGAAGCGTGTATCGTCCATTTTTATTAATGGCGTAGTTTCTACTTGTCAAATGTCGAGAAATAACAGCTTCAAACGTGACATCTACCGAAATAACGGGCTATTAGAAATAACCTCTTATTTTAAATATTTTAACTGATCAAAGATCAAGGAGACGATTATTTTAATCTTTGTAGCTGATGTCAGTGATGTCACTGTGGGAGGTGCGTTGATGGCTTAAAACTGATTACCTACATTTCGAGTGCCGAACCCGGTACAATAAGATATTTTCAACTCACATACTCTTCTGGAAACCATCTGAAACAACCTGCTAGTGGTTCATTTGTCAATTTGTTAGCTATCAATGCTGTAGCGGCTACGCTAAGGGGTTGTTCAACTATTATGAAATAATTTTCTGTTAGGCCTGGAAAAAGCAACAATAACTGATGAGGTTTTGTAAAAAAATCTTCAGAAGAATGTTATGTGCAGAAAAATCCAATTGCAGAAATTAATAGTATATAATGAGCGTATAATGATAGCTATTATATTCATGTGGTGAAGTTTAGGCAACGAGCAGTGGGCGAGTGAATAACAGTCATTATACGCGAGTAGCATACTATACTTTATCCACGACTACTGAATATATTTCTTGAAGATTTTAACATTTGGCGACTGTGACAAGACCCTTCTATTACAAGTGTGGAAAAGTCGAGTTAAAAATTGCTCTAATTGATGTAATAAAAGTAGGCCTCGATTGACAAGGTATTCCCATATTTATTAGTTTGAATACTTCAGAAATATCAATTTGAAATATATAATTTTAGAGCTGAATCTATGAAGCATCTGACAGCAGTGAATAAAAACTCATTATTCACTCGTGATTAATGGGTATTATTAGGTATAGCCAAGCAAAGAGACGTATAATAAGTGGATTATACAGTAGTCGATGATAAATATTCTTTAGAGTACGGTACAGACTGCGAAATCAATATACAGGGTGATTCCGCAGGAGACCTTCAAGAAAAATTTTCTTGCGCTGACCAAATTACGGAAATGATTGACCTTTTCAATGGTGTAATTGGTCAGCTGAAATTTCACCCGTAGGTAAGTAGATTAATGTTTATATTTACCAAATGTGTGCATGTACGACGGATGAAATGGCCATCTTGTTGGTATACTCGCAACGATTTTAGCTTTCTCGAATGTTGTTTCCTTGGACTCTGTAAAATACAACGATTCAGAATTGTTATTAGAATAATTAATGAGTTTTACTTGTTTGATGTTTCCATTATAATATTACGAAAAATTATTGTCAAAGCCTTTACAAATTATCTTTTTTGATAAAAAAGGGTTTTCCTATAAGATAAGATAAGATAAGAGGTGTTTATTCTATATTCAAAGAAAAATGCCTTTTTCAATATAAATAATCGGTTGTGGCTGCCCTATGTCCTTGATAGCCTCACGAATTCCACTTTGAGGTCTTGAATCGACGCTGGCCTATTGGCTTAGACTTTCTCCTTCACGTGGCCCTAAAGGAGGAAGTCGCAAGGTGTTAAATCACAAGATCTCGGTGGACAATTGTGATCACCTCTTCAAGAGATAACACGGTCCGGAAACTTTTCCCGCAAGAGATCAATGGTTTCGTTGCTTGTGTGGTACGTAGCGCCGTCTCGTTGAAATTAAACGTTGTCCAGATCAATACTATCCAATTTCGGCCATAAAAAATCATAAATCATCTCTTGATAGCGCAATCCATTCACCGTAACTGTTGCTCCAGCCTCATTTTCGACAAAGTAAGGTCCAATGACTCCGCCGGACCATAAACTGCACCAAACAATCACACGTTGAGGATAGAGAGGCTTTTCAACAATAACTTTTGGGTTTTCTGAGCCCCAGATGCGACTATTTCGCTTGTTGACGAAACCACCGAGGTGGAAATGGGCTTCATCACTCAGGATGATTTTTCGATGGAATTCCGGATCATTTTCATGCATTTCAACGACCCAATCAGCAAAGACACGACGTTGTTGATGATCGTCCGGCTTGAGTTCTTCAGTTAACTGAACTTCATAAGCCTTAAGACCCAAATCTTTATGCAAAATACGGTGTAATGCGTTCGTGGAATGCCTAATTCCAAAAAACGACGAGGAATGGACATACCTGTGTTTTCTTCAACACTTTCGGCTACACCAGCAATATTCTCTGCTGTTCTTGGGCGACGTGCACGGGTTTTATTCTTCACATCACTAACTTGTCTCAACAGCTCGAATTTTTCCACCAATTTCTTTATTGCGGTCCGACAAGTTGCTTCACGACGACACAAAAATGTTAAGAGTTTTACGAACTGTCTCTGCCAAATTTCACAATTTTATAGTGAATTTCAATCATTTAAATGCGTTCTTGAAGCATGTATCGTTCCATTTTTATTAATGGCGTAGTTTCTATTTGTCAAATGTCAAAAAATTACAGCTTCAAACGTGAATTCTACCGAAATAGCGGGCTATTCAAAATAACACCTCTTATTGGAAAACCCTTCATTTGATTGAAAGCAGAAAACCAGTTTACACTTTGTAAAAAAAACTCCCGCTAGTTACCTTTATCGGTTCGGGGAAACCTCACAACATTGAAAAAAGGTCCTTTTGAGCTTATCGACATTGCTAAATTGTACACATCACCTGAAATAAAAATTTCTATCAGAGTGAGCTGATAAAAACACTAAAGAAGAAATGTGCTAGGATAAGTAAAAGTGAGATGAAATGATTTTCATTAATTTTTATGCACAGAACATGTGAAAATAATCAAAATTTCAGAATCAATTTACTTCAGCTAGATATGACCACCTTTCACTGTGACTATTGCCTTGAGACGGTCAAAAAACAAATCTCAAGTTGCCAGAACGTAAGTTTCCGGTATTTACACGGACAATGGTTCTCTTCAGCGTCTCGAGTCTGGTATATTTTTCATTTCGGGCCTTGCTTTGCAAAATGGCCCAGAGAGAATAATCCATTAAATTCAAGTCTGGTCAATTCGAAAGCAACTGTGTGGTCGTACTGAAGTTCGAAACGTTGTTTTTCAACCATTCTTGCTTCACTTGTGCTTTGTGAGCCTGTGCAGTGTCTTGTTGGAACGTCTATGATCTCTTAGCCCAGTAGGCATCTATCTCTCTTTACTAATCCAATAAATATTCCACACTCCGGTCGCTTGCGAATATAAACGACAACTGGCTAATGCTTTATGGAGAAGGAGGGGCTAAAGTTTTAATCACTTCATACTTCGGTTAAGTATGGTAAAGGTGCTTCCCATGAAGGGGCAAAATCATCGAGATATAATAGAGAAGAGACGCTATGACATACAATTGAGTAAGGAAAAACATTACCACTGGGCGGGGTTAAGTCGGGGACCAATATGGCAGAAAAGTTCAGGGTTGAATTAAGTTGCCAGTATTTTCTGTTTACAAATTTCACCCAAAAAATACGACGGGTTGGGTCTACAGGAATCCTGTTCAAATAAGGTCAATTGAATATCAAATAAACAATTTTTCTTCAGGCGATAATATACACATATAAAAAGATATCAGATTACCAAGACAGACTTGCAAAAATTTCGAATGCGGATCTGTTCAGTACACATCCCTACTTGTGATATGATTTTCTTTCAATTTTTTCTAAATGTCTCTTCTCTGCTCGAAGAAAGCCTTACAGAGCACGATACCATTTTATTGTATATTATTAAGCAGGTAGAATCACAATTTAACTAGAAACAGGCGCAAGAATCACAATTCTTCCAGAAAATTCAACGATTGTCAAATTTGACGTTAAGTGGTAGTAATATGGCGCATCTGATACCATGTTTATTTCAATGATGGCCACTCTATACTATCCTATCTCTATGGGCAAAACATACCATTTTCCATAGAGGATGGATTAGTATAGTTCACTTACCGTTATTCAGAACGTGAGGATGTGACGTATGATGAACAATTGAAATATGTTGACTGATGTCTACTTGTTTTTCCGTTTCTAAAGTTTCACTGTTGATTTTATGGATAACTGGAATCTCTCCGAATGCGTACAACTCATCTCCGAAAGGATACAGAGATATCATGGCGTTATCCGATTGGTCTAGAGACGGATTGAAAATTGCAGCCACTCTGAAAATAATTTTATAAATAAAACATTAATACAGATAAATTACTAAGGTGATTTTCGATATATCGAGTCATAACATGTTTCGAGCGATTAACAGCTCATCTTCAGGAGAAAAATCACGAAAATGAAGCTGAAAAAATCGAAAAACTCCTGGAAAAACAACAACAAAGCCAAATATAAACAAACAAAAAAAAACAAAAATGAATGAAATAAAATAACCTAAAAAATTTGAGAAATTGCCTGACAAGTGCTTTTGTGCGCTTGTTCATTGGTAGAACCATTATGCTTTCACCTCAAAATTTTGTGGAGAACTTGAGATTGATGCTAAGTATATGAATGCAAAAAAACTTAGTACGATTGGAATTATATTCTGGAAATTTTTCGAAAAATTAAATATACAGGGTGTCTACTTTTAAAATGGTCAGACTTCGACAGGTGATTATACAAGTGATTTGGAACAAAAAATGTCATATAACACATGGTCAAAAGGTTGACGGTTATTCTTCAATTTAACATTTCTTGATTTCACGAAAAATTTCAAGTTTTTTCTCCAAAAAGATCATTATTCAGTTTTCCTTATAGTCTCATCAAATTTGACCATATATTCGGAAAGGGCAATAAATTTGCTATAAGATGAGAAACTCCATGTGCAAAAAACACTCTTATTGCAGGCTTGGTTGGGAGAAATTTGATGAGACTACAAGGAAAACGAAATAATGATCTTTTTAGAGGAAAAACTTGAAATTTTTCATGATATCAAGAAATGTTAAATTGAAGAATAACCGTCAAAATTTCGACCATGTGTTAGGTATATGACATTTTTTGTTACAAATCACTTGTCGAAGTTTGTCCACTTTAAAAGTAGACACCCTATATAAGAAAACAATAATTAAAAAAAATTGATTATATGATTCTGATGATGCGATCCTCTTGAAATTTTGCATGAACTTTCAGTATATCAATCTTCATTCACAAAATACATTTCACTCGAATCGGATATCTTGTTTTGGAAATGTGAAGATTCTTCTTACCCCAGTATACGATTTGGCTGGTTAATGAATTTAACCGAACTCGCCCTGAAAATCTCAAGTCTATAGGAGAATTCCTTCGAAACTTATCGTGCTAAAGGATGGCCCCACGGGCAGAATTGATTTTGACCATGGATTCGCCATCAGGAAGTCGAACCCTATCGTTTGAGACAATTTTTTGCTCGAAATTCAAAAATACACACATTTGGGCACTCGTTTAATGAGAACGAGACCATTTTCGGTTCAATATTCGAAATATAAATTATTATTATTATTATCTATTATTTACAAAGTGCGAGTTGAGGATAACTTGTTACTCACCTATCAAAAATTGTATGACATGGGTCTGGGACAGCTTTTGTACCGAATTCCGTAACTACTATTCTTTTCGCTTTCCAATTCTTCTTGTATACGTTGGATTTAAGAAATCTACATTGGTAGGTTATTTTTCCATCGGAAATATTGAACCTGAAAATAGTAACGAATAAGATTTTCAGAATAAGGGGGTAATGAAGTAGTAGGGGAGTCCACATAGCTAAATTGGGATTTACTCAAGCGTCAAAGAGACCTAGCTGCCCCCCCCCCCCTAGAGATTCAGATGTATCACTTAAAAACTCATGAAAATAAATTTTTCCGCCGACCTCGAAAAAAATGTGCTTTTAATGTGTACGAAATTGAGCATTAATTACCCATTTTAATGCTCAAATTTTTAGCCATTTTAATGTGCAATCCACATGGCAACCGTATACACAAAGTATTCAGAAGCACTACGAGAAATGTCAAAACTCTACTGAAACATAGAAACATAGAAATTCCTTTACGTCAAATGTATGTCTTGTGCGAATTGAGAATGTATTTTAATCAAGAATTTATACACTATTCATGTTGAGATCGTCGGAAAAATCTTGTAATAAACTCGGTTATTAAACGAGCGACTAATGGTCTCGAACTATTAACGCGTTAGCTCCGCTCACGCATTAAAATATCTTGACCATTAGTCACTGTCTTTAATAACTTAGTTTATTAAATAACTCTTATTTCATCCTATATACCTCCAGTTTATTATTCTATTTTGATTTTTTTGCCCCCCTAGCCTAAAGGCTGGGGACGCCCTTGTTAGATGATGAAAAAAAGTCTAAAATATACACCTTTTCATCGGTGGGGAAGAAGATGCTATAGTTTTTCAAAAATGAAAGAAAATCTTTATCGAGAGCGTCGGTTTTTTTTGAGGCGGTGTCAATTGAACGTGAAAAAAAAGCATTGCATAGCCTCAATTACACTCAGCCACTGCCACTGCCGCTCGCGCTGCTTGAAATAGTTCCCGAAATACATTCTCGTGCTGCCCACTTCTCTGCTCAACTTTCTGCTCCCTGATATGGAAGTGAGCTGAGTGTAATCGGGGTGTTACACTCAGCCACTGCCACTCGCGCTGTCTGAAATGCTTCAGCGGCTGTTTCGAAGGCAGTGAGCATTTACACTCTACTGCATCATTTCTCTCGCGACCAAGTTTCGGAAATGACGAGCGAACAAATTGCATAGAAACCTAGTTGAATGTAAAGGGGCCCACTCACTAAGAAGGAAGAATGCGCAGTTAAGTATCTGCACGTTTGCTGTAAAGCAAACGTGTGCATTCATATTCCCACACACATACACTTTTGCGTGTTGGTTTGGATGTGCGACAAGCGCGAGATGACGTCGAATGTTAATGGCAGTGGCGGTGTTGTTATTTAGGAAAAAATGTTCAATGTATAAATAGGGAACCCGACACTGTATTGCTAAAAATATGAAACGTGCACAGACTTGTTGCCCATACACGGTCGTTTTGGTCATTCTTCCACGTACGGTGAAGAATGCACACGCCACACGACGGAGATAATTGCGCATTCCAAATTTACGCCATACACACACTGTTTTAACTGTACCCCGTACAACGCGCATTCAAGTCTTCGCGCTTCCCTCTTAGTGAGTGGGCCCTTAATAATTCACTGCCGCTCACGCTGTCGGTCCTTTGCTTTTCCTACGAAAAACCGCCAATCTAGGGAGCGTAGGGCAGCGCGAGTGGCAGCGGCAAGAGCAGGGGAAGTGTAGAGATTATATTCCTGGTGCTGCCCACTTCCCTGCTCCCTGTCGTGAAAATAAGCGGAGTGTAATCGAGATGTATAATAATTGACGATTATCATTATCATTAGAATATGGAAAAAATCACCATTTCGAAATACTTAACTATTGCATGCTTATTAGTTAATACAGTAGCCCTTAGACGTACCTTAGTACGTCTACACCAAAATCGTGTGCGGCACAATTGTTCACGAACATTTTGTGTAGCACTTCAGCTGTACGCGCACAAATTGTCAACACATTTAGAGACTGTCTACACCGAAAGAGCTGTGCGTAACTTTTGTACGCGCACAGTGTGCACAAAACAAGATCTCACTGTTCTCAGTGTTTCGCTTTCCTTCAATCGTTGAATATGGAGGATCAAGATAACGTTATGCTTTGTGCGCAGCGTGTGTTGTGGTATGCACTTTGCTCGAAAAAAACAAAAGAAAAAACAACGATGTTGGGTGAGGCCCTTTTTGCAACGTCGCAATGAAGAAACAATCGATTTGTGGAAGAGATGAAAGTAGACCCATTGAGTGGATTTAAAAATTTCACCCGAATATCGTCCGAAGATTTTGAGTTCCTGATTACTGCTGTAACTCTTGGATTGCGAAACGAGACACAAACTACAGAAAATGTTGTCCCAGTTTCAATAAGGCTAGTAATTACCTTAAGATATCTTGCAACAGGAAATTCTTTCGCAAGTTTGATGTATTATTCAAAGTTTCTAAACAACTCATATCTATCATTTTGTAATCTCCTTGATTACAGTCCCACAGTGCGGGATGGAGTTCGATTTCTTTAATAAATTCAATTATTTTCGCATTATTCCCCTCCATATTTTTCGCGCACAAATAGATGTTTTCGCTACCGTAGCGGAAACAAGAATGAGTTCGCAGAAACATGTGTGTGTGTGTGTGTCGAGCCGTCTACATCGGTGGAGACGATGAGCGAACCAAAGTATGCAACTGTACGCGCGAACTTTTCCACAGAGTTCGCGTACTTTTGCTGATGTTCGCCTGGACCACGATACACTTACACACGGTATGCCGATGCGCATACATGATGACGTCATGTTCGAGGATGTATTCAAACGATAGAGTGAAATTGAATGGAATTTCAGTCTAATTTGAAGGATTGTAGCTACAAAATAATTTTAATGGACTAATGAATTTTTTAATGATGCAGTGATACTTTACGAGTGCAAACATGTATATTTGAAAGACGTACCTAGGACAGTCAGGAATTCTATTCAACAAACGAACATATTCATATGCACAATATTCGTAAAGAACTAATCACATTAAATATTCCTTATAGAGATTTGTTATCAAGTCAATTGAATACCCATATTGTTCAATTAAATTCTAGGACAGTGGAATGTCCGAAAAAATTAATGATATTCCGGGAAATTTCAGTATTTTGCAATGAATTAAAATTGAAATTCAATCTGATATTTCGCAAATATAGAGAAAAAAATTAGTTCAGAGTATCTGATGAAACCTGAATTGCTCAATTGCACATAGTTTAATATCTGAAAAAAATTAATATTATTCAGAAAAATTGCATTTTGGGATAATTAAAGATTAAAAATCAGATGAATATCAAACTGCGTTTGAAAAAATTAGGGAAACGATTATCAGGTTTTAGCTCAATTAAGGGTAATACATAATGATCTCTAGATTCCTAGCTTTCGGCTAGATTTCGAACCTTCTTCAGGGAAACCGAAGAAGTCTCAAAATCGAGTCGAAAGCTAGGAATCAATAGAGATCATTATGACCCTTAATTGAGCTAAAACCTGATAATCGTTTCCTTGATTGAAACAATGTTCAATCTGATATTTCAAAAGATATTGAAAACATTTATTTTAATCATTAAAATAACTAAACACGGAAAGAAGTTCTAGATATTAACGTCCTACACAATACAGCAGCACAAAATTCGAATTTAATAGCACAGAACATGTGGAATTGAATAGGTAAACAAAGTCCGGATCCTCGTGAGTGACGTAGCTGCGCGCAACGAACGAAATAGGAACGAATATTAGCATACCGGTGTTTGTGACCGATGTGAAATTAGCAGCCAAAATCTGGCAGCCAATTTCCGAATGTGCCCGAACGATCAGTGGCGTCGTGAACTAGGTCTCCCAACTATATATGACGAAATCGAAAAATCTTCCGTGCTTGAATGGTAACTATGTTGTTAATATTTCATCGGAATGAACGGAATACGTAGATAACCGGTTCTGTAACTGAGTGAAACCTTTGAAACAAATAATCGTATTAGGTATTATAAAAACATTATTTTAACAAGGAAGACGACGGAAAGCCACCTTGAGACTCATGGAGTGTATTGGGTTTGATATGAGGAATCTACGTTATGGAGGAAAATCCCTTCGGCCCCGTCGAAGGGGGTGAAAATGCACCCCAAAGTACGAAAAAATTCATTAAATAATATGAAGACGATGAAAAGCCACGTTGAAACTCGTACGTATATTAAGTTTAATATAAGGAATCTACGTTATAAAGGAAAATCCCTTCGGCCCCGTCGAAGGGGGTGAAAATGCCCCCAAACTACGAAAATTCATTTAAATATGAAGACGATGAAAAGCCACGTTGAAACTCATACAGTATATTAAGTTTAATACAAGGAACCTACTTTATAAAGGAAAATCCCTTCGGCCCCGTCGAAGGGGGTGAAAATGCCCCCCAAAGTACA
Organism: Propylea japonica; assembly: GCA_013421045.1. Classification (NCBI taxonomy): domain Eukaryota; kingdom Metazoa; phylum Arthropoda; class Insecta; order Coleoptera; family Coccinellidae; genus Propylea; species Propylea japonica. The sequence goes on along the minus strand of CM024240.1, from coordinate 20,989,499 downwards.
AAAAAATTCATTTAAATATGAAGACGATGGAAAGCCACGTTGACACTCGTACAGTATATTAAGTTTAATATAAGGAATCTACTTTATAAAGGAAAATCCCTTCGGCCCCGTCGAAGGGGGTGAAAATGCACCCCAAAGTACAAAAAAATTCATTTAAATATGAAGACGATGAAAAGCCACGTTGAAACTCATACAGTATATTAAGTTCAATATAAGGAACCTACTTTATAAAGGAAAATCCCTTCGGCCCCGTCGAAGGGGGTGAAAATGCCCCCCAAAGTACGAAAAAATTCATTTAAATATGAAGACGATGGAAAGCCACGTTGACACTCGTACAGTATATTAAGTTTAATATAAGGAATCTACCTTATAAAGGAAAATCCCTTCGGCCCCGTCGAAGGGGGTGAAAATGCACCCCAAAGTACAAAAAAATTCATTTAAATATGAAGACGATGAAAAGCCACGTTGTTGAAACTCATACAGTATATTAAGTTTAATACAAGGAACCTACGTTATAAAGGAAAATCCCTTCGCCCCGTCGAAGGGGGTGAAAATGCCCCCCAAAGTACAAAAAAATTCATTTAAATATGAAGACGATGAAAAGCCACGTTGAAACTCATACAGTATATAAGTTTAATATAAGGAACCTACTTTATAAAGGAAAATCCCTTCGGCCCCGTCGAAGGGGGTGAAAATGCCCCCCAAAGTACGAAAAAATTCATTTAAATATGAAGACGATGAAAAGCCACGTTGAAACTCATACAGTATATTAAGTTTAATACAAGGAACCTACGTTATAAAGGAAAATCCCTTCGGCCCCGTCGAAGGGGGTGAAAATGCCCCCCAAAGTACAAAAAATTCATTTAAATATGAAGACGATGGAAAGCCACGTTGACACTCGTACAGTATATTAAGTTTAATATAAGGAATCTACTTATAAAGGAAAATCCCTTCGGCCCTGTCGAAGGGGGTGAAAATGCACCCCAAAGTACAAAAAATTCATTTAAATATGAAGACGATGAAAAGCCACGTTGAAACTCATACAGTATATTGAGTTCAATATAAGGAACCTACTTTATAAAGGAAAATCCCTTCGGCCCCGTCGAAGTGGGTGAAAATGCCCCCCAAAGTACGAAAAAATTCATTTAAATATGAAGACGATGAAAAGCCAAAATGAAACTCATCAGTATATCAAGTTTAATATAAGGAACCTACGTTATAAAGGAAAATCCCTTCGGCCCCGTCGAAGGGGGTGAAAATGCCCCCCAAAGTACGAAAAAATCATTTAAATATGAAGACGATGAAAAGCGACGTTGATACTCGTACAGTATATTAAGTTTAATATAACGAATCTACCTTATAAAGGAAAATCCCTTCGGCCCCGTCGAAGGGGGTGAAAATGCCCCCCAAAGTACAAAAAAATTCATTAAAATATGAAGACGATGAAAAGCCACGTGACACTCGTACAGTATATTAATTTTAATTAATATAAGGAATCTACCTTATAAAGGAAAATCCCTTCGGCCCCGTCGAAGGGGGTGAAAATGCACCCCAAAGTACAAAAAAATTCATTTAATATGAAGACGATGAAAAGCCACGTTGAAACTCATACAGTATATTAAGTTCAATATAAGGAACCTACTTTATAAAGGAAAATCCCTTCGGTCCCGTCGAAGGGGGTGAAAATGCCCCCCAAAGTACGAAAAAATTATTTAAATATGAAGACGATGAAAAGCCACGTGATGATATCATACAGTATTTGAGTTCAATATAAGGAATCTACGTTATAAAGGAAAATCCCTTCGGCCCCGTCGAAGGGGGTGAAAATGCCCCCCAAAGTACGAAAAAATTCATTAAAATATGAAGACGATGAAAAGCCACGTTGAAACTCATACCGTATATTAAGTTCAATATAAGGAACCTACTTTATAAAGGAAAATCCCTTCGGCCCCGTCGAAGGGGGTGAAAATGCCCCCCAAAGTACGAAAAAATTCATTTAAATATGAAGACGATGAAAAGCCACGTTGATACTCGTACAGTATATTAAGTTTGATATAAGGAATCTACCTTATAAAGGAAAATCCCTTCGGCCCCGTCGAAGGGGGTGAAAATGCCCCCCAAAGTACAAAAAATTCATTTAATATGAAGACGATGAAAATCCACGTTGAAACTCATACAGAATATTGAGTTTAATATAAGGAATCTACGTTATAAAGGAAAATCCCTTCGGCCCCGTCGAAGGGGGTGAAAATGCCCCCCAAAGTACGAAAAAATTCATTTAAATATGACATCTTCATCCGAAAACCATATTCGTATTGAAAACATCACCAACAAAAAAAAATTTAATATTCTTCAGCACGATGGTGAGTAATCGGTTAATAAATAACAATAAAAATATTTCACTCAAAAAAAGTAACTAATGAGATGTACCTTGAATTACCGAAGTAAGATGAATATTTTTTATTGTTTCAGATAATGAAAAGAACGGCAGCGAGAAGGAAGATGCTTGTATATTGAACGCGTCAATTCAAAGAAACTTTCATATGAAAGCGAAATGAATACAATAGTTTAAGTGAAGGTGTTCAGTAAAATTCAACATTAGAAATACAAAACAATTTTATTTTGAATTGAAACCTTGCTTTTTCGAAATATTCCGAATTTACATTATAGATGTCTCAAGACCTTTTCTCCAGTTCAATTTATGTGCCAAACATTCATCGCACTTCGGTGTGTAAAGTGCGTATAATTGAGACCCTTTTCTACATTATGTTTTACTTTCAACATCAAGTTGTAAATATTTTGTTTTTGGGTTTTGTTTTAAGTCTTGTTCAAACCAATTGTTTTTGACTCATTATAGAATAATTTTCTGTATTTGTGTTTCTCAATGTTGGAAATAGAAAGATTATTATTATAATTATATTATCAACCAAGTACTCTGCAGGGACAAATACCCGACTAAATTAGACATATATGTAAATCTTGAGATGAAAAGAATAAAATTCGAAAACAATTTTAATTTTTTTAAGCTGTTCTTTACATGGGATTAATTTGAAATGAACTATTTTATGTGTATGAAGGAGTTTATTGACAAAAATATTACATATTCATACTTGCTGCTTGTTAGACATGTTTAGATATTTTTCTACTTGATAATGGTCTAGAATATATAATCAAGAAGTATAGTTGATTTTTCATTAATGATGCAAAGAATTGTAAGAGATTAATTGTGGCATTTCTTCGTCTTCATAATTTTTTCGTACTTTGGGGGGCATTTTCACCCCCTTCGACGGGGCCGAAGGGATTTTCCTTTATAAAGTAGATTCCTTATATTGAACTCAATATACTGTATGAGTTTCAACGTGGCTTTTCATCGTCTTCATATTTAAATGAATTTTTTCGTACTTTGGGGGGCATTTTCACCCCCTTCGACGGGGCCGAAGGGATTTTCCTTTATAACGTAGGTTCCTTATATTAAACTTGATATACTGTATGAGTTTCACTTTGGCTTTTCATCGTCTTCATATTTAAATGAATTTTTTCGTACTTTGGGGGGCATTTTCACCCCCTTCGACGGGGCCGAAGGGATTTTCCTTTATAACGTAGGTTCCTTATATTGAACTTGATATACTGTATGAGTTTCAACGTGGCTTTTCATCGTCTTCATATTTAAATGAATTTTTTCGTACTTTGGGGGGCATTTTCACCCCCTTCGACGGGGCCGAAGGGATTTTCCTTTATAACGTAGATTCTTTATATTAAACTTAATATACTGTACAAGTGTCAACGTGGCTTTCCATCGTCTTCATATTTAAATGAATTTTTTTGTCTTTGGGGGGCATTTTCACCCCTTCGACGGGGCCGAAGGGATTTTCCTTTATAACGTAGGTTCCTTGTATTAAACTCAATATACTGTATGAGTTTCAACGTGGCTTTTCGTCGTCTTCATATTTAAATGAATTTTTTCGTACTTTGGGGGGCATTTTCACCCCCTTCGACGGGGCCGAAGGGATTTTCCTTTATAACGTAGATTCCTTATATTAAACTTAATATACTGTACGAGTGTCAACGTGCTTTCCATCGTCTTCATATTTAAATGAATTTTTTGTACTTTGGGGGGCATTTTCACCCCCTTCGACGGGGCCGAAGGGATTTTCCTTTATAACGTAGGTTCCTTGTATTAAACTCAATATACTGTATGAGTTTCAACGTGGCTTTTCGTCGTCTTCATATTTAAATGAATTTTTTTGTACTTTGGGGGGCATTTTCACCCCCTTCGACGGGGCCGAAGGGATTTTCCTTCATAAGGTAGATTCCTTATATTGAACTTAATATACTGTATGAGTATCAACGTGGCTTTTCATCGTCTTCATATTTAAATGAATTTTTTCGTACTTTGGGGGGCATTTTCACCCCCTTCGACGAGGCCGAAGGGATTTTCCTTTATAACGTAGGTTCCTTATATTAAACTTGATATACTGTATGAGTTTCAACTTGGCTTTTCATCGTCTTCATATTTAAATAAATTTTTTCGTACTTTGGGGGGCATTTTCACCCCCTTCGACGGGGCCGAAGGGATTTTCCTTTATAACGTAGATTCCTTATATTAAAATCGATATACTGTATGAGTTTCAACGTGGCTTTTCATCGTCTTCATATTTAAATGAATTTTTTTTACTTGGGGGGCATTTTCACCCCTTCGACGGGGCCGAAGGGATTTTCCTTTATAACGTAGGTTCCTTATATTAAACTTGATATACTGTATGAGTTTCAACTTGGCTTTTCTTCGTCTTCATATTTAAATGAATTTTTTCGTACTTGGGGGGCATTTTCACCCCTTCGACGGGGCCGAAGGGATTTTCCTTTATAACGTAGATTCCTTATATTAAACTCAATATTCTGTATGAGTATCAACGTGGCTTTTCATCGTCTTCATATTTAAATGAATTTTTTCGTACTTTGGGGGGCATTTTCACCCCCTTCGACGGGGCCGAAGGGATTTTCCTTTATAAAGTAGGTTCCTTATATTGAACTTAATATACGGTATTATGAGTTCAACGTGGCTTTTCATCGTCTTCATATTAAATGAATTTTTTCGTACTTTGGGGGCATTTTCACCCCCTTCGACGGGGCCGAAGGGATTTTCCTTTATAACGTAGATTCCTTATATTGAACTCAATATACTGTATGAGTATCAACGTGGCTTTTCATCGTCTTCATATTTAAATGAATTTTTTCGTACTTGGGGGGCATGTTCACCCCCTTCGACGGGGTCGAAGGGATTTTCCTTATAAAGTAGGTTCCTTATATTGAACTTAATATACTGTATGAGTTTCAACGTGGCTTTTCATCGTCTTCATATTTAAATGAATTTTTTTGTACTTTGGGGTGCATTTTCACCCCCTTCGACGGGGCCGAAGGGATTTTCCTTTATAAGGTAGATTCCTTATATTAAAATTAATATACTGTACGAGTGTCAACGTGGCTTTTCATCGTCTTCATATTTAAATGAATTTTTTTGTACTTTGGGGGGCATTTTCACCCCCTTCGACGGGGCCGAAGGGATTTTCCTTTATAAGGTAGATTCCTTATATTAAACTTAATATACTGTACGAGTATTAACGTGGCTTTTCATCGTCTTCATATTTAAATGATTTTTTTCGTACTTTGGGGGGCATTTTCACCCCCTTCGACGGGGCCGAAGGGATTTTCCTTTATAACGTAGGTTCCTTATATTGAACTTGATATACTGTATGAGTTTCATTTTGGCTTTTCATCGTCTTCATATTTAAATGAATTTTTTCGTACTTTGGGGGGCATTTTCACCCCCTTCGACGGGGCCGAAGGGATTTTCCTTTATAAAGTAGGTTCCTTATATTGAACTTAATATACTGTATGAGTTTCAACGTGGCTTTTCATCGTCTTCATATTTAAATGAATTTTTTTGTACTTTGGGGTGCATTTTCACCCCCTTCGACAGGGCCGAAGGGATTTTCCTTTATAAGGTAGATTCCTTATATTAAACTTAATATACTGTACGAGTGTCAACGTGGCTTTCCATCGTCTTCATATTTGAATGAATTTTTTTGTACTTTGGGGGGCATTTTCACCCCCTTCGACGGGGCCGAAGGGATTTTCCTTTATAACGTAGGTTCCTTGTATTAAACTCAATATGCTGTATGAGTTTCAACGTGGCTTTTCGTCGTCTTCATATTTAAATGAATTTTTTGTACTTTGGGGGGCATTTTCACCCCTTCGACGGGGCCGAAGGGATTTTCCTTTATAACGTAGATTCCTTATATTAAAACGATATACTGTATGAGTTTCAACGTGGACTTTTCATCGTCTTCATATTATTTAAATGAATTTTTTCGTATTTTGGGGTGCATTTTCACCCCCTTCGACGGGGCCGAAGGGATTTTCCTCCATAACGTAGATTCCTCATATCAAACCCAATACACTCCATGAGTCTCAAGGTGGCTTTCCGTCGTCTTCCTTGTTAAAATAATGTTTTTTATAATACCTAATACGATATATTTGTTTCAAAGGTTCACTCAGTTACAGAACCGGTTATCTACGTATTCCGTTCATTCCGATGAAATATTAACAACATAGTTACCATTCAAGCACGGAAGATTTTTCGATTTCGTCATATATAGTTGGGAGACCTAGTCACGACGCCACTGATCGTTCGGGCACATTCGGAAATTGGCTGCCAGATTTTGGCTGCTAATTTCACATCGGTGTGTTTGTGTATCGTGGCCTGGACGACTACACCGCGACGGACATTTGTGCCGCACACTGTTCGCAACTGTGCCGCACAGTGCAGCAATGCGGTGTAGACATACCTCTATAACCGCATAGGCCACTTCATGATGAATTTTCACACTTCTACTTAGCTCAGTTAGAACAACCACCAAAAACTCTACACGAGATGAATACCTTCATTAGAAGTGATAAAAGCTGAGTGCAAGTGTTTCCCTATATCGATATAACAATTAGAATGTTTTTATGCACTTTTGCAACGAACTGTTCAGCAGAGAGTTGCAACGAACTGTTCAGCAGAGAGTTGCAACGAACTGTTCAGCAGAGAGGTCGTTTTCAGCATGTCTCGAGAGCGTTTGAATTATCTGGCCTTTTTGTGCATTGAAGCTGTGTTGTTAAAAAAATTAGACATCGAAGTAGTGTTGCAACAATTAGCGGAAAAGAAGGTAAGAAGAAAACCATTATTAGTTGGATGATGAAAACTGTAATTTTTTACTATGAAATATACACTCTGAATCATTAGATTGTTTTATTTCCAGATAGAATATTGTATTTATCGTCTTCAGCGAAAATCGGCCTAGGGGAGGAGAATAGTTTAATCTGACCCTGGTTAATATCATTACCTGTGAATTAAAGCAGAACTGTCGAACAAATGCTGGAAATATTCATGGCCAACTTTAAGTGATCCTGGACCATTCCTGAGCAAAGATCCTTGTAACCATGGCGGAATCGTTCCTGGAAATCATGGTATTATGACTGTGGAACTGTAGATAATGATTCTGGGTCTATCAGTAAATACCTCAGAGGAAGAAGTAAATATCTACCTTTCACGGTTCCTTCTAAAGGTTCGATAATTTCTTCTTCACACGATCTCAACCAAACGTTGACATCGCAATTCGGATAAAGTTCTTCTTCTGAAATACTATGCTGTAACTGAAAAAATATAGAAATTTAATGAAAATTCCGAACCGTCGCTAGTAGGTAGGCAGGATATAGGCGGTCGCCTAGGGCGCCAATATTTTTGGGCGGTAATTCAGGCAGGTCAAGAGAAATATCACTTGTCGAAATTCAAAGAAACGAAATGAGGAAGCAATACAGTCCGTAAAAACAAAAATAGGGACAAATTCAGCATCGGAAAACATCAGAGTTACCGCTTACCGCAATATACAGGGTGTCCAGGCGATTGATATCAATAAATTATTTTTAGATTCCTCAGACTATCCAAAAATACCCCATGTATACAGGGTGTCCCATTACTCGACGTCAACCCGGAACCGGGTGAAAAGGCAAGTAATGCTGGTTATCAGAAAAATATAAAAAAAAATCTAAGTTGCATGATTTTGAAATAATGTGCATTTAAAAAAACACGCAAAATGCCACACCCTGTGACAGTCTTTTCGCTTTTCGCTGCCACAAATATCAACTTTTTCCAACTTTTTTCTTTGCTGTGTAGCCTTGAATAATGCTTGTCTAAACTGTAATCAAAATTTGGACACCAGCTCTCTGGGTTTCATAAAAATAGGGCTTACTTCTCAGAAAAAAAAATTCAAAATAAACAATTGCCTAGTTTCAACTGACTGTATTGAAAAAAAAATGTACTACGTAGGTTTGGCATGTTTTTTCAAAAGCTGGCGCATTTAGTAAGGATTCCAAAATGGTATAATACTTGTTTAATTGTAGCTGCCGTAGTTCAAATTTATTTTCGATTGCCTTTGATTACACGTTTTCGTTAACTGCTTCCCAGTAATAAAGTCCAATGGATTCAAGTCCGGTGAACGGGCTGGCCACGAGATTGGACCAGAACGTCCGATCCATCTTCCGGGAAAAAATGTTACCAGAAAAAAAAATTCAGAGGAATTTCTCCGGAAAAATTTTTTCTGGAAAAATTATTTTCTCTGGAAATTTTTTTTTCTGATAACATTTTTTCCCGGAAGATGGATCAGACGTTCTGGTCCAATCTCATGGCCGGCCCGTTCACCGGACTTGAATCCATTGGACTTTATTACTGGGAAGCAGTTAACGAAAAAGTGTATTCAAAGGCAACCGAAATTAAATTTGAACTACGACAGCTACAATTAAACAAGTATTATACCATTTTGGAATCCTTACTATATGCGTCAACTTTTGAAAAAACATGCCAAACCTACGTAGTACATTTTTTTTTCAATACAGTCAGTGGAAACTAGGCAATTGTTTATTTCGAATTTTTTTTTATGAGAAGTGAGCCCTATTTTCATGAAACCTAGAGCAGCTGGTATCAAAATTTTGATTACAGTTTAGACAAGCATTATTCAAGGTTACACAGCAAAGAAAAAAGTCGGAAAAAGTTGATATTTGTGGCAACAGGAGCGAAAATACTGTCACAGGGTGTGGAATTTTGCGTGTTTTTTTTAAATGCGCATTATTTTGAAATAATGCAACTTAAATTTTTTTATATTTTTCTGACAACCAGCATTACTTGCCTTTTCACCCGGTTCCGGGTTGACGTCTAGTAATGGGACACCCTGTATATGTAATGCGATTTCTGTATTTCCCGAGCTATGATTTTTTGAGTGTTTTTTCCAGGTATTCAGCCAGCTATGTTGAAAAATTCATATCTTTCTATGCAGTGAGTATTTTGCAGTTTTTATATTTTTAACATGGTCGTCCTGAATGTTGCTTCAATAAAAAAAATATTCAGCTTCCTGAAATCACTGCAAACTACCCAAAATGGCTTGAAAATTAGAACTTTAGAGTTTAGTAGGATATACTCAAACATTCATTTTCGATTCAGAAATGAAAAGGTGTTTTTCAGCTTCTAGATAAGTTTAAAAACTTTGTCCTAAGCTACGAAAGCCATAGGAAAAAGAATGTACTTGATCCGACTTTTTTTGTTGTAATCAGCCTTCGAAGGTGGATAGGCTGAAAATCATTGAAACTCGATAAATTTTTCTTCTCCTTTTTCCATTTTTATTACACTTAATTTAAAATAATTTAAAATTTGATCTCACCACTGATTGAAAATGTTAACAGCTAGTTGTGAAAGTACCTTCAATAATTTCTCAAAATCCGTGCCTCCAATTTTAATACATTATCGAAAACTTTCTCAAAAGTGATGTGTCTTTTGCCTGAATCTATTCGAATTTTCCTGTTTTATTTTTCATCCCGCTTCTGAAAGATTTTGACTCAATTCTAATTCGTTATTGGTTTCCTTCGCGTACACCAGCTTTATGTAAAATCCCCAGAGAAAAAAAAACAATTCCATAAAGATGGATTGGGGGTGCAGAGCTCATCGAATGGCCTGTGCATTCGCCAGACCTTAACCCCATCGATTTCTTCATTTGGGGATTTTACTAAGAGCTGGTGTACGCGAAGGAAAGCAGCAACGAAACAGAATTGAGTGCAAAACTTTCAGAAGCGGAATGAAAAATAAAACAAGAGAATTTGAGTAGCTTCAGACAATTGACACGTCACTTAAATTGGAGGTACGGATGTTGAGAAATTATTGTAGTGAATAGTAATTTTCACTATTATGTGCCTTTTATTTTCCATCCCAAAACAGATAATTTCACACCTAGCAATTCTGACGAATGTTAACATTTTCCATCAGTAGTGAGACCAAAATCACTACATAGTATAAAACAAAGTCGCTTTTTCTGTCCCAATGTCCCTTTGTATGCTTAAATCTTTGAAACTACGCAACGGATTTTGATGCGTTTTTTTTTAATAGATAGAGTGATTCAAGAGGAAGGTTTATATGTATAATAACATCCATTAAATAGTGGAGAAGTACTGTTATTTTTGAGTTTCTAATGTGATGTCGTAAATAATTTCATTTTTTCTGCTTACATTGCAAACGCAGGCTGAACCCTACGAGTTTTATCAAAATAATGTACTGTAGTAGGTCTACAGAAATGATGGTGTGATGGTATATGTCTATCTCTTATGGATAACCCGCAATAACTTTTTTTGTCATTTACTTTTTACGACAAATAATGGCTAATTTTCGAAGCGATTTTAACCAATACAACATTAATCCTTAACCAATTGAATACCTTGAATAAAATGTTCATTTAATGTAGATCTATATGGCCCTTTACATCGTATGATTTAAGTGAATATTTTCGAAGATATAACAGATTTAAAAATTGCGGGACGTAGCGTTTGCGGCGGTACCGGCCGGCCGCCCGGTGCGGCAAGAGCGTGCCTATAAATAGAGAGTTGAAGTGCTGCCAAGGACCACAGAACATATAATAAAGGACGTAGACCTAAACGTTACAATTGACATGTGCTCATGCGCACTCGTCAGTTTCTTACGTCCACGCTTGGGCCGGCTTTACGTGCGACGTAAACTAGCGTCCTGTTACGTACATACGTAGTACGTACGTACGTAACCGAAAGTTGAACGAATCCGACCGATGAAGGGCGAATGCTGGAATTTTGAAATGAATTGCTTCTAACCTTAAAATTAAAAATAATCTAGTAGCTGAAACTTTGTTTTGAGAACACGATTAATTAACTTTTTACTTAATATCTTCCTTATTATGTATAAACTGTGATTTTGCATTTTTGTGAGAAGTGTTGAATTTTTTTTCAATGCAATACTTCTGTTACGAGATTGCATATAAGTACCAAGAACTAATATATTATTTCGATAAGTTACAAATGTGGAATTTTCCTTTCAAATGAGAGTGATATTACATACAAGCAACTCATTTGTGATGATTTCCTCTAAAATTCCTGCTTTCGGCAAGAACTCAAGTTATAAAAAAATTATTTTCATTATTATTCATTTTGAAATTCGAATGTAATGAAGGAATCCTACAAATATATGTTTACTTCATCAATTTGTCAATAGGAAACAGACGATCTGAATCACTAATATCAGAAACTTTCTGTCAGAATACAACTAAAAGAAATAATAGGTTAGCTTTAGTCTCTAATGGTCTGTCGTACGTACGTATGGCAGCACTTCAACTCTATTTTTACTTCAAGACGTAAACGTTATATTTGACTGTTTTTCTCACGTCTACGTCCACGTTCGGGCTTACGTGCTGCGCGCACTTCAACTCTCTAATAGCGCGTCTGAGGCACCCGTGCGAAGCCGGGGCGGGTCGCTAGTTATTGTATAAATTACACGAGCTACATTTGTTTCAAAGGAATTTTAGTTAATATCAATTTAAAATTCTATTTTAAAATTTAATCTACCATAAAATGAAAAAAAGAAGAGCAAATTTTTTTATCGAGTTTATCAATGTTTTTCAGCCTATCCTTTCTTCAAAGCTGATTTTTCCTATCATTTTAGTAGCTTAGGACTCCGCAAAGTTAACTTATCCAAAAGCTAAAAAACACATTATTTCATTTCTGAATCGAAAATGAATGTTTGAGTACATCCTACTGAAAACTGAAGTTCTAGCTTTTAAGCCTCTTTTGGGTAGCTTGCAGTAATTTGGTATCGAACTTAACCGAGCCATTTGGGACATGAACTCATCCTGAAAATTTCAAGTCTCAAGGACAATCCGTTCGAAAGTTATTGTGCTAACGGACAGACGGGCGGCCGGACGGCCCCACACACAGAATTGAATTTGACCACGAATTCGTCATCACGGTGTTTATATAACCCTATCGTTCGAGACAATTTTCGGCTCATAATTATAAAATTACAGACATTATACGATATAGCACTCGTTTAAGTAGAACGAGTGCTCAAAAAGTACCACATGACCCACTATTAAAAAACTTTAGAGGGCAATTGGGATCGCACAGGGTGCAAAAAAATCCTTCAGAAATGGAAAAAAAATTGGTAAAAGTTAAACAAGAATTGACCTGTTTCAGGATTTGTTGTCAAATATTTTTCTTCTAAATGGCCATCCATAAAGTACGTCACACTAATTTCATGAGTTTTTGAGCCCCCCCCGTCCTTGTCACAGGTGGTCACATTGCTGAGACCCCTCTTTCCTAGTGTGACGTCACATGTTTGGCAATTCAACATCGAAAAATTATTAAATTAAAACAGCAGTTCTGAAATTAGTTTTATTTCCATTTAAATTAAGTACTTTTTTATGAAATCAACATAATATCAAATATTTGAAACAATAACAAAAAAATTAACTAATGAATAATGAATTAACTTCTTCCTGTATATGCTGTTTTTTTTTTCAGCGTCGCACTGTATGTTTCGTATAATCTACGGTAAATATTACCTAAATCTATCTTTGTGTTCATTTTGAACTTGATTTATTAAACTGCACTACTGGAAAAAATTAAAGGATCAAAAAAAAATTCCAAATTTTTGTCAATTTTCAACATGCCGTAACTTTGAGAGAAATGGTCGTACAAAGAATTTAAAAAGAGGAAGTTGTAGCTCTAAGTGTCTAGTTTTTGGATTAGAACTTCAAAAATTTTAAGTTCCAGTGGTTTTCGAGTAATGATAGAAAAATCAGCAACAAAAAAATTCTCAAAATTGTACCACTTATTTTTTTCTTGTCTACGAGCGTGGAAATTTTATTTTGGCATAATCGTTATAATGAGGAGATACTTTGTTAATTCAGCTTTAGTTTATGTTTTTATTGACCTCAAAACGTTCACCTCTCGCCGAGATATCGGTCTTCAAATGGAAAAGGATCCATTTGTCTTTGATTATCGATTTCTCAGCAACCAATCATAGCACAGAATATTGAAGGAGGGTTTCAAGAACTCAAATGAACTCCCATTATTGAACAACCATTGCTTATTCATATTTTTTTTCTTCATGTCACATCAATATAAAAATTTAACAAAAAAAGGACTTTTGGTGGTTTCTTGGAAAATCTACCGCTGGATCGAAAATGTTGAGGAAACCAATACTGTTAAGTGTGACTTTCACAGTTCATTTGCAGATAGTACATAATTTCAAAAAAAGAAAAATAAAATACAATAAAAAATAAAAATTTTTAATAATTTAATAACGGTATTTGCCACCCCTGTTTTCAATAACGGCTCTCAAACGTTCAGCCATGTTTATGGATCCTTTTAATTTGAAGACCGATATCTCGGCGAGAAAAGAACGTATTGAGGTTGATAAAAAATAAATTAGAGCTGAATTAACAAAGTATCCCATCATTATAACGATTATGCAAAAATCAAATTTCCATGCTCGTAGACAAGAAAAAAATAAGTGGTAAGTTTTTGAGAATTTTTTGGTTGCTGATTTTTCTATCATTACTCGAAAACCATTGAAACTTAAAATTTTTGAAGTTCTAATCCAAAAACTAGACACTTGGAGCTACAATTTCATTTTTTTAAATTCCTTGTACGACCATTCCTCTCAAAGTTACGGCATGTTGAAAATTGCCAAAAAATTTTGAATTTTTTTCTGATCCTTTAATTTTTTCCAGTAGTGTATGTTTATATCCACAAAATAGCACAACTAAAAAAACGACGTCGTTCACTCAGCGAAAGCAAATTGTCGAATGAAAATATAGAAACAAAAACATTACCTACGCGAGGTGCGTTTGGCGGCATTAGTCAAAGGGCTCGTCAGCGATCGGCACGTGTCAGAAGCGGCTATGAACTTGTCAAAAAAACAATTTAAACCGTATTGCCCTAAAGATAAATGGACATATTTTTTAGTTTAATTAATATTTCAAATTACGCGATTAGTACTTCTAGATTTTGAAATGTGATGTCACGAAACTTAGGACCCCTCCCACCCCTTGACACACCATGTCACACCCCCTCCCCCCCTTTACGTGTGACGTACTTTATGGATGGCCCCTAAGAAAATGAATTCGTTCCGTAATTTTGACACGCACTGTAGAGATTACTAACCTTTTCTTTCCCAGTGAAACTGAGTTGCCGTCGAGGAGGCAGAGGTGACCAAGTGAAAACAGGACTACTATCTCCCGGCATATTCGATGATGCCGCTAGGAAAGCACTTTCACGAATTTCCACCTTTGTCGCCATGCCTCATCAGACAATGTCATCACGTTTCTCCGTTCTTTCCCTTTTTATAAGGTCGGGAAGTACACTCTAATAGGATCGGGAATTGAAGGTCAATGTCGTATAAAATTCAGTGCATGGATAGGTATAGATATAGAGCGATCGAAAATATCATGGCTGTGCAGCTATACCATCAATTTCCTCACGGCAAACATTTGAATTACCGTATCGTAATTGTCTCTAAGATTATTTCTTTTGAATAATACTGGTTTTCAAATGGAATTTTCGAAAGTAATTGCACAAGTGCATCAGAATTACCGATAATTTTGCATGACAGCGTGTTTTCAAAAAACTGCATGAGTTCATTTTCGGAATGAAAATGACCAAATACAGTTTTTCAATGATAATAAGCTGGAATGTTTAATTATCAGTAATTCTGCGATGCACTTGTGCAATTACTCTCTATAATTGCATTGTAGAAAGCGAAAGAGCCCAGCGATAATTCCACTGTGTTAAATTTGAAAGATTAGTCATTCGGCCATTTTCACTCTTGAAGAAAGAGCCCTCCACCTTTGGTGTTGGGATCTTTCTCAAAAATGAACTCATGCAGTTTTTTGACAACACGCTGTCATGCAAAATCATCGGTAATTCTGATGTACTCGTGCAATTACTCTCGAATATTACCCTCCTGTCAAAAATTCTATGCAAATAGAGTTCAATTACCGCATTATTATAGCGATAATTGCAATGTAGAAAGCGAAAAAGCCCAGCGATAATTGCGATGTGTCAAATTTGACAGGTTAGTCGGGAAATATTTACCCGAATTACACTCGTGCATCAAAATGACCGGATGAAATTCTAGAGTGTTATCATTGAAAAACTGCATTCGGTCATTTTTATTTTGGGAGAAAGAGCCCTTCGATGTCGGGCTCTCTCAAAAAATTGAAATGAACTCATGCAGTTTTTTGACAACACGCTGGCATGCAAAATTATCCGGTCTTATTTAGCTTATTCGTTTTGAAGAGTTTCGTGCTCCTGAGTAACTCAAAAGCTCGAAATACGGCTTGCCATTGGTTGCCAGCAGCACTGTAACAGCTCAGGAGCACGAAACTCTTCAAAAACGAATACTATAATCATTGTATACAATGCTATAATTGATGCACGCGTGTAATTCGGGTCAATATTTCCCAACTGACCTGTTAAATTTGACACAGTGCAATTATCGCTGGGCTCTTTCGCTTTCTACAATGCAATTATTGCTGTAATTATGCGGTAATTGCACTCCATTTGCATAGAATTTTTGACAGGAGGGAAATATTCGAAAGTAATTGCACAAGTGCATTAAAATTACCGATAGTTTTGTATGACAGCGTGTTGTCAAAAAACTGCATGTTTCCATTTTTGAGAAAGAGCTTGATACCAAAGTGCTCTTTCTCCAAAAAGAAAATGACCGAATGCAGTTTTTCAATGACAAACAACGTTGGAATGCGAAATTATCCAGTCTTTTTGGTACACGATTGTAATTCGGGTGAATGTTTCCGAATTAACCTGTCAATTTTGACACAGTGCAATTATCGCTGGGATCTTTCGCTTTCTACAATGCAATTATCGCTGTAATTAAGCGGTAATTGCACTCCATTTGCATAGAATTTTTGACAGGAGGGAAATATTCGAAAGTAATTGCACAAGTGCATCAAAATTACCGATAGTTGTCAAAAAACTGCATAATGAAAATGACCGAATGCATTTTTCAATTACAAACATGCTGGAATGCGAAATTATCCGGTTATATTGATGCACGAGTGTAATTCGGGGAAATGTTTCCCGACTAACCTGTCAATTTTGAAATAGTGCAATTAACGCTGAGCTCTTTCGTTTTCTACAATGCAATTATCGCTGTAATTATGCGGTAATTGAACATCGTTTTAATAGAATTTTTGACAGGAGGGAAAAATTCGAAAGTAATTGCACAAGTGCATCAGAATTACCGATAACTTTGCATGACAGCGTGTTGTCAAAAAACTACAAGAGTTCATTTTCATTTTTGAGAAGAAATCCGACACCAAAGGTAAAGGGCTCTTGCTTCAAAAATGAAAATGGACTAATGCAGTTTTTTCATGACAAACATGCTGGAATGCGAAATTATCCGGTTTGATGCACGAGTGTAATTCGGGGGAATATTTCCGGAGTAACCTGTCAATTTTGACACCTATTGCATAGAATTTCTGACAGGAGGAAAATATTCATTTATAGAAAAAACTAATCAAGGTAAGCAGAGAATATTATTAGATAATCGATTAAAATCAATCTTTATTAAACTCAAACTTCAGAGCTTATCTATAAGCGAAGAACGAAACAACGTTTATAAGTGTTTGGGTGTGTTTTAATGATGTGTTAATATTCATCGGAAAACTAGTGAAGAGAATAATATTAATCGATTATAATCAATCAATATTTAACTCGTACTTTAGATCTTATCTCGTACTAGCTCAAAGTAAATACAAAAAAGTGCCGGTATCAAACAAAGCATCCATGGATATCTATTTCGCCGAGATGCCGAGATGCGACAAGATGGTAAACATCTCGCAACCACAAGCCCGTTCGGCATTGACCTCCCCGAGCAGACGGATTTTTTAGTCACGTGACCACAGATCGTACAGATTCATCTGTAGAATCTGGGAATAAACGAACGGTACAGAGCATCTGCCACAAAACATACTGCTCTGTTCTACTTTTATAATTTATGAGATTCAAAGATCACTATTTTGGGAAATATGCCCATCTTTTAACGATACTTTCACCCTTTTCGAAGCTCTTTCGTAAAATCTCAATTAAATAATTAGGTGCAAAGGAAGCGAGGAATGCAATATCCCCTTCGGTCGATCAATACGGCGATAGTTGTACCGAAAGATCCTAATTAATTAATTAATTACACGAAAAAGAACGATAAAGGAATATCCCTTCTGCCCATTAATAACTACGATAGCTATATCGAAAAAGTTTAATGAATTAATTGAGTTTTCAATGAATAAATGAAAAAGAAGAATACAAGTGTTAGAGTTTTTCAATCTATCGGTTGTCAGATTAGAAAACTCAACATAAACAAAAAAATATATAAAAAACATAAAAAAAATTATTTAATCAAGCGTAAGCGGAGCGAACGCTTTAATACTAATAGTTCTAGACCATTAGTCGCTCGATAATAACCGAGTTGATTACAAGATTTTTCCAACGATCTCAATATTAATTGTGTATGAATTCTTGATTGAAATACATTTTCATTCAGCACAAGACTTACATTTGACATAATAAAATTTCTTTGTATCTATATTCCGTAGAGTTTTGACATCTCGTAGTGCTTGTGAACGGTTGCCATGAGGATTACACATTAAAATAGCATAAATTGGGCATTAAAATTGGTAATTAATGATCATTTTCGTACACATTAAAATCACCTTTTATTTTTAGATCGACGGAAAATATCATTCTCTGCTCAAGATTCTTCCGATGAATATAAAAACATCTCGTTGAAATTCATCGATATCTCTATACGACCGAAATAAAAACACTCTGCTGCATATATATTTGACCAATAAATTGGAGATTTAGATGAAAATTGACACGCACGCAAACTGTATAACACTAGGTATATAAATCACAAAACTTTGTTTTGTTCTTCGTTTATAGATCGAAGAGACTTCGGAGATTATCTTCTTGTTGTATATATAAAAATCAATTGCTGTTCGTTAGTCTCGCTAAAACTCGAGAACTACTGAACAGATTTATCTTATCTCGGTCTTGAAATGTTCGTGGACGTCTAGAGAAGGTTTAAAAGGTGGAAACAATTCATTCTCTTCAACTGAAATCACAACGTTGGACATGATAGAGTGCGCTACGATGAATCTCACTTGAATAATTTTGACGGTTTGAATAACTATTGACTATTGTCAAATTTGAAATTCAGAATTCTCCGGAACCAACCGTATAGTACAATAAGCAAAGCACGAAAAAATACGAATTTTTCGAAAAATGACCTGCAGAAATTTGATTCCATAAATCGTTAGGGGGATTTAAAAAAATTTGAATGCCAGATTTCCGAATGACCCACCCTGGTTTTGAGAAAATGAGGGTTTTTTTTAAAACTGTTAACGTTCTCGTAACGGTTCCTTTCACTTTCGCGCCGGTCGGCATTATTTTGGATAACACTCATCGGCGCGGCACATAATGAACAACTTTTACACTTTGACAAGCTCTGCTCGATAACGGTTTTACAGAAAATTGTTTATACAAAAAATATAGATAATTTTGTGACGAAAAACTTTACTATTCACATTACTGTAGAAACAGGGTGGGGCAGAAAAACCTATCCGATTTCAAAACGTTATAAAATTAAAACCACTCAGCTTGTTAAATTTTTTTTATTAACATATCGCAAATTTTATGCCATTTTAAATTTAAGTTTTGAAAAGCACATCACTCAAATGTCGTCCTTGGGAGCGGATACACTTATTTAGGCGCTCGCGGTAGCTTCCATGACTTTCACCGTCATTTCCACAGGAATTTCTTCAATTGCCCGAGCAATTTCCCTTCGTAAAGCAAGAAGGGTCCTTGGTCGATGCTGGTAAACCTTCGATGTGAGGTAACCCCAAAGGAGAAGTCACATGGAGTGAGATCCGATGAGCGCGGCGGCCAGCCACAAACCTCTCAGAGAAATGAGGCGACCGGGAAACAGTTCCCTGAGAATGTCCATTGATCGTCGCGATGTGTGGGCGGTTGCACCATCCTGTTGAAACCACACATTTTCCACGCCATTTTCTTCCATTTTGGGTCTAAGAAAATTTTCCAGATGAAACATTAGCGCTCGCTGTTGACCGTTACGGTTTGCCCATTTCTTCAAAAAAGTAGGGCCCCCAGACGCCTAGGCGGGAAAGAGCACACCACACAGTCACTTTTGGGCTATGGAGGGTTCCTGATGGATTTCCCGAGGATTTTCGTCACTCCAATATCGAAAATTCTGCCTGTTTACGGCGCCACAAAGGTGAAAATGGGCTTCGTCCGTGAAGAGCACAACATCGTCGTTTGGCAGTTCTTGGAGATCGCGACACAGGTTCGTACGGTTTCAAAATCCCTTTCACTTAATTTCTGTGCAACAACCATTTTGTAGGGATGCATTTTGAGGTCCCGGTGTAAAATTCGCCGAATACTGCGGTTGGAAATCGCCAAAGCGAGCGAATGTTTTCGCGCCGAACGACGCGGGGAACGTTCAATCGCGGCTCTCACATTGGCCACGTTTCAGGTCCTGTTGCTGTCCTGGGACGTCCAGGCGACTTCTTTTCAATGCTGAACTCGTCTGTCTAAAATTTGACACCCACACTTTAATCGTAGCGTGATGTGGAACAGGATCATGACGCCCCCCGAGTCCGAAATGAATTCGAAAAGCACGTTGTGTAGCAATTATCGAACCGCCGCATTCGATAAACCGCTCAATAACAAAAGCAACGATGTTCATTAGAACAAGGCATGTTGACTACTGACAAATGGCTTAAAACCAGCTTTCTAACGGTTTTTACCCCACTACTCTACTGCTCTCTCTTCTGAGAAAAAGGGATTTGAAATCGGATAGGTTTTTCTGCCCCACCCTGTATTTTAGCGCTACCTACTTTTTGTATTTCAAGTCGGACGACTGCGCTCCAATGAGATAAAATGTAGATAACAATGTCCTCTACATTTTTTGTCGAATAAACTTTTCCCTAAAGCCCATGGATTCAGAGAAAAGCGCATTTCAAAATGTTTTTGGATTTCTCAAAACAAATCAAATCTGGTATTAACATTTTTTTGTCCCCCTATCGATTTATCAAGTCAAATAAAACGAAATTCACCGTGCGCGCAAAGCAATTTTCTGACCTCCTGTATATTTGATTACATTCAACTGAGCACGTTACAAACGTGACATGATGGAAGATTGCTTTTCTCTAATGGAATATAATCTGCTCTGAATGAATCAATATAACGATTGGATGGATTCAAATTCAAGGTCAATCCCTAAATACAACAACGCAATTTTATGGAGTTCCACCTGAAACAACCCTTTTTTAATCATATACAGGGTGACTGGTGACGTTAGGGACATCAGCTAACTGGAGATACACTGCGCAAAAAAATTAACGCACATTATGAAAATCTCAAATTTATTCTACAACTTTGTGTTTTCAATTATAATTATTTTTATCAGAATTATGCATGCATATGTTATCCACTTCCAAAGTTTTTCTTCAATACAGATGTTTTTCCCAGCAGGAATAAAAAAATGAGATTATCAGATTTGTTGTTCTCGATCAATTTTAGTGATCAATAGTTTTTCTTTACTTTGATTTTCTACACTCGATCGCTATGCAAGGCGAAACACGCAATTTGACCCAAGAGGAATGTGCCCAAGTGGTAGTTTTGCCGGTTTTTCGAGAAGAAGGGTGGACATACGCAAGAATTGCAGAAAGGTTTGGAATTTCCCATACAAGTGTGTCCAGAATGTTGCAGCGATTTAGGGAGACAGGTATGAATGTCCGAAGACCAGAACAGGGTAGACCACGGGTAACAACTGCCATTCAAGAACGTTACTTGAGAGTTTCTTCGTTTGCTACCGCTCGCTTCCTTCAAAATCAGCTTGAGCCAACTCATGGGGTGCAAATTAGCACTCAGACAATAAGAAATCGTTTTTAAGATAAAGAAAAAAATGACAAACAACAAAATTCTTTGCCTTTAAGGAGGCTAACCTAACAAATTTTTGAAACATAGATAAATTGAAAATAGTAATCATCGAAATGAATACAATCTTCAATTATAGGCTCACAGAACCTTCTTCATGCGGACTGGGATGATTGTTTCTTCCCTCATTGACAACATCTTGAATAAATCATCCCAGTCCGCATGAAGAAGGTTCTGTGAGCCTATAAATTGAAGATTGTATTCATTTCGATGATTACTATTTTCAATTTATCTATGTTTCAAAAATAAGAAATCGCCTCAGAGAATATGATTGAGGCTTCGTGTCGCGGCAAAGCTCCTACCCCAGCCCATCGAGGGCGCGTTTGAATTTTGCAAGAGGGCATATCCATTGGGAAGAGGCTAATTGGGAAAGAGTTCTCTTCACAGATGATTCTAGATTCTGCCTCTACCATTGTGATCGACGATCAGCATTCCAGTATTCTGAAAATTGTTATTTCTCTTCTTTCACATAAGATTCGGTGAAATCCTGAATTGTTCTTCCATTTAGGTAATGTGTCTTGTTTCTCGTTCAAAAATCAAAACCTTCGACGAGAACATAAAAAATAAGTTATAAAGTCAATGTAGAGTTAACTTTCATAAAATTAAGATTTTCGAATGTGCGTTAATTTTTTTGCTCAGTGTAGTTTCAACACTTTTGCAAACAACACCCTATATCTCTGAAACTAATAGCCTTATGGGACATTCAAACCCCCAATCCTCATTCAGGTTGAGGTCCTCTATCTCCACTTAGCCTTTGCCCCTTACGCTACCAGTCACCTCCTCCAATAATTCCTTAGGAATTAGAATTACTCCAAATGTGTTGCTCTATCAAATATGAAGTTTATTGTTATTACAAAAATATTAATGGAAACTATTCTCAATCTTATCTATCAATATTTTTAAAGAAACGACAATTGAAGTCCATTCTTCAAATCTTAAAATTCTCTCAGACAAATGTATCTACAATATAATATAAAAATATATTGAAAATAAGATTTTCTGATTTAACGTCAATTTCAATTACTGTTTTATATCTGTTATCGCCTAAGACTATTGTAATCCTATCTCTGAATCAAATAACATTAAAGAAATGCAGTTTCTTCACACATATTTAAAAATTGTTGATAATGACTGGAGAATAGTATTGACTTCTCTTTCAAAATGATATCACGCGATAAGATTGAAATCGTACGTAAAATATACGTAAGTCAAATTCGAAATATCATTTCAATAAAAATCTGAAGATGAAAACTTAAGAAAAGCCCTGAGCTTTTGAGCGCTAGTTCTTTGGTGTTTCTTCTTTTCAATATGTATTCCAATTCGATTTTCTATGGTTCTGTTCACACTATGGGCACCAAATTTTGCATGAAGCTTATTATGAGCATCTTGCATATGGTCCCAAATTTCATTTCGATGGGTTTCGTTTTGTCGGAGATTTGAGATTGAGGAACAAAAATTTTGAATGGCCATATTTTATTGAACACCCCCCTGTACGATTTGGGTGGTTAACGAACTTAACCGAGCCATTTGCGAACCTATCATATCCTGAAAATTTCAAGTTTCTAAGGACAATCCCTTCGAAGTTATTGTGCTAACGGGCGGCCCACGGACAGAATTGAATTTGACTACGAATTCGTCATCAGGGTGTCGACCCCTATATTTTTGAGACCATTTTCGGCTTAAAATTAGAAAATTACAGACATTTGGGCGAAACGATATAGCACTCGAGCGCTCAAAAAAAATTCTATGGTTCCGCGATGATGTAAAAATCCTCTTGAAATTTTTATGAACATTCAGTATATCAGTTTCCATTCACGAAATAAATTCACTCGAATCGGATATCTTTGTTTGGAAATATAATGATTTAGCGGTTTGATTTGGAACGAACGTGTTTTTTTCTCGAGCCGAAAACACGTGTGACAAAAACAGGAGCAATGTATCAATGTCAAATTTCTCGTTAAATTGAAAAAAAAGTCCGACTGGGTGCTGTAAATGGCTGCAAGAGGCATATGTGGACAATTCTCGTGTACGTGTTTTTGAGTAGTGTAAGTGAGAGCCGAGAGAGCACTTGAGATGACCAGCGCTCGGCCTGTATCTGGACCACCAAAGTAATCTTTCGAAGCTTACATACGAACCACGATACACTTACACCGGTATGCCGACGCGCATCGAGATGTGACGTCACTGCGGAGCTATTCCATTGCATTTGCGGGATGGAAGTGTTAGGACTCCAGAGACTGATTGGAAAAATGCAATTAATCGCAAGTTTCATTGAAAATGCAATTAACTAACAATTTCAAATGAAATTTCTCCGATGTCTTTGCTTGTTGATTCTTAAATACAGGGTGTCCCATTACTCGACGTCAACCCGGAACCGGGTGAAAAGGCAAGTAATGCTGGTTATCAGAAAAATTAAAAAAAAAATCTGAGATGCATGATTTTAAAATAATGCGCATTTAAAAAAACACGCAAAATTCCACACCCTGTGACAGTCTTTTCGCTCCTGTTGCCACAAATATCAACTTTTTCCAACTTTTTTCTTTGCTGTGTAACCTTGAATAATGCTTGTCTGAACTGTAATCAAAATTTTGATACCAGCTGATCTAGGTTTCATAAAAATAGGGCTTACTTCTCAGAAAAAAATTCGAAATAAACAATTGCCTAGTTTCAAGTCAACTGACTGTATTGAAAAAAAAAATGTACTACGTAGGTTTGGCATGTTTTTTCAAAAGTTGGCGCATTTAGTGAGGATTCCAAAATGGTATAATACTTATTTAATTGCAGCTGCCGTAGTTCAATTTATTTTCGATTACCTTTGAATACACTTTTCGTTAACTGCTTCCCAGTAATAGAGTCCAATGGGTTCAAGTCCGGTGAACGGGCCGGCCACGAGATTGGACCAGAACGTCGATCCATCTTCCGGGAAAAAATGTACCAAAAAAAAAAATTTTTCAGAGAAATTTCTCAGGAAAAATTTTTTCCAGAAAAAATTATTTTCTCTGGAAATTTTTTTTTCTGATAACATTTTTTCCCGGAAGATGGATCGGACGTTCTGGTCCAATCTCGTGGCCGGTCCGTTCACCGAACCCATTGGACTCTATTACTGGGAAGCAGTTAACGAAAAAGTGTATTCAATTTCAAAGGCAATCTAAAATAAATTTGAACTACGGCAGCTGCAATTAAACAAGTATTATACCATTTTGGAATCCTCACTAAATGCGCCAACTTTTGAAAAACATGCCAAACCTACGTAGTACATTTTTTTTTCAATACAGTCAGTTGAAACTAGGCAATTATTTATTTCGAATTTTTTTTCCGAGAAGTAAGCCCTATTTTCATGAAACCTAGAGCAGCTGGTATCAAAATTTTGATTACAGTTTAGACAAGCATTTTCAAGGTTACACAGCAAAGAAAAAAGTTGATTATTTGTGGCAACAGGAGCGAAAAGACTGTCACAGGGTGTGGAATTTTGCGTGTTTTTTTAAATGCGCATTATTTTAAAATCATGCAACTTGGATTTTTTTTAATATTTTTCTGACAACCAGCATTACTTGCCTTTTCACCCGGTTCCGGGTTGACGTCGAGTAATGGGACACCCTGTATATCAATGAAATTGTATGAATATGGATGTAAGTGAAAAGTATTTATTTGTTAATACAGAACAAATTATTGAAGGTTCATTAGAAAACATCGAATAAATGAAAATATTCTTATCATGTTTAAGGAAATTTCAATGAATTCCACTTATAATTCGTGAATTTGAAAAGTTTTTTGTCCACTTTTTTCTTCTCCTCTGTAATTCTTACAGCCAAAAACTGGGCAATTAGGCATGAATGCAGGTATTATAACAATAATAATATAACTCAACTTCTATCTCCGCTCCTCAATGACGTAGTTGAGCGCGCCGGACGAGTTTAGACTCCGAATCTGGCATACCAGTGTGAGTGTATCGTGATACGAACTGCATTGCGCGGTGTGCATTTTGCAGGTAAAAGAGGGACTCGCGCAATGAAGTTTGTGTTCAAATCGAAAAATCACTTGTCGAGAATACGAGGTTTCTGTGCAGTGGCGGATCCAGCTCTCGAGAAAGGGGGGGGGGAGAATAATATAAATTGATTTAAAATCAACCAATATCAAACCCATACTTCGGAATTAATCCCGTCAACGCACAAAGAACATGCATAGTGGTAGGTAATATAAAACAGAGCATACAAAGATAGCTATTTCGCCCTATTTGGGGCTCTTCAGTGTGGAGGAGGTCCGTCTGAAAGGTAATCCAGGTTCCCTTATTTGAAGAAATGTCGCCTAGCTCTGAGAATAACAGAACCAAAACGCCATCTCTTGGGATCCTTACGAACACTTACCTCCGAATCCTTCGATGCATGAAACTTGATTAACTTGAACGAATAGCGAGATGTTTATACGTATTTCATACAAACTGGTGGATTTTACCTTCAGTCGATGGAGTGTTTGTAACAGTTGCGTAACAGTTCCCTCCTGCTGAATGCGCCCATTAGAAGACGCCCAAATCGCCCAGATTAAAAAAAAGCAAGGATGTCTAAATCAAAACTCAAGGCAACGTTGATCTTTTTTTGACATTAACAGTATTGTGATGACTGAATGGGTATACGAGAATTAAACTGAAACATTTAGATACTGAAAAATATTAATATTTAAATATATAAAGTATAATAATAACAAATACATAAATATCACATATTTCTATTATCTTCATCATCTGAATGTTGATAATCAATACCCAAATTTGACTGTCCATACACAACCTTGGAACATCTGATCAACTGACCAGATTTTGGAACAGATACTTTGCGGAACTTTTTAAAATTTGTCACGTTTGTTTGATTTAGAGTAGTACTCGTAACCACTTCTATTTCTTTGTCTTTTCTCCACAGATCTCTTGAAACAATCACTACCGAATTGTTGAATCTCTCGCACCATTTCTGTTCTTCTTCGTCTAATTTTGGAAGTGTTGATTTGGTTTCCTCTTTAACTTTTTTATCAACCCAAGTTCCACTTGAAACAGTATGATTAAGATCTGAAAAGTTTATTGACGCCACTTCGACGAATTTCCGATTTTTTTTAATTATTATTTTAGTGCGTTTTTTGGGATTTCTATTATCTGTTGTATCGTCGCTTTTTCTCTTTTTAGAATTGTCATCCTTTGAACTGGGTTCTATCACAATAACATCGTCTTCTGTATTTTCTTTTTTGAGGTCTCTTCTCAACTGAATTTTACCGAATGGATTATTAGAAAGGTCCAGATCGACTACTTCTCTTTCGGTTGAATCTCCTTCGTCCAGTCTCAACCTCACGGCACTGAAAGGATTCAATTTCCCACTTTCCTTATCCTTTCTCACTTTCTTTGCTGGAGGTTCAGGAGATTCCGGTGTAGGTCGCTTGAACAGTGGAGCTGAAAATATACATTTCAATATAAGCTACTATTGGTGCATTATCACCATAGATCATGACTATAAATACTGAAAAATTTCAGTATTTGAAAAACTATTAGAAAAATAATAAATGTAAAATGAGATTGCCTTTCTTTTTTTATTTAGAATCGAATGCTGTAAGAAATATGGGGTTGCCATTTGAAAATCTCGAAATGGTTAAATTTTAAGTTCCACATTTTCGGTGGAAAATCTTCGGAAAACCTTACGATGCATCTAAATATCGAAATTACCACATGAATGCTGGTATCCTCTACTACAGGACTGCTAAGTTCGATTTCGTTCACATAAAAAATAAAAGAGATATTGCATTTCCAAACTGACGATGCAGATGTGAAAAATGTCAAGAATTTGTGCATAACTTGGCTACAGTGCATGGAAGAGAATTTTTTTTTAATAGGTTTATACTAGCATATGAAAAATGCCAAATCAATAACCTGAAATCATTTGAAAAGTATGGCAGATTTTGTTGAATTCAGTAGATTTCGAGTTTGCTGAATAAGAAAAAAAAATTTCGAATCGATATCTGCAAGCCGCAAATGGCGTCCCGAATAAAAATTGCGACTCAAAAGAATTGGCGCTCAGAAAAAATTTATCAGGAAAAAATTTTTTCAGAAATATTTCCAGAAAAAAAAATGTCTCCGAAAAAATAGTCAGAAAAAAAATTCTCAGAGAAAAATTTTCTCAGAAGGAATTTTCTATTAGAAAAATTTCTAAGAAAAATTTTCTCAGAGAAATTTCCTAGAAAAACATTTCTCAGGAAAATTTTTTTTAACAAAATATTTCTCAGAAAAAATTTCTCCGAAAAATTTCTTAGAAAAAAATTGTCTCGGAAAAAATTGTCTCATGAAAAATTTGTAAGAAAAAAATTCTCAGAAGAAAATATGTCTCAGACAAAATTTTTCTGAAAAAAACATTTTTTCTGACAAAATTTCTCTGAAAAAATTTCGGAAAATTTTTTTTCTCGAAAATTTTCTCTGAAGAGAAAAACTTTTCTCCGGAATTTTTTTTTGGAAAAACTGGAGAAATAAATCAGGAAATTTTTCTCTGAGAAAATTTTTTCTGAGAAATTTTTGTCTGCGAAATTTTTTCTGAAAAAATTTTTCCTTAGAAAATTTTTTTCTGAGAAATTTTTGTCTTAGGAGTTTTTTTCTGAGATATTTTTTTTTCTGAGAAATTTGTCTCTGAAAAAATTTTTTCCTGAGAAAATATGTATATTCTGAAAAAAAAATTATCAGAAAAAGTTTTCTAGAAAATTTTGTAAGAAAAAAATTTTTCTAAAGAATTCCAGAGAAAATTTTCTCTGAAAAAAATTTTTTTCTTAAATTTTTTTCTGGAAAAACTTCCTGGAAAAATAAATCAGAAAATTTTTCCTGAGAAATTTTTGTCTGCGAAATTTTTCCTTAGAAAATTTTTTTTCTGAGAAATTTTTCTCTTAGAAATTCTCTCTGAAAAAATTCTCGGAAAAAGATTTCTCAAAAAAAAATTCCTCTAGAATTCTCTAGAAAAAATTTTTTCTGACAAAATTTTTCTGGAAAAATTTTTTCAGAGACAAATTTCTCAGAAAAAAATTTCTGAGAAAAATTTCGCAGACAAAAATTTATCAGAAAAAAATTTTTTCAGAGAGAAATTTCTCAGGAAAAATTTTCTATTTTATTTTTCCAGGAAGTTTTTCCAATAAGAAAAATTCCAGAGAAATTTTTTTTGCAGAATATATTTTCTCAGGAAAAATGTTTTTCAGAGAATATTTTCTCAGAAAGTTTTTTTTCAGAGACAAATTACTCAGAAAAAAATTCCTAAGAGAAAAATTTCTCAGAAAAAAATTTTCTAAGGAAAAATTTTTTCAGAAAAAAATTTCGCAGACAAAAATTCTCAGAGAGAAATTTCTCAGGAAAAATTTTCTGATTTGATTATTTTAAAAAAAAAAAATTCAAGAGAAAAGTTTTTCTCTTCAGAGAAAATTGGAGGGCGTAGTAAGTAGGAACTACCAACAATAACCGCAATAGGTTTCAAATAATCATCAAATAATAATTAAGTGAACATAGAGATGCCCCTAAGCTGAATAGTAGCTCTAGGGTGAGATGGAAAGTATTTTACTGCCGAACTGGGATGAAATGAACAATAGGTAAGATTTCTTAATATAATACAACACTTTTGTAATTTTGCCATAGCTATAATTATCGGAATACTCTTAAGCAACAATAAATTACCTCCAAATCAGTAATAAAATTCAGTTTATGAATGTCAAATTGAAAAGAAAATGTAAATACGACGCATCCAATAACAGAACGATGTTGCCAAACTGACAGAATTGTCTGTAGCAGACTCTAGCTGTTAGTACCATAGTAGGGGAACCGTAAACCAATTATCCCAATACGGAGTAAAGATGAGGCACAAGTTCGCAATGCGGAATGTTTTTCGCATTCATAAACAGATTTTACTTGGCTGCATCGACAAATGCGTGAAGGAATCTCTAGGTTTACTTTTTACTCTGAGCTAAAAATACTCACCTGATTTTTTCTTAACTGGTACCTCAACCACTTCTGGCTCTAATTTAATCTTTTTTGAAACACTTATTTCCTGTACAACTTCCCTACTCCTTTTTGAGGTGCTAGGCCCCAAATCTTCTACAACTTGTGTTTTCAAATATTGTGCTTGGTCAAAAGAAGAAGGAATGACTTCTGGTTTCTGTTCTCTCTCCGAGTCGAATTGATAACATTCAGTTTCTCCAATTACTATCTTAGAAGGTCCAGGTTTTGAAGTCTCCCTTACGAAAACAGTCTTGGCTCTATCAAAATATGGATTACAATTCTCCTCACAAGAGCATTGCAATATTGCGAGTACAATTTCTTGAATTGGAATTATTCTTCTTCCACTTTCTTTATACGCATTCAGAACTGCGGAATAAGTGGCTTCTATACTAGGATCTTCTGGATCCATCACTATACAATCTTTCATTAAATTCAGCAGTTCCTCATTCGATTTTGTTTTGACTGCTGTTAAAAGTAGAGATTTACCCCCAGCTTTAGATATCATGTCACTCATACCTATGTGTCGTTTCTTTTTCCAAAATGCAAATGTTTTATTGACGAAAATATTTTTTCTTTCTGGGTCATACTCTAGATATTTGGAATGTATCATACTTTCTCCTAGGGGTGGATAGAAATCAGATGGATTAGGTGGTAACTTATTCTCTTTCATATTTTGCAAGTACGTTTTCCAGAATTGTGGTGTTACTATTTTTTTGTTATCCATAATTGCATGGAGAACTTTTAACGTTACCATAATTTCAGATGTTGTTAAATGAGTGCAAGTAATATTCCAGTCTTTCAAATAGTCACCACCTAGATTTTCTATGATTTTATGAAGTTCCCCTTCATTATCCTTCACACCTGTTGAGCAGGTTACAATTTTTTCCAGTATTTTGAAGGTGAATTCAACTTCTCCAAAAACTATTTGTGCACCATCTTCTAATTTAACTTTATTGTTAACCAATAAAATGTTTCCCTTATATTTAGTGAAATATTTGGAATTACAATCCTGAAGAAAGGCCTCTCCTCTTTTAATTTCAATTTCAGCGTGTTTCCTACTAACTGTTGAATTTGCTATGATAATATCACCTGCATGTCTTCCCACTAAATATTTTCCATCTTTTGGAAGGTAGAAGGTTTTACCATCACCAATGAGAAGAAACATCGTTCTGCCTTTTTATCCAAAATCATAAAAAACTGTAGGAAACCTTATAAGTTGATTCTGCTTATTTTCTCTTCTCTCAGAGCTCAGTCACCCGAATTGTAATAATGAATCGTTTAATTGTTCCAAGATAATTTTTGTAATTTTATTCCACTGTTTACAAAATACTCAAAATCAACATCAGTCACCACCACCACAGAACATTTAGATATTTTCTCTATGGTCCCCACACCACAGAACACATGTAATATGCGTTCAAAAAACTTTGTCGTCAAATAGAAATATTTTCAGAAATCTATCATATGAAATTCAAGCAGTGGTATTTATTTTACTACTTGTCGAGCAATTTGTTTGAACCGTAGATATCTACGGTTTGAACGAATGTTATGAGCACAGACATATTTATTTGTTTTGTTTATTTGTATGTTCTGTGACTTAACCTTAAAATTTTCGAAATTTCATGAACCTCGGAGAATTTAAATTTTTGATTGTTTGATTTGTTGTATTTTTATATGTGAGAAATAGAAACATATAAATCCAAGCTATATGGCTGATATTGGGTCCAGTTCTTCATCTACCTCAGCAATCCTCTCACTTAATAAAATTTCGAATTTAGAATGTAAAAATCTTTACGATTACCTGAGAACTAGACCTTCTAGCATACTCGAGAAACTCTACAATCACCCAACAATTTGTTTAGCCGTATACAGGTGGACTTTGCTTATGTTTAATTGATATACTCACAAAATTATCATCTTTATTAATTGCAGAGAACTACCTGAGTTAGCCAGGCAATATGTTATTCGGATATTATTTGTGGAACAGCCTGTTCCTCAAGCTGTCGTAGCATCGTGGGGTTCCACTGCTTATTTGAAGTACGTTTTATGAGTGTTTGAAATACTCAACATATGGCTAATGATCGAAATATCTGGTTCATTGGCAAATAAAAATACGAGTTTATTGTACCTATACTGTTTGCAGGGAGCATAATCTTGTTAGTAGGATACTTACTGAACTTTCAGTATGGCAAGAAGCTACAATTCCTGGTGGACTCCTTGGTTGGATTTTATCCCCAACATTCAAAAGAAATTTGAAGATAACTTTATTAGGAGGGTAAGCAAGATTTAATGATAAATATTTGATGGATTTAATATACCTATTTTGTCCAAGACAAAAAATCCACCCATTATACGTTTGTTTGCTTGGCCATAATAATACCCATTAATCACAAGTGAATAATGAGTTTTTACTGCTGTCAGATGCTTCTTAGATTTAGGTTCAATATTATATTCTTCAAATTGATATTTCTTCAGTGTTCTTAAGTACTCCGACTAAGAAATATGGGTATACCTTTTCAGTCGAGGGCCTTATCTACTTTAATTAGAGCACTAGAAAGATATAGTCCATTCACGAAAGGTTGAGCCGTCGGGTGGCCATGGAAATTTGGCATATTCCACTGTGTATATTAAAATTTTAGGTTATGTTCTTTATTTTCTTGTCAGATTCATACACAATGTTGTCATTATTGCATAGAGTTGTCTGATAACTCGCAAGCTCGTCGAACAAGGCCGGGTACATTCGGCAACGTTGACTTTATTTTACGTTATGTCAGCAAATACTGCCAACTTCAGATAAATAAAGAAACGCCTACTATGAGCTCAACCTTTCGTGAAAGGACTCTAGGTATGGTATGCCAGACAGGCTGACTGGGTCCAACCATAGACTCGAAAATACAGATGGTAATGTCAATTTCTCAGTTATTGTGCTCTATTGTTAGTTGCGTGCCAAATCTACAACGGCGTTTTGGATATGCCGTAAGTTATTTGGCAAAACTTGGGGTCTGAAGCCTCGTATGATCCACTGGATCTATACGATGGTGGTGAGACCTGTTATCACATATGCCTCTTTAGTTTGGTGGACTAAAACTGAAGAAAAGACAAGCCAACAGAGGCTGAATAAGCTTCAAAGACTGGCTTGTCTAGGCATTACAGGAGCTGCGTATACAACTCCTACAGCTGCAGTAGAGGTAATACTGGATCTCACCCCGCTGCACATTTATGTTAAGAAAGAAGGTCTCATGAGTGCCCTAAGAATGGATCAAATAGTGCCTGGAAAGGGACACGGAAATATTTTAAAATCACTCGGTGGTGTCCCTTTACTACCGAGGGATTCCATGCCAATCGAGTATGACCTTGACGCCAACTACGAAGTGATCATAGGTGATCGCCAAGAAAGTGTGGAAGGTTTGTCTCGACTTCGTAAAAACCATCTCATCTGGTACACAGATGGGTCCCTAAGGGAACGAGGAGCAGGCATAGGCATATACGGTCCCAAATACAGGGAATCGGTGCCTTTGGGAAAGCCAATAACAACGCTCCAAACTGAAATTCTGGCCATAGAAAGATGCGCCCAAGTCTGTCTGTCCAGACAGTACAAGGGAGCCAGAATTTGCATTGCCTCTGATAGTCAGATGGCACTGAGGCAGCTTATGGCCGTTGATTGTAGATCAAGGACCATTTGGAGCTGCAAACAGTCCCTCAAAACACTGGCGGAGTACAACAAGCTAGTTTTGGCTTGGGTACCTGCCCACCAGAACATTGAGGGAAATGAGAGAGCTGATGCCCTTGCAAAAAGATGAGCAAACACACCCTTCACCGGACCCGTGCCCTCCTGTTGGGTATCACCTACACTGATTAGGGCAGAGGTCGGTGTTTGGAAAAAAGGGAGAAACACTCTTACTGGATAAACACATCCGGTCAAAGACAAGCAAAGAGACTAATCGAACCTTCCAAAGAGAAGGCTCAACAAGCTCTATCGCTGTCGAAAAACGAGTTAAGGCTGCTAATCGGCCTTCTCACAGGGCATTGTCCCGTGAGATACCACCTACACAAGATCGGTAAAGAAAACTCCGACATTTGTAGGTTATGTGAATCGGCTACTGAAACCACCGAGCACATACTATGCCAATGCACTGCGCTGGCGCATGCCAGACTTACTCTACTAGGTGGCGCGTTATTAACGCCAGCCGACATAAGAGCGAAGTCTCCTAAGGAAGTAACCAGCTTTGCTAAGGAGGTTAGATTCCTGGGAAAAACGTAGTTTTAGTATGGTAACGCACAAAAGACCTTATTGGTCGCAGTGCAGAAGGGTAATCAACGTGCCGATCGACCACTATCTAATCTAATCTAATCTAATCTAGTTGCGTGCTTTTTTTGAAGAATAGTTAATAGAAAGTATTGATTTTTTATTCAAAACAATAAAGTTGGAGACTAGACAGGTAAGCATAAGCATTTATTCGATTACAGATTTCATTTCATTCGAATTGTTCTGTAATTTTCGAGTCTGTGGTTGGACCCAGCATGGCTGTCTGGTATACTCCCCTTTTCAGAGCCTTACTTTAATTACATCAATTAAAGCAATTTTTAATACAAAATGTACAATGACACGTTCTTCAAAAAGTCAACTTGACTTTTTCCACATTTGTAATAGAAGTCACAGTAGCAAAATTTTAAAATCTTCAAGAAATATATGCAGTAGTTGTGGATAAAGTATAGTTAGGCCACTTGCCTACGGCTTGTAGCCTAAACTTCACCTTGTGAATGACAGCTATCATTATACGCTTGTTGCATAATATTCTAGTATCCATGACTATTGTAAAATCCACCCATTATACTTTTGTTTGCTCGGCCATATTAATATCCATTAATCACAAGTGAACAATGAGTTATTATTCATTGCTGCTGTTAGATTCTTCATTTAGTCCGTTCACGAAAGGTTTAGCCGTCGGTTGGCCATGGAAATTTGTCATATTCCACTGTGTATTGTGAAATTGAGGTTTTAGTTAAGTGTTTATTTTCTTGTTAGATTGATACACAATGTTGTCAATATCGCATAGAGTTATCTGATAACTCGCAACTCGTCAGAAGAGGTCGGGTACATTCGGCAACGTTGACTTTATTTTACTTTATGACTGTAAATACTGCCAACTTCAGATAAATAAACAAACGCCTTTCGTGAACGGACTATAGATTTACCTCTAAATTATATTCTTTAAATTGATATCTCTTCAGTATTCTAAAGTACCCCAACTAACAAATATGGGTAGTCCTTGTCAATCGAGGGCCAAATCTATACTTATCTCACATCAATTGAAGCAATTTTTATTACAAAATATATAATGACAAGTTCTCCAGAAACTTCTCATGTATCAACATGACTTTTTCCACACTTAATCATCAAATATAATAGAGAAGAGACGCTATGACATACAATTGAGTAAGGAAAAATAGTACCATTGGGCGGGGCTAAGTTGGGGACCAATATGGCGGAAAGTTCAGGGTTGAATTAAGTTTGCCAGTTTTTTCTGTTCACAAATTTCACCCAAAAAATACGACGTGTTGGGTCTTCAGGAAACCTGTTATAATAAGGTCAATTGAATATCAAATAAACAATTTTATCCACGACCATTGTAAAATCGTACGTCCCTGTGCTCGGCCATAATAATACACATTAATCACAAGGGATAAAATATAGTATGCTATTCGCATATATTGGCTGTTATTCACTCGGTGATTTGGGCCTAAACTTCACTGTGATATGTTTTTTCTCTAATTTTCTTCTTATCTGTCTCTTCTCTGCTTGAAGAAAGCCTTACAGCACACAATACCATTCTATTGTATATTATTAAACCAAAAATCACAATTTAACTAGAAAAAAGGCGCAAGAATTACAATTCCTCAGAAAATTCAATGATTATCAAATTTGGCGTTAAGGTGGTAGTATATGGCTGATCTGATCCACTTTTATTTCAATGATGTCAACTCTATACCTATCCTATCTCTATGCTTGTTATTGAAGCTTGTTTTCATGGTTGCCAAATTTTAAAATCTTCAAGAAATATACTGATGGACAAAATTAGCGCACCACCTAAAATTCGTTTAAATTTTAACAATTGATATCTTCCCAATCTTCAGTCGGATTTTAACGTTTTTTTCTTTCAATTGTAGCTCTGTTATTGTCGAATTTCCTCCATTAAACAGAAGTCCAAAAAATAGAACCTTCATGTTGTACAGGGCGTTTAAATAATGTCATGTTTGATAGTCAAATTTTAACTTCTCTGTGGGCAATGCCAGGTTGCTGAGGCATATAAAAAAATAAAGCTTTGTAGCCTAGTATCTCTTGAGTATTTTGTTTTTTTAAAAACCAATTTATCTTGAAGTTGTCCAGAGATATTCAACTTTTTATCAACTCAACCATTTGTCCGATTTGAATGTTTTTTTTTTAGTTGTAGCTCATTTATTGGCGAATATCATACACAATGAGGTGTTCAAAAAAATAAATGCATCATGCTGTACAGGGCGTTTAAATTTTCGGGTTTTGTTCATTACAGTTTAACGCCTTCTGTGGGCAATACCAGATATATGAGGCTTCTAAAAACTATACAATGATGCAGCCTGATGTTTTCTGAGTATTTTGCTTTTTTAAAAAGCAATTTAACTTGTACCCTTCCCGATATATTCACATTTTTATAACATCTTCCATACGATATTTGACAATGAATATTTTCAGTCGAGTGATACTGGGGTTTACAGTTGTCATAATTTTCTCTAATTCATAAAATTCATTCGAAATTAATATTGTGTAAATTTCTAAAGTTTTCTTTACTTTCCACAACAACAAAAATAAACGAAAAGAAATTAAGAAAAACAGAAAAATGTATGATGTTACGAAAATGTGAATAGCTCTGGAAGGGTACAAGTGAAATTGCTTTTTAAAATGCAAAATACTCAGGAAACATTAGGCTGCATCACTGTATAGTTTTAAGAAGCCTCATATATCTGGTATTGCCCACAGAAGGCGTTAAACTGTAATGAAAAAAACCCGAAAATTTAAACGCCCTGTACAGCATGATGCATTTATTTTTTTTGAACATCTCATTGTAGTATGATATTCGCCAATAAAAGAGCTACAACTAAAAAAAACATTCAAATCTGACAAATGTTGCGAAGATCTTCATGGCTAATGCATAAAATACAAGAGTTGATAAAAAGTTGAATATCTCTGGACGACTTCAAGATAAATTGGTTTTTAAAAAAACAAAATACTCAAGAGATACAAGGCTACAAGCTTTATTGTTTTTATTTGCCTCAGCAACCTGGCATTGCCCACAGAAGACGTTAAAATTTGACTACAAAACATGACATTATTTAAACGCCCCGTACAACATGAAGGTTTTATTTTTTGGACTTCTGTTCATAGAGGGAATTTGACAATAACAGAGCTACTATTGAAAGGAAAAACGTTAAAATTCGACTAAGATTGGAAGATATCCATTGTTAAAATTTAACGAATTTTAGGTGGTGCGCTATTTTGTCCATCAGTATATATTCAGTAGTTGTGGATAAAGTACAGTATCCTACTCGTGTATAATGACTTTTATTATATGCTTGTTTGCATAATATGTATACTGTTTAATTTTTTTCAGGGGTAAACCATGGAGTATGTCAGCAGCTCTAGACACTGATAGTAAGGCAAGAGATATAGCTTTTTTGGATTCATATTCAATAGAAAGGTGGGAATGCGTGTTACATTACATGGTAGGTTCCCAACAACAGGAAGGTATATCTGCCGATGCTGTCAGAATATTATTACATGCAAAGCTCATGAAACGGGATGAAGAAGATGGTAGTCCAGTGATTACAAAACAAGGATTCCAATTCTTATTATTAGATAGACATGCCCAAGTTTGGCACTTTATACTTCAGTATTTAGATACTGCAGAGGAAAGAGGATTAGATTTAGTTGAATGTTTGACATTTTTGTTTCAATTGAGTTTCAGTACTCTAGGAAAGGTGAGTTTCATTTCAGTGCTTGTAGAGGCATTTTTGTTCGCATGTTCCTAATTTTAGTTTAGTTTAATTTAAAAAGAGTTACAGTTCCCTTCGTACCTTAAGGTCTATTGTGCCCCCTTACAGAGCTGTTCTGGCCAAACCCTTCACAGCTCGCCTTCCAGTTCCAGAGGTCTGATAAAATCCAATATCTGCGAAGGCTTCAACGAGGCTAGTTCCTCACTCTTATAAGTTTCTCGCCCAAGACATTCTCTCCTTAGGCTCGCAATGCCAAGGCATTCCGTGACTAGCTGAATGGGGGTTTCTTCCTCCTCCCCACAGAACCTACACTGGTTAGTGTCCGATAATCCCATTCTCAACAGGTGCTTCCTGAGCCTACGAAGGGAACTTCGTACCTTAAGGTCTATTGTGCCCCCTTACAGAGCTGTTCTGGCCAAACCCTTCACAGCTCGCCTTCCAGTTCCAGAGGTCTGATAAAATCCAATATCTGCGAAGGCTTCAACGAGGCTAGTTCCTCACTCTTAAAGTTTCTCGCCCAAGACATTCTCTCCTTAGGCTCGCAATGCCAAGGCATTCCGTGACTAGCTGAATGGGGGTTTCTTCCTCCTCCCCACAGAACCTACACTGGTTAGTGTCCGATAATCCCATTCTCAACAGGTGCTTCCTGAGGCGACAGTGTCCTGTAAGAAAGCCAGTGAGGAGGTGTAATTGCTTCTTACCAAGATCCAGATTCTTTGGGATCTTGCTGTTTCAAAGTTCCGAAGGGACTCGGTAGAATGATCCATCCCTGGGAGATCCAGCCAGAGTTTTTCCTTCTCAGCTTTCTCCTTCTCCATAAATTCCTTATAGGTGCATTAACCTATACCTCTTTGGCAAGTGTATTGGCCTCTTCGTTTCCTTTGATTCCCGAATTCTATTAGCATATTCCTAGGGTGATTTATCGTTCATCCAAAAACAGTACGTTCCACTAAGCGATCACAACGCCCAAGACTCCTCATATTCACATTCCACTGAACAACCGCAACGCTCACGCGAGTGTGTGTGACGTCATGGATTGACGTCATCAATTTCGCCCGTAAAGTGTACGGAGACCCATGTCAGGTCTGTATTTTCGAGAAGTGATATTCGAAAACGTATACGAACTTCATTGCGCGAGTCCCTGTTTTACCTGCAAAAATGCACACCGCGCAATGAAGTTCGTATACGTTTTGGACTATCACTTGTCGAGAATACGGCACCAGGACGTTGGTCGTCGTGAGCGTTTAGGGAGAACTATCATCCGTTACTCTTTAGATTTTTAACAAAATCAAAACATTTCCGACATTCAGGAGTTTGTCAACATGCAAACCTTTGAAATAATTCAGTAATGGCATATGCTTATTATAAGCATTATGTATAATTTTTGCATTCTGAATACAGCGTTCAATTTTATTGATATTTTAGATTTTATTCTATTACAATTTCTTACTGTGGGGACTATGAATAATATCTATAATTTGTAAACTCATTAAAATGGTACGATCAGGGACTATTGCTACAAAATTATTTGCAACTTTTTACTTCGCACTTCGCATCTAACAAATTTCAAAAGTGAAAATTATTTGCACAACATTTCACCAACATTTGATTTCTGCTGAGTACTTTTCACTATGCACTAGACTTTTCACATTGTATTTTTCAATTATGAATGCGTTTGGTGCAACATAATTCCATTAAAAAGTGAAAAGTGCAAAGCATTTGGTGCAAGGCCCCTGGTATAAAAGTAAATAATTCAAATTTATACTTTCAAACGCTTTTTTCATTGAGACAACATAATTGATGGTGAAAACATATTCCACACCTGATTCTCTGAAAAATAAATCATACAAATATTCTATCTCAAGCTATTTCAGACCTATGAGCGAATATGTGTAAAAGGTAAATATTATAAACTGAGGTGTTCAGCAAATGGTAAATAACTGAATATTGCAGTTATAAGTTTCCTCCCGGCATTATCAGTGAGATGTAGGTAGTTCCTTTGAAATAAGAATGTAGATATGCGTTTGATATAGACGTTGCAACACTGTTGACAAATATTTTAGGCGAAGAGTTCCTTCATCCTCAAGGCTCCACCTAAAATTTCAGAACGAAATATTCACTAGTTCTCCAAAAACGTCTAATATAGGCCAACTTGAAATGAAAAACCTGTATATAGTCCGTTCACGAAAGGTTGAGCCGTCGGTTGGCGATGGAAATTTGGCATATTCCACTATGTATATTAAAATTTTAGGTTATGTTGTTTTTTTTTCTGTCAGATTGATACACAATGTTTTCAATATGCTTATGCCCGTACTCATAGTCGATGCTCCGTCAGATCTCTTACTCAAGAAGATTATTTGCTCGTATTTATAGTTCGCCCTTGAGGGTGAGTCAGAGTTTACATCGCCTTTGGCTTGAGTAGAGGTCACTTTATGACTAGTATTCATAAGGGCGATACAAACTCTCACTAACCCTCAAGGGCGAACTACGAATACGAGCCTAAGATCTTCTTGAGTATCTGACGGAGCATCGACTATGATTACGGGAATTAGAGTTCTCTGATAACTCGAAGCTCATCGGACCAGGCCGGGTACATTCGGCAATGTTGACTTTATTTTACGTTATGACAGCAATACTGCCAACTTCAATAAATGAACAAACGCCTACTATGCGCTCAAACTTTCGTGAACGGACTATAGTTTCGTAAATCGAATATTTTGAGTGTGAAATCATCTAGAACTATCGAACTGATTCAACACATTAATAAATAAATAAATAATTTTTATTATATTCATGTGTACTTATATTCCGTTCACGAAAGGTTGAGCCGTCGGTTGGCCATGGAAATTTGGCATATTCCACTGTGTATATTGAAATTTTAGGTTATGTTCTTTATTTTCTTGTCAGATTGATACGCAATTTTGTCAATATTGCATAGAGTTCTCTGATACTCGCAAGCTCGTCGGACGAGACCGAGTACATTCGGCAACGTTGACTTTATTTAACTCTATGACAGCAATACTTCCAACTTCAGATAAATAAAGAACGCCTACTATGTGCTCAACCTTTCGTAAACGGACATAGTTTCATTTGCAAAAGGTTATTATGTTTTTGCTGGAAAGCAGAATAAATTAGGTTCTGAACATTGACTGTAGCCATGAATACAATTAATGTACTTTAAATAAAAAATTTAAGATGTGCTTAAATTCAACTGTTTATACTGAGATACAACAGTTAGAAAGTTTAAATGCAGAAAATCTCGCCCCCCCCCCCGGCGCGCCTTGAAACATATCACTCTGTTTTCAATTATCTCAAATACCTTGCTCATTTTATTCAAGAGTGAATTTGTGACCTGCAATTCCTAATGATTCTATATCAGTTTTATATTTTCCAAAATATCTATTTATGGTAATATATTATTTCCAGGATTATAGCACGGAAGGTATGAGCTCAAAACTCCTTGTATTTTTACAAACTTGAGAGAATTTGGTTTAGTTTATCAACGAAAAGTGAGTATTCTCATATCAAAAGTATTCATTGAAATAATTTTTTTTCAATTATTTCAGAGAAAGGCTGGGAGATTTTATCCTACAAGATTGGCTATTAATATTACTAGTAGTGCTACTAACAAAAGTATTCCAGTTATTGAGGATGATACACATAAAGGCTACATCATTGTGGAAACAAATTATAGGGTTTACGCTTACACAAACTCAAATCTACAAGTAGCACTCATCAGTTTGTTCACAGAGCTGATGTATAGGTAAAAAAAACAATTTTATTCAGTACTATTGTATAATCCACCCATTATACGCCTGTTTGCTCAGCAATAATAATACCCATTAATCACTAGTGGATAATATATTAGTATTCACTTCTGTCAGATGCTTCATAGATTTAGGTTTCATATTATTTTCTTCAAATCGATATTTCTTCAGTATTCTAAAGTACTCCCACACTTGTAATAGAAGAGTCTTGTCACAGTCGCCAAATGTTAAAATGTTCGAGAAATATATTCAGTAGTCGTGGATAAAATAAAGGGTTTGCCAGTAAGATTATTTGATATTCAAAGAAATCCATTTTTCAGTATAAATGATCGGATGTTTATTTCATTATAAAGAAGAAGCTATGCCGTTAATAGTGGAAAATACATCAGGCAAATGTCCATCACGACCACGCTTACAGGACCATATATATATATATATATATATATTCTTTTGAATGAGAGCTAACAAAATACAATTCATGAAACAAAAAAGTCCCTAGCTGAGGTTGGTGCAAAACGGGGTACCATACTATTCTGTCGTGATACCAGAGCACAGGAAAAACCTCAGTAGAAAACCCTGCCTCGCCGTTTTTACAAAATTGAAACTTAAAACTATTCGAATAAATACCTTCAATATTTAGACACAAAACACTTAAGTGATGCTCTTGGGCCAGGAGGGTGTTTTAAACCAGGTCTGGCGTTCCAAGTGATGATTTTCGAATCTTCCGTTCTTCTAAGACCGCTACAGGACCCTACTGAAGGGTAATCATCTCCCATAGATTTAAATAGTGGTATTTCATCCTAAATATCGAATTCAATTTCGGATAATGGTAAAAAACGTGTGACAAACTTATGTCAAAATGACCATATATATATCCTTTTAATGAAATTTTCTATAACCAAATCGCAAAGTGGCTGCCCTATGTCCTCGATAGCTTCCCGAATTCCATCTCTGAGGTCTTGAATCGACGCTGGGCTATTGGCTTAGACCTTCTCTTTCACGTGCCCCCAAAGGAAGAAGTCGCAAGGTGTTAAATCACGAGATCTCGGTGGCCAATTGTAATCACCTCTTCGAGAGATAACACGGTCCGAAAACTTTTCCCGCAAAAGATCAATGTTGATGATCGACCGGCTTGAGTTCTTGTGTTAACTGAACTTTATAAGCCTTAAGACCCAAATCTTTATGCAACTACGGTGTAATGACGTTTATGGAATGCCTAATTCCAAAGAACGACGAGGAATGGACAAACCTGGGTTTTACTCAACACTTTCGGCTACAGCAGCATATATTCTCGGCTATTCTTGAGTGACGTGCACGGGTTTTGTTCTTCACATCACTAACTTGTCCTAACCTCGAACTTTTCTACCAATTTTTTTATTGCTGTCCTACAAGGTGCTTCACGACACCCCAAAAAGTTCGAGTTTTACGAACCGTCTCTAATAATTTGCAATGCGTTCTGGAAGCATGTATCGTTCCATTTTCATTAATGGCTTAGTTTCTACTTGTCAAATGTCAAAAAATGACAGCTTCGAACGTGACATCTACCGAAATAGCGGACTATTCAAAATAACACCTCTTATTGAAAAACCCTTTATCTTTATAGTATTTTACTTGCGTATAATGGCTATTATTCACTTGGTGAATTGGGCCACTGCCTATAGCTTGTAGCCTAAACTTTACCTCATGATTAATAGCTATCATTATACGCTTGTTGCATTGTATTCTATTATCCACGACTAGAGTATAATTTACCAATTGTATGTCTGTGTGCTCGGCCATTGAAATACCCATTAATCACTGGTAAATAATGAGTCATTATTCACTGCTGTCAGATTTTCCATGATTCAGCTATTCAATATACAGTGGAATTTCCCTATAACGAACTTCTGTATAACGAATTTCGAACAAGACATTGCACCTTGAATCTAAATTCCATGTTAGAAACACCCTCTAAAATGAAGTATATTCTCTCTATAACGAAATATCAAAGAACATTGGTAAGAACGTATAAGGGTGCGTTTTTTCCGAACGTACGTTATAAATCCCGACCTAAATCATTACGGCGGGCAGAGAGATCCTTCGAAACAGTTTTAAATACACCCAGGCTGTTTGGTTTCAATCTAACCATTACGCTGGTGTGAAAGTTGTGCGAAAATGTCTAAAAGGAAGTGCTTAAGTTTGAATGATAAACTTAAATTTATCAGTGAAGTCGACCCCGACATTGCCGACTATAGAGAACCAATTTTTCTGTATAACGAAATTTCTTTATACAATTTTTTGCGGATTTAGCGCTTTCGTTATAGGGAAGTTCCACTGTATTGTTAAAACTGATAATTATTCAGTCTTTTTGAGTTTTTAACTTACAACTATGAGTGCAAATACCTTTTCAATCAAGGGCGAAATCAATTAAAATTACTTGATATACTTTTTTAGGTTTCCAAATCTGGTAGTAGGAGTTATTACAAGAGAATCAGTGAGACAGGCTCTCAGAGGGGGGCATTACAGCTGATCAAATCATTAGTTATTTAAAACAACATGCTCATGAGAGATGTTACAGCAAAACCCAAATCCACTTCCACCTACTGTGGTAGATCAAATAAAATTGTGGGAACTCGAGAGAAACAGATTAATCTATCAAGAAGGAGTATTATACAGTCAATTCTTTCACAAGTAAGTTATGATAAATATGCAAAGTGTAATGTTTTTTTAATGTTATGTGTTGGAAAGATCTGTGGATGGGAATATGAAAAAAATTAAGAAAAGCCCTGAGTAGGTGCTTTTGATTGCTCGTTCATTGAAGCAGTAATGGTATTACCTCTAAATTTTGTATGGGAATTGAGATTCATGGTTAGTATATAAATGCAAAATCTCAGCTCGATCAGAATTGAATTCTGGAAATTATTCAAAAAATTAAATATGTAAAAAATAAATAATTAAAAAATAATTAAATTCTATGGTTCTGATGAAGCCCTCCTCTTGAATTTTTGCATTAACATCCAGTATGTCAATCTTCATTCACAAAATATATTTCACTCAAAAAGGATATCTAGTCCATGGGCCAGCGCCTGCTTTTCATGATGATTGCTAACAATCTGAATATTTGTGAGTAGTTTCATTTTGACGAGACGCCCAACTTTTTTCTCTACGAGAATTCTCGATAGTGAGGGCTAATACAGTATGGAGGCGTCAAAAGTGTTGAATGGGTGAGTGTTCAAATTTTAGTACTAACAGCTACTTAATAAATTAAATCTTGAAACAATTTTATTACGAATTTAAAACAATAAATGTCTGATTCTATCAAAGTGTCCCCCACTCCCAACATACACCAACAACTGGGTCTAAAAAATTATTACTAACCGGCTGATTTTTTCACTGTTGCTTAGCAAATATTTCCTTTCTGAACTGGTCACATTGTCCTACAAATTGAGTGATACGTTTTGCCAGTCCTACGCTCGG
Source organism: Propylea japonica (assembly GCA_013421045.1). Classification (NCBI taxonomy): domain Eukaryota; kingdom Metazoa; phylum Arthropoda; class Insecta; order Coleoptera; family Coccinellidae; genus Propylea; species Propylea japonica. Next base: position 20,944,826 of record CM024240.1, on the reverse strand, counting down.
AAATTGTCAATTGTTTGTAATCATTGGTTCTGTGGTACAATTTCTGAGGTAGGACTGGAAAAACGAACCACTCAATTGATAGGACAATGTGACCAATTCATAAAGGAAATATTTGCTAAGCAACAGTGAAAAAATTAGCCGGTTAGTAATAATTTTTCTAGACCAAGTTGTTGATATACGTTGGGAGTGGGGGACACTTTGATAGAATCATCATTTTTGTAGGACAATTATTGTTTTCAATTTGTAATGAAATAGTTTTAAGATTTAATTTATAAAGTAACTGTTAGTAATAAAATTTGAACATTCACCCATTTAACACCTTTGTCGCCTCCATACTGTATTAGCCCTCACTATTGAGAATTTTCGTAGAGGAAAAAGTTAGGTGTCTCGTCAAATTGAAGCTACTCACAAATATTCAGATTGTTAGTAATCATTATGAAAAACAGGCGCTGTCCCATGGACTAATCTTGTTATGGAAATATAAAGAATCTTCTTTCCAATATTCCAATTGAATTTCTTTGGTTCTGTTAACACTATGGCCACAAAATTTTATATATGTCTTTTTATGAGCATCTTGCATGTGGCCGCGATATTTCATTTCGATTGGTTTTGTTTTGTCTGAGATATTGTTAATTGTAAAAAGCATTGGAGTACCATTTTAGGTACGGACGCCACTGTGTGGAAATTAAAAATAATTATGAATCGAAAAAATGTGTAATGATGCGTCCTCATAACCTACCAAAACGCAAAGAAAAATCGTGAATGGTGTCAAGAATATTTTCGAAAAACAAATTTTTCTTTAAATTACAACACCCTGTATCTCATTAACAATGCGTCAGAGACCTGTAGTCCATAGGAACTTTATGTCATCTGAGGATTAATATACCGAATTTACGGTACCTTATACCATAGACTAACTAATTTTAGTTTGTCTATGCCTTATACTGAAACAATGTACGAGGGCAGTTCAAATATAAACGAGGCTTTTCGATTTTCAGGCACAATTGTGGGGGGAAAACATTCCTGATTTTTTGTTGTTGGGTAGGTTTGTCAGGAGTAAGGGAAGCACGTCGGATTGCCTCATCGACCCTCTCGGTGTCCACTGTGACGATGTTGGAGCAAGAGGTTCCTCCGTCAATTGCGCAACGTATTGTTCTTTCCACTCCTTACTCGCTTGTTTAGACTTTGGGGTGTAGTGGTGCACCCATGTTTCATCACAGGTGATAATGTGAGTGAGAAATTGGTCTCCTTGCTCCTGAGATCGTGCAAGAAGACGCCCATACACCTGAAAACGATGAACGAGGAAACCACCTGGTGCAACCCTTACAGTACCCTTGCTCCTCTGTGAGTATGGAGTAGATGCTCCCATAACTTATCCCGACCTGACTCGCAATTTCAGATGTGGTACGACGTTTGTCGTCTTCAATAAACTGTCGAACACTACTGATGTTGTTCGCTGCGGTCGTGGCTCTCACTTTCAACACAATCACGTCCCTCCACGAACTGTTTATGCAATGCAAACACTTTAGCTCACGACAGTGTCTCTTCTCCGAACATGGGCAGTCAATCTCCTCAAGCTTTTGGCCATTTTAACTCCTTCTGCGGCGAGAAACTTGATTACAACACGTTGCGCAATTGACGGAGGAACCTCTTGCTCAAACATCGTCACAGTGGACACCGAGAGGATCGATGAGGCAATCCGACGTGCTTCCCTTACTCCTGACAAACCTACCCAACAACAAAAAATCAGGAATATTCTCCCCCAACTATTGTGCCTGAAAATCGAACAGTCTCGTTTATATTTGAACTGCCCTTGTGTACTAGATTAGTTTGCCTGAGGCTCTGAAAAGGGGAGTATACCAGACAGCCATGCTGGGTCCAACCACAGACTCGAAAATTACAGAACAATTCGAATGAAATGAAATCTGTAATCGAATAAATGCTTATGCTTACCGGTCTAGTCTCCAACTTATTGTTTTGAATAAAAAATCAATACTTTCTATTAACTATTCTTCAAAAAAAGCACGCAACTAACAATAGAGCCCAATAACTGAGAAATTGACATTACCATCTGTAATTTTCGAGTCTATGGTTGGACCCAGTCAGCCTGTCTGGCATACCTATCTTTCTAGTGCTCTAGTTTGCCATTAAATTGTCTCAATTTCTATTTTCTTCTTTTCAGGCTGATTTCAATGTACTAAAAGAGTACGCCCAAACAAATGGTTTTCTAATATGGAGTCATAAAGAGAAAAGGACGTTGGTGATAAATAAAAATGCACATGATGATGTGAAAAAATTCTGGAAAAGATACTCCAAAGGAAGTTGAAAGCTCAACTGCCAATGATTTTATAAGTATTTTGAAATCTATATGAAAACAATCGATTATTTCATAATTTTTTATTTATTCATAGTGAATAAACATTTTTTTATTGACATTTTCATTTCATACGCGGGACTTCGGTAATCTTAATCGAGAATAGTAAAAACTGTAGTACAACTTCACTCTTATTTTAAGCTAACCAAGTATTTTTGAATTCTTCTTTCATTTATGACGAAAAATCTCCTCTGCCTTTTTTTGTGTAGGGCGCTGTTTTTAGATTAGAATTAGATTAGATCTTAACGCTAGTTGTAGTGGAACGTTACGTTAAAATATTTAATTTTTTTAGCTTAAAAAACGGCGCCCCAAACGAAAAAAAGGCAAAAGAGATTTTTTGTCACAAATTGAACGAAGAATTAAAAAATAATCGTTCGTTCAAAATAACTCGGTGGGGTACCACTTCTTTAGTCAGGGTTTAAATAACAATTTAACACCCTGTGTCTTGGAAACAATGCATTTCCAGATCTACATTTATGGGAACCTTTTTTCATAAAATGATCTAAGGAATCGCCTCTTCATTTTTCCGGTGTTATTCAGATATACATACAGGGTGGTCCAGATCGTAACCAAGAAATTTTATCCACGTATTCTACATCAAAAATAAGCCCTAGTTTGTCATATAAACATATGTCGAGAAATGTTTCCTCTCCGTGATACGGGGTGTTAAAATCATAGAAAATAAAATGTTTTTTATTAATAACTTTCACACTGCTTGAAATATTTTTATGAAATTCGAAACATAGGTTTTGAACGTCAAGGAGAACTTTTTACATAATATCTTTTCTTTTCTATTTTACCAGTGGCGTCCGTACTGTACCGAGACTGAATATTTTCAGACAGAAGAATGATACGCCACTGGTTTTTCCGACCATAAAAATTACTATTTAAATCCTTATTTAATTGGAGCAAATTCGGTCTCCTGACTTTGTGCTGTTCGAGGCAAGGTTTTCGGTTAAAAAAATAGAACACATTCTCATGCATGAAGAAATCGCGCACGTTTCGTTCACAAAAATAGTCTTATTATTATTATGTACCAATTAATCAAATTTCGGCGATTTCTTCATGCATAAGAATGTGTTTTATTTTTTTTACCGGAAACGGTGCCTCGTACAGCAAAAAGTCAGGAGACCCAATTTGCTCCAAATTAAATAAGGATTTAAATAGTAATTTTTATTGTCGGAAAAACCAGTGGGTTATCATTTTTCTATCTGAAAATATCCTGTCTCGCTACAGTACGGACGCCAAAAAACATTTTTTTTCTATAATTTTAACACTCCGTATCTCGAAGTGGAAACATTTCTCGTCATATATTTATATGACAGACTAGGAATACGTTGTGAACAGTGGCGGCTTGTGACAGAATAAAGTGATGAGGCAAATCAAAAAAAAATATTAATCTTATAAACTCTTTTTTTGTCAGCTGCATACGTATCATTATGAAAAAATCCTTCGGTATTAATGCTCCAATGATTCGATAGCGTTTTATTGGGTGGTAATTGCCCTGAGATAAGTTTTTCAACTCGCTTCAACCAGTTTTTCACTAAACCCTATCGGAATATGTATTATTAACACTGCAAAAAATAATTTGATTAGAGTTACACTGCCAGTAGGCCAGTAGTACTCTCATTTTGAAACCTCCGATTCGATTTTCCTACCGCACCGATAGTCAAGATTTGGAATAGGTTGTATAACTTCTTCAATTGTACATATTTTATACTCATAGGAATGACTCAAAAACTGTTTCTGTTTGTTTATTGAAAACTCTGCAATATCACGAGTACTGCACAAACCCAATAAAACCAAACCAGAGTGAAATTTCACTATCTTCGCTTCACGATTAACCCGAATATGTGCAGTTTGCCGATGAAACGAAACGAAACGATCACGGATCAAGGGTAGATAGTCCGGTCAATCCAGACCAAAAAATTAGGGTGAAGTTACATAAAATCCCAACAAGCTGAAAATCGGTAAAATTGTTCAAAACATAATAATAAAAAACAATATAAAAAGTTCCCAATCATTCCCGTGGATGGACCAAAATTTATTTATGTTCAAAGGTCGAAAAATGAGTTTTTCGCGATTTTCAGCAAAACGGTGAGTTTCATCAAAAAAGTAATTCAGACAAAAATGTAGATGTTAAAATTATCTTCAAAAAATGTATCAATACTTTTTTTCCTACGAGGCACCGTTTCTGAGATAAAACGCTTCAAATGTTCTAAAAGTTGTTACTGAGGCTAGCCTCAAATTCACCTTAGAAGCCGCAATAGATAACTACGAAGGGGAGGTTCACGTCGATGTGAATAACGCGCTAGACAAGGAAGCGCGTGAGGCAAGCCTCACCTCACCGTTTACGCCTTGAAGAGGAAGTGAGATGAATGTACAAATACAAAAATCGGACCTTAACGCCTGTAACATGTAACGTTACGGTCCGATTTTTGTGCATTCATCGTAACGTCAGTAATGTAACGTTACGGTCCGATTTTTGTGCATTCATCATAACGTCAGTAACGTGTAATGTTACAGACGTCTGTAGCTGTACCCGGCTTGAGATTGAGCTCGGATATTATGGAAGACGAATGCAGTATCGTACAAAAAATTGAGACTGAAGAACATAATGGGATGATAAATTGATTAATAAAATATTGGATTAATTCGCTTGATATTATTTGCGATTTCCGTAATTTATTTGGTGAAGCACTGCCTCACCTGCCTCATAGGACAAGCCGCCACTGGTTGTGAAAATTTCTTGGTTACGATCTGGACCACCTATATAACAGAAATTCATACTGCAATCAGATCAAAAACCTGTAGTTTACCTATTCACAATGAAAGATCCTACATCAAAATTAAAAAGAATGCAAAAAAATTATTATGAAATACAATATATTAAAGGTGATAAAACCAATGTGCCGAATTCTATAGATGACTTGAAACAAATGAACATCCATGCGGCAAAAATATTAACCGTTTACGAGACAGAAAAAAACCATTTAAGAGTACAGGATTCACAGAATAATTTTGAATAATAAGTAAGAAGTAAACGTAGAGATTCCCCTACTCGTGAATAGTACTACATTGTAATCAACCAAGCTCTAGAGTAGGATGGAAAACACTTGACTGCCGAACTGGGGTGAAGTAAACAGGTTATATTTTAATTTCTACAGTTTCTGAATATAATATAACATTGAATAAAAAAAGAAGATAAAAAACACTTGATCGAAATGAAAATGCAAACCCGACCCATCCAGTAACTGAACATTAACAGACGATGTTGCCAAACTGATACAATTGTCTGTAACAGTCGCTAGCCGTGTGTATCAGAGTTGGGGAGCGGTAGGAAATGAACTATTTAGTCCGTTCACGAAAGTTTGAGCGCATAGTAGGCATTTGTTTAATTATCTGAAGTTGGCAGTATTTGCTGTCATAACGTAAAATCGTAGATTAAATGTTCTGTGCGTAAAATAAAGTCAACGTTGTCGAATGTATCCGGTCTCATCCGACGAGCTTCCGAGAACTCTATGTTATATTGACAACATTGCGTATCAATCGGATAAGAAAATAAACAATATAACCTAAAATTTCAATATTCGCAGTGGAATATGCCAAATTGTTATGGCCAACCGACGGCTCAAACTTTCGTGAACGGACTATATGTAGAGTATATTTCTATGGAGCCGTAGACCAATTATCCCAATACGGCACGAGTTCGCAACGCCGGAATGTTGTTCGCTTGCATAACAGATTTAACTTGGCTGCGTCAACAAATGCGTGAAGGCATCTATCTCTAGGTTTACTTGTTACTCTGAGATTTCCGTGTTAGCACAAGTATTTACCTATATAGAAGGATTCAATAAGAGAATTATTGAAAAATTTGGATTTTTTTTATAAATTACGATTTTTAAAAATATTTCAACAAAACTCAAAATCAACTGGTAAAAATGCAACAGTAACTATGCTTATATCAATAAAATCATGTAGCCCAATACTATTTATCAGATTTCTTTCTTTTGATTCCCTGCTCTGGGGAAACACTTGTTGAAATCACTTAAAATTCCATCTATTTTCTCATCGATTTCCTCTGATGTCAACAAATCTTTTGTTTGAACATCTTTTCTTTCTTCGTCAAGTAATTTTGATTTCAAATATTCCACTTTTCTTAAATGTGCATCATTCTTAAGAAAACAACTCTGAAACTGGAATGTTAACTGGTTGATTAGATCATCTGTGACCCTTTTTTGATCATCTGTTACAATCATTTCTTTTTCTGCCTCTGTATCAATTTCGGGTTCAAAAACTTCATCTGCATGAGGGATATCATATTCAAGAAAAACCTGCAAAATGTATTGAATGTTATTATTTTTACTTCAGCGGTATGTGATCATATTCAATTATACAGTGGAACTTCTCTATAACGAATTTCGTACAAGACATTGCACCTTAAATCCAAATTCCATGTTAAAAACACCCTCTAAAACGAAGTAAATCTCTCTATAACAAAATATTCAAAGAACATAGCTCTTTGAATGGGCATTGGTAAGAGGTATAAGAGTGGTTTTTTTTCCGAAATTTTTCCGGACGTACGTGATTAATTCCTACCTTAAACTAAATCATTACGGCGGGCAGAGAGATCCTTCTGAGACAGTTTTAAATACTGTCTGTTTGGTTTCAATCTAACCATTACGCTAGTATGAAAGTTGTGCGAAAATGTCTAAAAAGAAGTGCTTAATGTTGATAGAAAAACTTAAATTTATCAGTGAAGTCGATCGCGACATTGCCGACTATAGAAACAAATTTTCTGTATGACGAAATTTCTTTATAGCGAATTTTTTTGGGGATTTAGCTCTTTCATTATAGGGAAGTTCCAATGTATTTATGATATACAGGATGGCCAGCAACAAGTCAAACGTATCGGAGATACATGATTGTTCAGGTATTTCGACAAAAACAATACTTGTCGAAAACTTCTGATTCCGTTAATATTTTCATTGAAATTTGGTACGTTCAAACCCAGCATTTCAAAATCTTAACTAAAATGACAGAAAAATCCAGGGACGCATTGGAAAAAAGGGTGGATGTTTCTGTCAGGTTCAAAATGTTCACCCTGTATCCATGTTTGCTAAAAGCAGGATATTGGGTTGATAGCTCTAGCAATCTCAATAATTTCGAAGTTCGGCACACCTAAGAGAATAAATTTAGGGAAAGACCTGGGCATGAGCTTTTGAGCGCACGTTCATTGGTGGAGCAATGATGCTATTACCTCAAAATTATGTATAGGACTTGAGATTCATGCTAAGTATATGAATGCAAAATCTCAGCACGATTGGAATTATATTCTGTGAATTATTCAAAAAATGAAATATGTACAAAATCAATAACTAAATAGTTATTTATAATACAAGGGAAAAAAGTATTACATTCTAGCTCCGCTTCGCGTCGGGAGGCAAAAAACTGAGAGCTAAAATCTAATATTTTTCCCATGTATAATACACTTTTTTTTCTGTGACAGGAATAACGACCATTTAACAGTGAAAGAAATATGACTTTTGGGAAAAAAGTGACTTTGGCCACGAATTCGACATCAGGTAGTCGAATCCTATCGTTTGTGACCATTTTCGGCTGGAAAATCTAAAATTACAGACATTTGAACAAAACGATATAGCACTTGTTCAAGTAAAACGAGCGCTCAAAAAGTTATGTGGGGACATGTTTAGGGAAATAGATTTTTTTCCGAATAAACCTCAAAATACTACGTTTATTGTGACCGGAATGGATTCTCTTGAAATGATTTTATGTAAAGGGTTTTCCAATAAGAGGTGTTATTTTGAATAGCCCGCTATTTCGGTTGATGTCACGTTTGAAGCTGTCATTTTTGACATTTGACAAGTAGAAACTACGCCATTAATAAATATGGAACGATACAAGCTTCAAGAACGCATTGAAATTATTAATATACACTATAAAAATGGTGAAAATTTGGCAGACGGTTCGTAAAACTCGAACATTTTTGGGTCGTCGTGAAACATCTTGTTGGCCCGCAATAAAGAAATTGGTGGAAAAATTCGAGCTGTTGGAACAAGTTAGTGATGTGAAGAATAAAACCCTGCACGTCACTCAAGAACAGCAGAGAATATTGCTGCTGTAGCCGAAAGTGTTGAATGGAGCTACAGTTAGGTGAATGGATTGCGCTATCGATAGATGATTAATGATTTTTTATGGCCGAAATTGGATAGTCTTGATCTGGACAACGTTTACTTTCAACAAGACGGCGCCCGTGCCACACAAGCAACGAAACCATTGATCTTTTGCGGGAAAAGTTTCCGGACCGTGTTATCTCTCGAAGAGGTGATCACAATTAACCACTGAGATCTCATGATTTAACACCTTGCGACTTCTTCCTCTGGGGCCACGTGATAGAGAAGGTTTACGCCAATAGCCCAGCGTCGATTCAAGACCACAAAGATGGAATTCGTAAGGCTATCGAGGACAGCGCCTTCGCGATTTGATTATGGAAAATTTCATTAAAAGGATATGATCCTGTAAGCGTGGTCATGGTGGTCATTTGCCTGATGTGATTTTGCACTATTAACGGCATAGCTTTTTCTTAATAATGAAATAAACATCCGATCATTTATAGTGAAAAATGGCATTTTTCTTTGAATATCAAAATAACACCTCTTATTGGAAAACCCTTTACAATTCAGGTGGGATACTCATATGGAGACATCAAAAATTGGCTTGATTCTTGGATAGCTTCAAAAGATGAACTCTTTTACCCTAACTGTATTCGAACTGTACCAAAAAGCTTCCTGGTAATCAGTTGATACAAATTACCTTGTTACGATGTATGAACTTTGGAATAAGTTCTACTGCCCTTGGAGAATCACCTTTTCTCAGAACCTTGGCACATATTAGAACTTTATCGTTGTTCACACAATATTGCCAGAATTCTTTGAAATACGGTACTCTTCTTTAACATCAGCTTCTAAAATTCTCGGCTCAGTTATTACTTCACCCATTCTGGTCAAACGATGACAAACATATAGTAAGGTGTATCCAATTGGAAAAACTTTATGATGAGATTGCAACTTTTCGGCTACATCAAAGTTTATGTCGAAAGTCGTTTTACAATCGCAATTATACAAAACATAATTGCAATCCGATGAAAGCATATCCTCTCCTTCTTGATTTTGGACCATTTTTTTATTGATGTTCCATCTACAGCTGTGTAATCATTATTGTGAAGCCTCTCGTATTTAGTATAACTCTTCCTGTATAATGTAATGTACTTTGTGAAATCATCGGCAAATGGATAGAAACAGAGTTTACGCTGAGAGTGTCTGAAGCAAATGGTCGAAACAATTTTCTCGAAGAGACCTTCCTCATCTTCACATATTTCTTCTGGTTTATCTAACAAAGACAAAAGCTCCGTGTAGAATTTTCCAAAATCGAAATCTTCATGCATCACGACCAATTGGAAAGATATATCATTTTCTTCGAAACTTTTAGCTTCATTAAGGGCAGTAAACCTTTTGGATGCATCTCCACACACCTGCAAAAAGTGTTATTTAGATTGAGAAAATTCCTCTTTGTCTTTGTCGTTTACTCATAAGTCGCGGCAAATCGTAGAAAGGTTCAGAAGTACAAAAATTGCGTTTTATATTTCAAGATTGAACAACCCTAGTGTGTATGGTCTCTTCAAGGTCACTTGAACCACTCATGAGCTTACCAACGATAAAGTGAGAACAATTTCCCTGTGTATGTAGAGGATACACTACTGAATAATAATCCCATAGTTGGATAATAGACTCGCCGGTAAAATAGATCCACTCAAAAAATCGATGAAGTTTGTGAATTCATAAATATGCTATTTTAAGTAGAATTCGATTGAATTATTTTTCAATTGTAGGTATGTTCATCCTTAATCACCAGTTTTGAATTTCAAGAAAAATCGGAGTACGTCATTTTATACAGGGCGAAACAAAATCTGTTTTCTTACCCTAATTTTATAACCACCCCTGGTGTGTTGAATTTGTTGAAGTAGTGTTGTAGCCTTAGCGAAATTTAAAGTTTTACTGAAAACTCTGTATCTTTAACAAAAAATGGTCTATTGTTATAAATGAAGAATTAAAATGTCAAGAGAAGATGTGTCTTGATGATGTAATAAGGAATCACACAGAGGAACAACTGGAACACACCAGGAGTGGTTCTAAAGTTAGGGCAAAAAAAGATTTTGTTTCACCCTGTATAAAATGACGTTCGCCGAGATTTCGTAAAATTCAAAACTGGTGATTGATTCACGAATTTTGAGCTTTGGGATAGAATAACGAAAAAATGCTTGGACAGGTCAAATTTTGTTGAAAGGGGGAGAAATTAGGGTGTTCAAATGAGTTTGATATCACTACCCCTCTAGTCGCAACCCTAACAGCTCTTATTTTTGAATAGGGAACAGAGGTCGAGCAGCACCTTGTTGGAAAGGCAATTCAACTTCCTGCATGAATGGATTTTTTTCATCGCTTTATTTACAGAGTGACTCAGTATTCCATCAATAACTTTCACAGGCCGTATTTGGATTTTTGAGATGGGAAAACACTCGAACAAGAAAATTTTATTTACAGAAGGACATGTTAGTGTGTTGAAATGAGTTTGATATCACTAACCCTCTAGCCGCTACCCTAACAGCAATTATTTCAATTCAAACGAAAGCTCATTTACTCCGTAAAAAGATACACTCATGCAGAAAATTGAACTGCTTTTCCAACAAAGTGCTGCTCAACCCTTTTTCTCTATTGAAAAAATTTGACCTGTCCGAGCGTTTTTCAGTTATTCCATCCCAAACTCAAAATTCAGGGTAGACAGTTGTTATTGATGGAATACTGAGTCACTCTTTAAATAAAGCGATGAAAAAAATACAATTTACCGTATTCAAAAATGACAACTGTTAGGAGTTGCGGCTAGAGGGGTGGTTATATCAAACTCATTTGAACACCCTTATTTGTCCCCCTTTCAACAAAATTTGACCTGTCCGAGCGTTTTTTAGTTATTCCATCACAAAGCTCAAAATTCGGGGTGGAAAGTTGTTATTGATAGAATACTGAGTCACTGTGTGAATAAAGCAATGAAAAAAAATAATTTATACAGGAAATTGAATTACCTTTCCAACAAGATGCTGCTCGACCCCTTTTCCCAATTTGAAAATGAGAGCTGTAGGAGGTTGTGGCTAGAGGGGTTAATATCAAACTCATTTGAACACCCTTATTTGTCCCCATGTCAACAAAATTTGACCTTTCCGAGCGTTTTATAGTTATTCCATCCGAAAGCTCAAAATTCGGGGTGGAAAGTTATGGATGACCCAGCCTGTATAATACCTGAAAGAAGGTGCCATTTCCTGTAGAGGTCCAAGAATACGTTGTATCATACAATGCTATTCCTTGCTGATGAGTCCTATAAAGGACGAAATGGCCATCCATAGATGCTCTGTTTAGCCGATTCAGATACTTACTCGGGTTAACTCGATCCCTAACCTTCGCGTTCGTTTACCTAACCCGTGTTCGGAAATTACTTTGCTATTCACTCGACCACTGACTCAGGTTGATCTATCGTAACCTTACACGAGACCAGGGTTGTAGAGCGCACTGCAGTTCAATTTTGTATTTGAAAAAGGTTTGAATAAGTCTTCTACTCTTTTCTTAGTAATTTCTTATATTTTATTCCTAAAAATTATGGAAAGGGAAGAGAATTTGGCTCAGTGCAAAATGAGGCAAGAAAATAATGTGGAACAACTTTTTCATAACTTTGTATGCAGATCTTTCTGCGTTAAAGCTGAAGCCTTCTTTACTTCTTTAACATAGGTACACAAAGATAACACTGAACATGCGAGGGCACAGCAGAAATTATAATAAAGATTTTAAAGAAGCCACAAACTCAAGCAGAGCTAGAGACAATCAGTAAATAAACTGGAACTGAAAAAATAAATTCTCTACTTCTTTTACACAGGTACTCAAAAATAACATTTAACATGAAAGGGAACACCAGAAATTATAAGAAAGATATTAAAGAAGCCATTAAACTCAAGCAGAGCTAGAGACAATCAGTAAATAAACTGGAACTGAAAAAATAAATTCTCTACTTCTTTAACATAGGTACTCAAAAATAACATTAAACATGAAAGGGAACACCAGAAATTATAAGAAATATTTCAAGCCAATAAATGCAAGCAAATCTAGAGACAATCCGAAAATAAACTGGGACTGAAAAAATAAATCCATGAAATATTTGGTTTTGTTATTTATACGATTGTCACTTCAAATCCTAAACCTAATGTGTTCGTAAACTTAGAACCCGGGTTTGTGTGATCCGAGTAGATCCGTCAGGTGACCCAATGGATCAAGTTAGTAACCCTGAGTAAGTTTCTGAAAACGCCTTTTGATACCATTTCCTTGGATTTTACTTTGAACAAAGAATCTAGCTACCAATTATGAGTTTAATATTAGTTGATTTTAATCTTTTGATATTTTCCTCTGCTTACATTATTCAATAATAACCATATTCAATATATCTTCAACATTTGAAATAATCAGTGCCGTATTCATAGTTCGCCGTTGAGGGTGAGTGAGAGTTGAGGTCACCTCTAAGGCTAGTATGTATTCATAAGGGCGATACAAACTCTCACTTACCCTCAAGGGCGAACTATGAATAAGAGCCTAAAAGTCTTACCGGATCAGGATCATTAGTGACAAATATCAGTATTCTCTTATAGAACGTGCTGCTGACATCCCTGAATTTCTTCTTGCAGTACTGAAAGAAACCTGCCAAGTCCAGATCGTAATTTCTCATATACTCATTTTTCAGATCACTCTCGCTCAAAATTGATTTTTCTTTCAAAAGTTTTGTTGTTCCAATCATATTATCATTAAAGTTGACTAAAGTTGCTCTGTCCTCTTTATCGTACAAATGAACAGAAAATGGACTCCATCCTCTTTTATCAGATTTTAGAAGTAAAATGTCAGATAATCTGTATAAAGCTTTCATGCAATCTTTGAAGGGTGTTGGTTGACCTTCTGACTTGAACATTGAACAGTGGGTATCCACAGCTATTAAAACGTATGATGGTTTGTAATACGCAGTATTAGTGGTGTATTGTTCATGATCATCATCTAACTCCATAGAAAGATTCATTTTCTGTATGTTGATGAATATTCTTAGTATCTGAAATATATGGAAATAATAACAATATATTAGGTGACAAAAAATTAGGTATAATATAATTAATTGATAATAATATATCTCATTTCAATGTTTACTTTTTATGGGAGATATACAAAAACCAAAAAATTCGGGAATTGAGCTATAAGTTATAAGTACTTCGAGATTGAGCAATATTTTTCCATGAGATTTATGAATTAGTTTTGGTGAGAAGAGATGTTCTCATTAGTTTTAGTTTCAGTTTAAAAAGGGGTTACAGTTCACTGCGACCTGGAGGTCTATTGTGCCCCCTTACAGAGCTGTTCTGACCACACCTTCAGAGCTCGCCTTCCAGTTCCAGAGATCTGATGAAATCGAATATTTTGAAGGATTCAATGACGCTAGTTTCTCACTCTTACAAGTTTTCTCCCAAGGCATTCTCTCGTTAGGCTCGCAATGCCATAGCATTGTGTGACTAGGTAAATGGGGGTTTCTTCCTCCTCCCCATAGAATCTACACTAGTCAGTGTACGATAACCGCATCCTCAACAGGTGCTTCCTGAGGCGACAGTGTCCTGTAAGAAAGCCAGTGAGGAGGTGTAATTGTTCCTACCGAGATCCAGATATCTTTTGGATCTTGCTGTTTCAAAGTTCCGAGGGAGTCCCTGGGAGATTCCGCCAGAGTTTTACCCTCAGCTTTCTCCTTCTCCAGGAACTCCTTCTTAAAGGTATATTACCTATACCACAGAAGGGTTCTGGGCCAATGAGTGACATTCGTACGCCCTCTTTGACAAGTGTATTGACCTCTTCGTTTCCTCTGATTCTCGAATGGCCGGGAACCCAAGTTAAAAAGACCTTATTTTTCTTGCCTACCTCATTGAGTTTGTTCCGGCACTCCCAGATCATCTTTGAGTCGATGACGTAGGAGCTCAGTGCTTAATAGCAGCTTGACTATCTGAGTGTATGGCTATCTAATAGTTTCTTTCAAGATTTATATCTAGACATCTATTGATAGCTAAGATTTCCGCTTGAAAGACGCTCATACAGGAGCCTATCAACAGTGCACACTTGGTACTGGCTCGTATATCCCAGCGCCAGCTCCTATAGAGGTTTTGGAACCATCTGTATACCATTTTACGGTATTTTCTTTGAGGATATAGTCGTGTACTTCCGTTCCCATTCCTCTCTTTTACTTAGCAATGTCCTGAAGTTTTTCTCAGTGCTCACTTTCTTGATCGTTACAACATTAGGAAGGTCGCAGATGAGATGTAGTTGTTCAGAGTAACAACCTTCAGAAAAAACAGCACTGGACTTACTCAGTTCAAAATATTCGTGATGATTTCACCTACCTATACCAGAAAGAATATGAAGCTGTCACAAGCAGAAGTGATGGTGGGACTGTCAGTACAAATATCATTTGTACCATATAGGAAAGTCAGCAGATGATATTTGCATGCTTTGTGGATCGGAAGCAGAATCAGCTGAGCACCTGGTATGCAAATGTCCAGGACTGGCTAGCCTAAGAACAATCCATAAGGGCAAACCGGTTCTAGTCACCCGAGAAGTAACGGCCAAGGTTCCCCGGAAGGTTGTCAGGTTTATCAACGCCATTGCAGGCTTCCCTGGGTTTACATGAATAAATAGGGTAGAGAACAAAACACCTAGCCATAACGATCCAAATTCAAAAATAGTTTTTTAATGATTAAACATCTTGAGAAACTGATTGAAGTTGTATTCCACAGAACATATAATGTATTCACAAAGAGGCTACGCTCATTTTATCACAATGTTAGAGGGTCAGAATCTCAGATCAACAAAAAACCTGTTTGATGAACTGAGGTCAGAATGAAAAAAGTGGAGAATTTATTGTAACTTCTCACTTACTTAATTATGAGGAAATCTGAATACGTCAGAATAGAATAAACATTAAAATATTATTTCTCTAACTCTTTTTCCTACCGGCAAGGAGAAGGAAACATCCGATAATCCCATCCTCAACAGGTGTGAGCCTCTGTGTCCTGTAAGAAAGCCAGTGGATCTTACTGTTTCAAAGTTCTGAAGGAACTTAGTAGAATGATCCATTCCTGGGAGATTCCGTCTTCTCCAGAAACTCCTTCTTATAGGTACATTTACATATAAAACAGAAGGGTTCTGGACCAATGAGTGGCATTTGTGCGCCCTCTTTGGCAAGTGTATTGGCCTCTTTGTTACCTTTTATTCCGGATTGGCCGGGAATCCAGTCTAAAGAGACCTTATTGTTCTTGACTACTTCATTGAGTTTTCTTCGGCACTCCCATATCAGTCGATGACATTTAGGAGTTCAGTGCTTTAATAGCAGCTTGACTATTAGAATGGATGACTATGTCACAACTTGATAGTTTCTTCCCAAGTTTCTGTCTATGCATTTTGCAATTACAAGTACTTCTGCCTGAAACCCGCTCGAGTGGGAGCCTAATGTGTATACTTGGTTATAGAAACATACACTCCAGCTCAGGCACCTATCATGGTTTTAGACATAATATTTAAAATATGGGCCCCTTAATTTTATATTGACAATTTGTAAGGATTTAATATCTTGAGAAACTGATTGAAACAATATCGAAACTGAATTCACAATGAGGCTCATTTTATCAAAATGTTTGTGGGTCAGAATTAACAAGAATGATGAATTTATTGTATTATTACCTTTTCGCTCACTATTTTTGATGCAATCTGAATACGTCAGAATGAAATATTTCTTCTCTAAACTCTTTCTCTTACCGGCAACTGTGGGAAGGAACCAAGCAACTCTTGTTTTTTATCATAACAATAACATAACCTAACATTTCGGTAGATAGAGGCACTTGTCGGAAGTACGGTGCTTCGATGGCGCAGCCACGTGAATTGGCGAGCGACGTTGCCAACCTTCTTACAGTCTCAGTTTGTCTTTGCCTCAGATCAATCTTTTTAATCTCTCACTTCAAATTTCTGAAGTGAGAGGCTGAAATATCTATGAATAGTGAAATCTATAGTACCATAATTCATTTAAGCGTTATTATTGACACAAATTCTACTTAAATCTACCGTCTGCTTCAGTTGTCTGAAGATTATCATATGCTCATAAATGATTTTTGCGCTGAAATGTTCTTAATTTATGCTTCATGATAATCTATCCTATTATAAATTAGAGCCACCACCCGGAACATGGGAAATTTAAAATTCCACCTAGCCACGGTTTTCAAGGATTTTAAGAAATTAATAACTCCGGAACTAATTTCTGTTTACAAATGATTCTTTCACAGAAGCTGTATGAATATCTATTCTCAAATGAATTTGGGCCCCCATGGAAGATGGGAAATAGAAAATTCCACCCAGCCACGGTTTTGAACGATCTTACAAAATCAATATCTCCTAAACTAGTTTCTGCTCACAGATGAGTTTTTCGCTGAAATGTTCTAAATGAATTGCTTTACAATAACCTATCCTCAAATGAATTTAGGCCCCCATCCGAAACATGGGAATCTTAAAAAATTCATATCTCCAAAACCGAAGAAAATAACGTTCTTCAAGAAAGTTGGTGCTTATGAGATTCTTTTTCATAAGCATTTTATAGTATCATTTTATCAATTGCAAAATTTGCTTTTATTATCATTTTAACATCGATGAAATGGCACAATTTGGAATATACAACTCATTCAACAGTAAATACCACTCTATTCTTCAGCATTTCAGAATTCCAAAATTGTTTAAATTAGAGTTTCCCTTATAAAAAAGTGAATCATAAAGTTACTTTGATGTTTTATTGAATTTTAAATTTGAAGTATATACAACAGTGTAGCTTTTGTTCTTACTAGAAGAGTCAATTCTTCATATATGTACTGAGGAACTAAACTTTGATCTCAATAAAAAAGTAATTCACTAAAAATGAAACACCACTGCAATAAATCTGAGACATTATTTGACAATTAAATTATAATGAATACGTTGCAGTTGCTATATAAAATATAAAGTTGTATATATGTTTTCCAATGTGGAAATCATTTATGTAAAAAAAAACCTTACACATAGGGATCATGAAACTGATACACTACTTATACTTCTTTCCTTGTTTTATATAAAATTATTACATCATTAATTGTATCAAGTTACACAACTTGAACTCCCAGTATCAACAATAGAACCTCCTCAGTGGTCATGTGTATAAATCTGAAACAAAAATTATTTTAGTCAAGGATGGGAGTTTTTCCTATTCTCACAATAAAATATCAAAGTTATAACAAGCCTGAAAAATCCATCTGCTAGAGAGAAGACGGATTCTTCAGTCATGTGACCACATATGGTACAGATTCATCTGTAATATCTGAATGAACAAATGGTCTGATCATCTCTCTCCAAAGCTCCCAAAATGTTTCATCTTCACGTCACTTTTTACACTATAAAAACACAAATTCTCTGCTCCAACTAAGTCAATAAATCACCTTTGAAAAATCAAATAACTATTCGATCAGTTTCATTTCAGGTATATTCAATAATTAAGGCAGAAACTTCGAAATTCTAAAAGTACCACATAACCATAAATTCTAAGGAAAGCTCGCCGTTTTTAATGGTAGATTTGGCACTGCCGCAAATACTTTCCGTGAATATGATACGAGTCTTCCCGTAATTCCCGCCATCATTTTGATATGTCACTCGACGAAGGACGGAGCAGTGGTGCCAAACTTACCATAAAGAACGGCGGGCTTTCCTTAGAATTCTTGGATATGTGGTACCTCTATAATTTCGATGTTTCTGCATTAATTATTGAATATACATGAAACGAAACTAATCGAATACTTATTTGAATGTTCGAAAATGATTTATAGACTAAATTGGAGCAGTTAATTTGTGTTTTTGTAGTGAAAGAAGTGACATGAAGATGGAACAGAAAGACTCAATGAATACGCTGACACGAAAATCTGGTCGATATCTGCTGGTCACCGAAATCCAAATATTAACCGTATTTTTTTATCAAATGTTATATTACCTGATTATACATTCAGTTATCCTCTTTCTCCTTATTCTTGTCCTTTTTCTTCTTCTTTTTTTCTTTCTTAACTTCTACATTATCATCAACAAAACTTTCTTCAGTCATTGCACCTGTTGCCGCTTCTTCGTCTTGGCTATGTTTCTTCTTTTTCTTCTTTTTTTCTTCTTTTTTACTTCACTATCACCACCTACTATGCTATCTTCAGTTGAAGTTGTTACACCCTCATCTGTACTTTGTCTTTTCTTCTTTTTCTCTTTCTTAGGTGTTTCAGCAGGCGTCTCAACAGCTTCCATCTTAATTTTTTTAACAGGATTCTCTACTAACTCAGGTGCTTCTTGTTTCACGGGGATATTAACATAGCTGTTCAGCCATTCTTTAGGAGTTTTATCATTTGGTTTGCCATATTGATCTAATTCTCCTCTAGCAATAAGTACCTTCTTTTTGGTTGCACGAGGTCCAAGTCCCCATTTTCTAGGATATGTATCTCTCTCCATTATAACACGTTTTATTTTAGCGACAACACCATGATCGCAACTGGCTATTGTAGAAGTAGTCATCAGAGCAACAGCTAAACATATTGCTTCTCCCTTTGTAGTTATGACCACAATTTCTTCGTTCATTTCAATGCCGTCTTCATACCGTAAAATTCCTGGAATGAGAATCTTAGCTCCATAGCAAATAGCGTTTACCGCACTGTCTTTCATTATTATTCTTTTATGTCCAACTAATAAACTTTCCAAGGGTTTTATTACTCTTCTCAAATAACTTTCATCTTTATGATTTTCATACATCCACTGGGCATCTAAAACATCGTGTAAAGTTGCCATTTCATCCATTTCTGTTTGGATACCAGATCGTACTCTCCTGAGTTCTAACATCTGAGCACCAACTTCTAGTCTTATTCCAAGATGCACACATAATGTACGTATATATGAACCAGCTTCACAACTAACCCAGAAGACGCCCATATTTTTTTCTTCATCATAAAAGTTTAACTTACTATCGTATACTGATCTAACACGAAGTTGTCTTTTAACAGCTGATATAAGAGGAGGTCTTTGGAACAGAGCTCCCTGTAAACTTTCAAGGCCTCTCTTTACACGAGCAATACCACCCTCAACAGCAGAATGGAGTTTGAAAACAGCAACATACTCTTTACCTGCAGTTTGTTGTGATTTCACTAGTCTTGTACTTCTTTCAATACAGACAATTAAGCATCCAGTAACTTTAGGATCCAAGGTACCAGAGTGTCCTGTTTTCTGTACTTTTAAAATTCGCTTGATCCACGCCACAACCTCATGACTGCTAGGGTTACTTGGTTTATCTAAGTTAATACATCCAGCTTTTACATATTCAACGATGTCCCTTTTTAACGGCGATGATCCATTTTCAAGGGGTACATAATGATTTGTCCTTACGTTTAATTTATCAAAATTCTTCAATAACAGTGGCCACTTTGATGCATCCAATTTACCGGCAATTTCTGAGGGATCAACAGAAAAATTTCCCTTATTCTGGAGATCACCTAACTCAACAAGCTTGGATTTTTTCTTCTTTTCCTTTACTAAGGAATTATCGGATGCCATGATGTTGCTGAATTTACAAACTCAAACTGTGATACAAATAAAACTACACGTGCTGTTGAACAACTTAAAGAAAACTTTGAGGTTATAAACTGAAGCTGAGCATTTCAAACAGAGATCATAGAATCGATGAAGGTCAGCCATAGAACACTGAAGAAAGGAAGAAAGAGTTTCCGAAACTGGGCATTTAAATTTAATTTTATATAAGGGGAATATTGTTATGAGCAATTGATTATTGTTTAAACAATGTTATATCATCAGATCGATAAAAATCTGAATAATGAAGGATTAATATTTTCTATGTTAGTGATTGACAAATGAGGTTATGTTAAATTTTCTGATCTATGGGTTATGTTTTGATTTTCCACAGTGAAGTTTACGAAACGAATATATTTAAAATAAATCAGAAAGTGCATTCCTGGTTAATTCATTATCTGTAATGAGTTTATGAGAGCTATTTCCTAAATTGGTATGTTGAATAAAGGTTATTAATTTCAGTCTTTCACTGTTTATCTGTGGATCTTTTCTGTCCGTATTTTTTTTCACTTTCTTGAAGTAATGATAGAATAATAGAAGGTAAATTGTATTGTTAAATAATGAAAAATCGAAATTAGTCCAATAATATAAATTTATAATTCTAATTTCTTCTCTTTTCAGATTCAAATATGGAAATGGATAAGCATGCAACAAATACACATCCCCTTATGTATTCGTCAGTATCTCCCGATTACCCAGATTTAATTCCTGAAAAACCAAAACGAGTACTCACAAGTACAGATCAGAATAATACATTCAATACTCCTAATACAACTTTGGAGGATAGTGTAGAATCTCTCAATTCTAAGACTGATAAGGTTTACTTGGAATATGATGATGATTTACCAGGTTTGATTGCATTTTATTGTTATTTATGTTACTGATCAGGATAGTTACTCTCAAAAAATGTATTTTCTGTTGTTTACATAATGTTTTAGTTGAAAACTGCTATACACAGGTTTGGAAATTCTCAGACAGGATTTTTCCATCCAGGTGTACGTGCTTTGAAACATTCTGAATAAATATCCGATTACAATATTGTAGTTGTATGGTAGTGGTTGAATACAAGCAATATGGAAGGGAGCCTGCAGTAGTCGCATCGAATATTTAGTGTAATACTTGATTCATATATTTTCAGTTACCTACCATACTGTTTGAATTAAGCCACTCACAATGATAAGAGAGAGACAACACTACATTATTACAATCAGACATTTATTCAGAGAATTGAAAGCACGTAACCACTAAAATATATATCTGTTCAACTAGACGGAAAAATTCTCTGAATAACATGTGTGTTTCTGTTGTGGATTTCCAAACCTGTTTAATGACTAATTTTGCATAATTTTTGATTTAAAATTTTGTAGATAAGGATAAGGACTTAACAGACTAACAAGTCTAACTATGTTATGAAGAAAAAATTTTTTATTAGAGCCTAGGTGAAATCCCCACACCAGTGTGTGGATATCAAAAAAATCTAAAATTGAAATGGATAGTCACACGCTAGCAATCAGAATATCAGTTAAATCATAACACTCAAATGGTTCTGGTGATTCATTTTTAAGCGCTCGTTCTTTTAAACGAGTGCTATATCGTTTTGCCCAATGTCTGTAATTTTCGAATTTTCAGCCGAAAATGGTCTCAAACGTTAGGGTTCGACTCCCTGATGATGAATTCATGGCCAAATTCAAATATGTCCGTTGTGGTCGTTCGTCTGTTAGCACGATAACTTTCGAAGGGTTTGTCCTAGAGACTTGAGATTTTCAGGGTTCCCAAATGGCGCCGTTAAGTTCAAATGCTACAGGGTGTTCCATAAAATATGGCCATTCAAAATTTTTGTTCCTCAATATCTCAGACAAAACAAACCAATCAAAATGAAATTTTGCGGGCCCACTTTCAATTGGAATATTGAAATGAAGACTCTTTATATTTCCATTACTAGTTATCTGATTCAAGTGAAATTTATTTGTGAATGAAGATTGATATACTGAATGTTCATGCAAACATTTCAAGAGGATCTCATCTTCAGACTATAGAATTGGTTTTTTTTAATTATTGATTTTTGACATATTTCATTTTTTTAATAATCTCCAGAATATGATTTCGATTGTGCTGAGATTTTGTGATCATATACTTAGCGTGATTTTCAAGTCCTATAAAAAATTTTGAGATAATAGTCTTTTTGCTCCACCAATGAACGAACGCTCAAAAGCAACTGCTCAGGCTTTCCTCAAATTTATTTAATACTAGCGACCCGCCCCGGCTTCGCACGGTAATTCTATCCAAGTAAAAAACTGTTAAAATAAAGACAGTTGCTTCAAAATTTTATCATAAATTCCCTAAATTATGGCGCCTACCGACCTTCTAAGTTAAAAAAAAGTGATCAAATACTAACTTGAAGTCTTAGTAACAATCAGTTAAAAAAAAACATCAAAATCATTTCAGTACTATGGCGTAATGCGCTTCTTGACACGATCACGCTAGATTTCCGCGGGAATGAAGTATTTCCCGCCGTAAAAAGTAGCCTGTGTCCGTGCCTAGGATCCTATCTTTATATTAACCAAGTCTTATAAAAATCCGTTCAGACGTTAAGGCGTGAATGAGGTAAACTTTTAAAACAAACGATTAAAAATCACTAATTAATTAGTTTTCTGCTTAAGCCTACGCCTTAAGTACGATAGCATGAATATTAATAGCCCATATCCTTTTCTAGGTTACTATCTATCACCTAACTAAATTTAATCAAAATCCGTTCAGCCGTTTAGGCATGATAGAGCAAAACTCCCAGCAAAACCATAAGAAAACCACTAACTCAATTAAGTTTTCTGCCTACTTCCTACCCCCCTAAGTACGATGACGTAATCATTTTGATCTATTACCTTACTAAATTTCATCAAAATCTGTTTCAACCGTTTAGACGTTGAAAGAGCAAAAGTCCCAACAAAAACGACTAAAAATCACTAACTCAATTTAGTTATCTGCCTACTGCCTACCCCCTAAGGACGATGGCGTGATTATTTATAGCCTATGACCATTTCTAGGTTATCATCTATCACCATACCAAATTTTCATAAAAAATCCGTTCAGCCGTTAGGCGTGAAAGAGTAACAGACAGACAGTATGGTAGTATGGATTCGGATAAGCTGCTTACCTAAATATTCAGAAAGTCGCTAATATAAGCAATTCACCATTGAAAATACTAAATAATTGAGTAGATTAGATTAGATTAGATAAATAATAAATAATTGAGTAACAGAAATGTGAATTTTTGAGTTGATACAAAGAAAAGGCCTCAAAAACATTTAGAAAAATCATAACTCAATCTATATTTGTTTGAAGGTCGTTATTTATGCTATGGTTTACTTTGGAACAAGAAAATATATTTTTTTTCATTGGAAGATATTCTCTTGAGTGAAAGATTTTTTCCAGAGTTTCCAGATAGCCCATCAGCTTTGAGGAAATCAATGAAATTTGAATTACCCGTGGAAGTATCTCATTATGATATAAGTGATAATGAAAATGAAAAATCAGTGTATGAGGCTCATTTGAGCGAGAACTTTCAAAATGTAAGCTTGACAATGAATGAGAGAGAAGGTAAGTTTCTGTAGTTACTCATTTTAAACAATTTATATGCTAAATCATATTGTGAGTTAGTGGTTTGTGCTTGTACATTCAAGTCTTAACGATAGTTGGTTTAGAATTCACTAAATCAAAAACTATGGCCGGAAAAATGAATAAGTAACAGACTATTTCGAGTCATTCAGTTATCCTATTCTCTACTTCACTTGAACCATGCTGGCCCGCTTAGGAATCACAAGTGAAATTATGGATATCTGAATGACTCGAAAATTTTGTTACCTATTCAGTGTTCCGGCCATAGTTTTTGATTGCGTGAAGGAATTATTGACGAATGTACATTTTAAGAAGCCAACGAAACAGGAAAGTTTTCCCTTACCTTTGTACAACCAAGTTCATGAATACTTTTTTTTGAGTAATTCTAAATTCTTTAATGAAAATTTTATTAGGAAATCAGGTGCTGCTAATATAACCCTGTATATATTGGGTTATCAGATATTTTAGTGTATTCTATTTCGAAAGAAATGAGGACCATCTCCTTAGCTTTAAAAATATTTTTCTCTTCTTGGAAAACAAATTTTATACGTCGATATATAATCCGTTTACGAAATTTTGAGCCGTCGGTTGGCCATGACAATTTGGCATTCCACTGTGTATATTAAAATTTCAGGTTATGTTGATTCAGATTGATACGCAATGTTGTAACGAAGCAAAATAATTTCTATCATTATTTGGTTTCGTTCAATTCAAGTTGACGGAAATCGGGAATTGTTATCTCCGCGCGAAGATGTACGGCAAATTAGATCGCGATTCTCGATACCGCACACATGGGGCGGAGTCAACTGTTACCGGCCAACGTGTCCGAAAGGTTTAAAATGCGGGATTTTCCGCTGAATAAATCAGTCGAATTAAACATAACGTCCTGACCACTACTCCAGAAGTACTAGCCGACCAGTCCGTCCAGAAGTAGTGCCACCAGAGGGTCTGCAGGGGCAAGTTCAGTTTAGGTATGATTGTTTTAATTCTTATTTGCTGGCTTTGATATTTATAATGTATTTCTCCTGTTGTATTTTCCCGTCATTCCGCCGCTCGAGTTCGCAGAGGTTGTGTAGTAGCTTCAAACGCCCTGCATGACTTGTGAGAATTCCGAGATAGCGAGATGTGTATATGCTAGCTTGAAACGGCGCATATATTGTCTGGTATTATCCTCTCTAGTGTTACTCGAGTTCCTGGACGTTGTGTAGTAGCTTCAAAAGGCCTGCCTGAAGTTCTAAACTCTGAGTCGACAAGAGGTGTATGTTAGCTTGAAACGGCACATACGCTGTCTTGTTTATGCCCTTCCGCCACCGTCCGGTTCTGGGGGTTGTGTAGTAGCTTGAAACGGCCTACATGACACCCTGAAATTCTGAACCTGCAAGAGGTTGTAGTTAGCTTGAAACGGCCCATTACACCATCTTGTTATGCCCTTCTGGCATCATTTGAGCCCCCGGAGGTTGTGTAGTAGCTTGAACGGCCTGCATGACATCCCGGAGTTCTGATGTGCAAGAACGCGTATGAGCTTGAAACGGCCCATATGCAGTCTTGTAAATGCATCCCTTTATCCTCCCCCACCGTGTGCCGCTCCGGAATATCGAGGTGCATGCCCTAGCTTCAAAAGGCGTGCATGGCCTCGTGGTTCAGAGCATTAGGGTAGGTGTATGCTAGCTTGAAACGAAACGGCGCATATGCTTTCCCTGGTACCGCACTAATTTCCTTTGACCGCCTGTCCGTAAGACCGATAGTTGTTAATATAGCCTGTAGATGTGAACCGAGGTATGCCAGTAAATAAGGATGTCATTTTTGGGAATTTTATTGTTAGGAACTTGCTCATGTTAGAACCCTTCGCTTCCGTACCGTATTTACCACTGCTTGATTAATTTTCCGCTTGCACTCTCATTCGACTATCTTTACCGCTTTTTAATACCGCTTGTATGTATTGCATTGCTTATTTTTCCGAGAGCTCTCACCGCCGACATAATGCTGCATGTAACATCCCGCTTTTCAAACTTCTCACCGCCGCTCACCCTCTTTCCTCACATTGTATTT
Source organism: Propylea japonica (assembly GCA_013421045.1). NCBI lineage: Eukaryota > Metazoa > Arthropoda > Insecta > Coleoptera > Coccinellidae > Propylea > Propylea japonica. The sequence continues at coordinate 20,918,984 of CM024240.1, read as the reverse complement.
ATATTATGGCCTATAAGTACCCTAGTGTCCTCAACACTTTAAAACTAGAGGTGGCGCCCGAGATCTCTATTTCCGAAGGTAAACGATGGCAACGCAGTTTGGTAGAGACGGGGAGCACGTCACAATGTTGTCAATTAATGCATTGTGTTCTCTGATAACTAGGAAGCTCATCGGACGAGGCCGGGTACATTCGGCAACGTTGACTTTATTTTACGTTCTGAGCAGAGATGATACTGCCAACTTCAGATAAATAAACAAACGCCTACTCTGCGCTCAAACTTTCGTGAACGGACTATACATGGTCTCTATAAATGATTGTAAAGCGCAGTTGGCTTTGGATTATTTTCATTTGCCGCTTCCTATGCAAACCACAGAATTCTGTGATCATGCTATTATCTAATTGGTATTCTTTAATCCAGAGCCTGTACCGGGTGTCCTAAATTCGTTGTCTAGTGAGGGCATCTCAGAAACCTGATAAGTTAGAACAAAATGCAATAAAGATAAATTGATTACTTCAATGAATTCTACTGAAAAAAGTGCCTGTATGATGTTTTAGTTTCACGTTCATTAATAAAGAAGTTCTGAGAACTTTTTATTTGACGCCATTTTCAATTTTCTCTAATAGCTCGAAAACGGTTTGACTTAGAAGGTTGCGGTTTTCACCTTAATGAATTCTCTCAAAAATCGAGCCCGAAAATGTGCCACTCATTTTGTTCTAGCTCATAGGGTTTCTGAGATCTCCTCACTAGACAACGAATTTAGGACACCCGGTACAATACCTTGTCAATTATTAATGAAGGCTGATTCAAATATAATTAGAGTTAAATTGAGTGCTATTTATTGTATGGAGATCACATAATTGTAAATAATAAATAAATGTACTAATGATTGACTATATGTGTTAACAACAATTCGCACTTAAATACGAATCAGTAGAATGTCTTTTACTAGTTGTGAGTTTTTATGAGTTTTATTTTTCAGGAAACTTGAATTTCCTTTCTCAAAACAAAAAAAGTAATAAATTAAGGAGAATCAAAGTAGTACAGAAGCAAACAAGCGATGATAGTGAAGTGTCGTCGATTGATAGTAATAATGATAGTTTGAAGTCAGAAGATGTATTTAATGGAGATCTTAATAATATGGATGATCTAGAAACTGAAGATGGTGAGTTTTTGAATTTGTATGCTACTATCGGGTTTCCCAAAGTGAGTGGCCTATTAGATTATCATTATGATTTTTTTGGTCCATCCTGTATAATTGACAACTAAGGGTTTTCCAATATGAGGTGTTATTTTGAATAGCCCCCTATTTCGGTAGATGTCACGTTTGAAGCTGTAATTTTTGGACATTTGACAAGTAGAAACTACTCCATTAATAAAAACGGAAGGATACACGCTTCAAGAACGCATTGAAATCATTGAAATTTCACTATAAAAATGTTGAAAATTTGGCAGAGACGTTTCGTGAAACTCGAAAATTTTTGTGTCGTCGTGAAGCACCTTGTCGGACCGCAATAAAGAAACTGGTGGAAAAATTCGAACTGTTGGGACAAGTTAGTTATGTGAAAAATAGAACACGTGCACGTCGCTCAAGAACAGCTGAGAATACTGCTGCTGTAGCCGAAAGTGTTGAAGAACAGTTACGGTGAATGGATTGCGCTATCGAGAGATGATTAATAATTTTTCATGGCCGAAATTGGATAGTATGGATCTGGAAAACGTTCACTTTTTAAACAAGGGCGCTACGTGCCACACAAGCAACGAAACCATTGATCCTTTGCGAGAAAAGTTTCCGGACCGTGTTATCTCTCGAAGAGGTGATCACAATTGGCCACCGAGATCTTGTGATTTAACACCTTGCGACTTCTTCCTTTGGGGCCACGTGAAAGAGAAGGTCTACGCCAATAGCCCAGCGTCGATTCAAGACCTAAAAGATGGAATTCGTGAGGCTATCGAGGAGATAGGGCAGCCACTTTGCGATTTGGTTATGGAAAATTTCATTAAAAGGATATGGTCCTGTAAGCGTGGTCGTGGTGGTCATTTGCCTGATGTTATTTTCCACTATTAACGGCATAGCTTCTTCTTTATAATGAAATATATTATTTTTCTTTAAATATCAAAATAACACCTTTTATTGGAAAGCCCTTCACTATCGAGGAAACCATGAAATGTACAGGGTGATTTCGCGAAATTTTTAGAACTGTCTAAATTTATGTGTTACAGTCAAATCAATTGATATTTGGTAGCAGTTTTCTGGAATTTCAAGTAACTTTTTCCACCGCAGTGTAAATAAAACAGTTATAAAAATTCAAATAACTGTTTATTCTGACTATAATAATCAAATCACAATTTCAGATTATCAAATTACAGAACCTATAGAACCTCTAAGCGCTGCAGATGAGAGAAGACATGCGAGGTATTGGCAAAGAATGGTGCTACCGGATGGAGAGCAGAGGACTATTGACATGAGGGTGATAGAGCCATATAAATGTGTTCTGTCCCATGGAGGCTACCTAAGAGCAGGAGGCCACACTGCTATCGTCATATTTTCTGCTTGCCATCTACCCAACGATTCCAGAGTAGATTATGAATATGTCATGGATAATTTATTTCTGTGAGTATTATGATGTTTCATAAATCAATTTCAAGCGGCTTACCCATTATCATTTCGGTTAACCAATTCAAATAAATTTGAATGCAATTGATTAATCAAAATAATAACTGGTTAGCCGCTTGAAATTGATTATAGTTGGTCTGTTGCATGAAATTTGAATTGAGGTTATCGCAGTCGATATTGTTCTCCAGAGCTCTTTTAACATAAAGCAATTGGTTAATTTAAAGCATTTCGGTTCCGGCACTAAAGGGCCCCACTCACTTCGTTCTTCTCCGCCGTTTTTACCCGACGGTTAAAAACGTCAAGAGAACGGACGAAAATCAGGCCTCGTCTGAAATTTGCAACGTCGGGTAAGTGCGCCGTTTTTAGCCCATACACTTCGTTTTTGCGGCAGTTTTACCCGACCGTTTTTAAACCGTCGGGTAAAAACGGCGGAGAAGAACGAAGTGAGTGGGGCCCATAAAAGTCGATCAACACACTTCAGTGACGTGTTTAGTTTAGTTTAGAGAGGGGTTACAGTTCACGGCGACCTTAAGGTCTGTTGTGCCCCCTTACAGAGCTGTTCCAGAGTTCCAGAGATCTAATGAAATCTAATAACTGTGAAGGCTTCAACGAGGCTAGTTTCTCACTCTTACAAGTTTCTCGTCCAAGGCATTCCTTCCTCAGGCTCGCAATGCCAAGGCAATCCGTGACTAGGTGAATGGGGGTTTCTTCCTCCTCCCTACAAAACTTACACACAGTGTCCGATAATCCCATCCTCAACAGATGCTTCCTGATGCGACAATGTCCTGTAAGAAAGCCAGTGAGGAGGTGTAATTGCTTCTTACCGAGATCCAGATATCTTTTGGATCCCGCTGTCTCGAAGTTCCGAAGGAACTCAGTGGAATGATCCATCCCTGGGGAGATTCCGCCAGTTTTACCTTCTCGGCTTTTTCCTTCTCCATAAACTCCTTTTTATAGGTACATTTAGATATACCACAGAAGGGTTCAGGGCCAATGAGTGACATTTGTGCGCCCTCTTTGGCGAGTGTATTGGCTTCTTCGTTTCCTTTGATTCAGTGACGTGACTTACCATAGAGTGACATTCAATGAGAAAATATATCGGATAATACGTGTGCCTATTTGAATCGAAGGGAAAAGACAAACATGTCTGATGATTGAACCTGGCGTCAAAGTTAATGCGACTTATTACCAAGAAAGTGTTCTTGAGGCTGCTTTGAAGCCGTGGGCAGACAATCATTTCAAATGCAGACCATAGACATTCCAACAAGACTCTGCACCGGCTCACAAAGCGCGAATAAACCAAGAATGGTTGAAAACAACCAAAGGTGAATCCAATGGATTATTCTCTCTGAATCATTTTAGAAAGCAAGGTCCGAACTAAAAAATCTACCAGCCTAGAGACGCTGAAGAAACCTATTGTCCGCGAGTAGGCTAAAATACCGGCAAGTTACGTTCGGGCAACTTGCTATTCGTTTTTTGACTGTCTCAAAGAAATAGTCACAGTGAAAGGTGGCCATATCCAAGCAAGTGAATTGATTCTGAATTTTTGATTTTTTTCGCATGTTCTGTACTTAAAAATGAATGAAATTTATTTTCCTAACCGAATAGAGAATCATAACACGATTCAGTGGCGCTCAAGATGAATCAATCACTTCAGATGGATATGTCAACATTGTCGAGTTGAAAATATTTTAGGCGAACAGTTTTCTCATCCCCAAGACACTGCCTAAAATTTCAGAAAGAAATATTCTTCAGTTCTACAAATACTTCTACAGAAAATTTCGATAGGTTTTCGCGGTTGTATTCTAAAATTATAAAGCCTCAATTACGCCTCGATAACTCTCAGATAACTTCCACGTCTGGCTGCCACTCGTGCTGCCCTACTTTCCTTAAATTGGCGGTTTTCCGCATGGAAGTGGAAGAACCGGCAGCGCGAACGGTAGCGAGTGATTACATTCAACTAAGTTGCTGGGAATTTCTTCATTCGTCATTACCGAAACTTGGTTGCGTTAGAAATGATGCAATAGAGTGTGAATGCTCATCGCCTCCGATACTGCCGCAAAAGTATTTCAGGAATTACCCAGGCAGCGCTTGAGCTTGAGATGCCTGAGTAATTCCCGAAATACTTCTGCGGCAGTATCGAGGGCAGTGACCATTCACACTCTGTTGCATCATTTATCTGGCGACCAAGTTTCGGTAATGAATTGTATTGCAACTAATGGGGACCAAAAATTCGAGCTGAGAAAGCAATTTTCTAGAAGTAGGATTTTCGTCCTGGTTCTTATTTAGAAATATAGTATCTCTGAACCCTTTAGCGTCCACCATTATATAGAAATAATGAAATAATTTGAAAATGCCTTTTTATTGGCGAGACTGTTTATTAATGACTGCAAATTCTTGCTTGCTCGACTAGTTTCGATGAGTATCTCTCATCATTCTCAAGAGCCAAGTAACTAGACAACTGCAAAGAGAGAAAGACAAAACAGATAATTGAAAAATAATTGTCAATAGTAACAATAAATAACTCACGATGCAGCAGTCTAGCACAGATCTCCAGCCAGGACAAAGAATCGACCTTGACACATTTTTTTATGGTCTTTGAAAAATCACAAATACGATGAAGTCAAATTTTAAAATATAAGTATAAATGGTTACATTACAAACAATAACAAAACAAACATCAATACGCACGCGTACACAATTCTGCTGCAGAAGTCATAAAATCGACGGATCAAGGTCGAACGCATCAATCTACTCAGTGGCGGCGCGGCAGATAAAACAAGACAGTGAACACTAGGGTTAAAATAATAAATATCAAGTGGTTACAACAGAAGATCCCGAGTTTAACGCGACTAAATCGGTGGACGGAGTGTCTGCTGTAGCTGGTGTGTCCAGTAAGATATCAAATAAGCGTGGGAAGGTTTGCGTTGACAAGGCATTGAGGGTGTTAAGTGACTTATCATTGATATGACAGAAAATTTCTATATCTTCCAGCACAGACTGTTTTAAACTAAATTTAGAGGGATGTAAGATTTTAACATCTGAATTCACGTCAAAACTGTGTTTGGAAAACCTTAAGTGTCTGCCAAACACTGATTTGTTGCACCTCTCATTTTTCTGACTGCGAAGATGTTCAGAGGTACGCTGTTGTAAAGTGCGCCCCGTCCTACCAAAGTACACTATATTACACTCCGGATCACCACTTTGCTGTAACTTGGGTATCTTGTCTTTGTTGTGGACCAAAATGTTCTGCAATGTATTGGGAGACTTGTAGGCTATCCGGATGTTGTGTTCGCGAAATAGCCTACCCACCCTGGTCGAAATATTTAGAAATAGCCGATTATTTCATTGCAATGAAAATTTCGACGTCGCATATCAACTCATTAGACGGAAAACACAACACATTTCCAGACATCTTAGTAGCTCAATATGTAATCGAAAATCAACCTGACAGAATAGATCAGCTTGACATTTCAGAAAATTTTCAAAATGACATGAGTACTTTTTCGCAGAATGTATGAAAATATTCAGAGATTTATACAGATTATTTCAAAACAAAAATTTAAAATCGTCTAATCTCCACTATGGCGGCCCAACTTCTGAACAATTACGCTGCAAATCTGACTGCTGGCACTATTGGGGGTTTGCTGGTAGGTTACGTGGCAATGAAAGTGACCAGGAAGGCAGGTGCTGTAGCAGGATTGAGTATAATCGGCTATGAAGTGGCCCATCATAATAAACTAGTATCGACAAGTTTGGATACAGTCCTTAGTAAGGTCAGATCAAAAGGGCGACACCTGTTCGAGATACTCCTCAAAAACTTCAGGTCAGATGAAATCTCTTGGAGGCAAGAATAAAGCTTTGACCGTTGGACTCATAGGCGGTTCCCTCTTAGGAATGGCGTGCAGTTGAACTGGCGTTTCATGTTTTTAATAAAATTTTGAGAAATACTGCCGATTTCATGTTATTTTATTATTAGACTCGTATTCATGGTTCGCCATTGAGGGTGAGTGAGAGTTTGTATCGCCCATATGAATACTAGCCCTAAAGGTGACCTCAACTGTCACTCACCCTCAAGGGCGAACTATGAATACGAGCCTAAAACCTTTTGTAAGTGATGAGTCGAATACATTGAGAGCAAGCAAGTGAATTAGCTTGTGAGATTGTGATGATTACTCACAAAATTGTCTACTCTCACTGAGTAGCCAACAATCTAACGGACCACGTGAGGTTTATGTTTGTATCGTTGTCAAGGATCTAAGATAAATGTCAAATACGTTTTAATTTAAGGACCAGGAACCACCGACCAGATGAAAACTCACAGATTGTTTAGTAGCAACTGTGATTACACACGGCTTGTTTACATACCAACAAGCCAAAATGCCAGCGATTTAGCGTGTAAAGTAGCCCAGCGATCAACTTTATGGGTCGTTTACATTGAGATACTTCACAAGCCGCTACTGAGCGAATTTAGTAGCTGATAGTGAATTCGCTCAATGTAATCGTGTTCAGAAGCCAACATTCTAATTGTAAAAGAGCTGCGACTAAAATTGAAAGCTGGGCTATTTTACACGCTAAATCGCCGGCGTTTTGGCTTGTTGGCATGTAAACAAGCCGTGTCTAATCACAGTTGCTACTGAACAATCTGTGAATTCTCATCTACTCGGTGGTTCCTGGTTCTTAAATTTGAAAACGTATTTGACATTTATCTCAGATCCTTGACAACGATACAAACATAAACCTCACGTCGTGATCGCTAGATTGTTGGCTACTCGAGTAGACAGTTTTGTGTGTAATCATCACAATCTTTCAACCTAATCCACTCGCTTCTAAATTCGCTCAGTAGCAGCTTGTAAAGTATCTCAATGTAATAGACCCATAAGGAGTAAATATGATGACTCTTTCATGTGGTCGTAGAGATCTCTATCTTTCTTCATAATAGAGTCCTGTATCCTCTCGCTTCGCTTCCGTTCTCGCCCTCGTCGATCTCAATCTGTAACATTAATCGATTCAATTACGCTTAAATAATCAAAACTGAATAGTTCGGTTGGCAATTTATTTTTCATTGCTGTGGCCATGAAAGTGGCCAGGAAAGCAGGTGCTGTAGCAGGATTGGGCATAATAGGCTACGAAGTAGCCCATCATAATAAACTAGTATCGACAAGTTTGGACACAGTCCTTAGTAAGGTCCGATCGAAAGTGGGCGACACATGTTCGAGATACTCCTCAAAAACTTCGGTCAGATGAAATCCCTTGGAGGCAAGAATAAAGCTTTGACTGTAGGACTCATTGGAGGTTCTCTCTTAGGAATGGCGTGCAGTTGAACTGGCGTTTCATATTTTGAATAAAATTTTGAGAAGTATTGCCGATTTCATGTTTTATTATTATTAAACCTTTTGTGAGTAATGAGTCGATTATATGAAGATACTTTACAAGGTGCTACTGAGCGAATATAGAAGCGAGTGAATTAGCTTATGAGATTGTGATGATTACACACAAAACTGTCTACTCGCTGAGTAGCCAACAATCTAGTGATCCACGTGAGGTTTATGTTTGTCAAGGAACTAAGATAAATGTCAAATACGTTTTCGAATTTAATAACCAGGCACCACCGAGTAGATGAAAACTTACAGATTGTTTAGTAGCAACTATGATAACACACGGCTTGTTTACATGCCAACAAGCCAAAACGCCAGAGATTAAGCGTGTAAAGTAGCCCAGCAATCAACTTTATGGGTTGTTTACATTGAGATACTTCACAAGCTGCTACTGAGCGAATTTAGTAGCTGATTGTAAAGTCGCTCAGTGTGATAGTGCTCACAAGCCAACAATCTGATTGTAAAAATGCTGCGACTAAAATTGAAAGCTGGGTTACTTACACGCTAAATCGGTGGCGTTTTGGCTTGTTGGCATGTAAACAAGCCGTGTGTAATCACAGTTGCTCTTAAACAATCTGTGAGTTCTCATCTACTCGGTGGTTCCTGGTTCTTAAATTTGAAAACGTATTTGACATTTATCTTAGATCCTTGACAACGATACAAACATAAACCTCACGTGGATCGCTAGATTGTTGGCTACTCAGCGAGTAGACAGTTTTGTGTGTAATCATCACAATCTTTCAAGCTAATCCACTCGCATCTAAATTCGCTCAGTAGCAGCTTGTAAAGTATCTCAATGTAATAGACCCATAAGGAGTAAATATGATGACTTTTTCATGTGGTCGTAGAGACCTCTATCTTTCTTCATAGTAGAGTCCTGTATCCTTCTTCGCTTCCGCTCTCACCCTCGTCGATTTCAATTTGTAACATTAATCGATTTAGTTACGCTTGAATAATCAGAACTGAATAGTTCGGGTTGGCAATTTATTTTTCATTGCTGTGGCCATGAAAGTGAACAGGAAGGCAGGTGCTGTAACAGGATTGGGTATAATCGGCTATGAAGTGGCCCATCATAATAAACTAGTATCGACAAGTTTGGATACAGTCCTTAGTAAGGTCCGATCAAAAGTGGGCGACACCTGTTCGAGATATTCCTCAAAAACTTCGGGTCAGATGAAATCTCTTGGAGGCAAGAATAAAGCTTTGACTGTTGGACTCATAGGCGGTTCCCTCTTAGGAATGGCGTGCAGTTGAAATGGCGTTTGATATTTTGAATAAAATTTTGAGATGTATTGCCGATTTTATGCTTTTTAATATTAAACCTTTTGTAAGTAATGAGTCGATTACATTGAGATACTTTACAAGCTGCTACAGAGCAAAAGAATTAAGTGAGCTATTAATTTATTACAGTATCAATCAATTTTATGGGTCGATTACATTGAGATACTTACGAGCTGCTACTGAGCGAATTTAGAAGCGAGTGAATTAGCTTGTGAGATTGTGATGATTAAAGTCCGTTCACGAAAGGTTGAGCACATAGTAGGCGTTTGTTTATTTATCTGAAGTTGGCAGTATTTGCTGTCATAACGTAAAATAAATTCAATGTTGCCGAATGTACCCTGCCTCGTCCGACGAGCTTGCGAGTTATCAGACAACTCTGTGCAATATTGACAACATTGCGTATCAATCTGACAAGAAAATAAACATCATAACCTAAAATTTTAATATACACAGTGGAATATGCCAAATTATCATGGCCAACCGACGGCTCAACCTTTCGTGAACGGACTATACACACAAAATTGTCTACTCGCTGAGTAGCCAACTATCTAACGAACCAAGTCAGGTTTATGTTTGTATCGTTGTCAAGGATCTAAGATAAATGTCAAATACGTTTTCAAATTTAAGAACCAACAACAGTCGAGATAATGGCCGCTTTCTGAGGTCGTTTTAACCGCAGTTTATCTATCTGTCAAATTGACGGATAGATAAGCGTAGATTTCGGTTTCTGAGTACCGCTTAGAAAGATAACCAGCCGATAAAGTCACTTTATTTTAACCGACCGAAAATGGCCGGTTATCTGTAGATTTAGTGAATGGCGCATGGGCATTGGCGTTTGGTTTGTCAACTCCAACCTCACTTTTTCATTTTGATTTTACGGAGTACCGGATTTGGATTCATATCAACATTCTTAACATATTATATTAAACGAGTTGTGTAATAATAGAATATAATACAAGAAGATTATCCTCCAGCTCTTCATCAGATGAAGAGGCAATGGAATTCATTGGCAATATTTCAGTATCCAGATTTATACGGGTTCGTAGATCACCTCTCGAAATGTATACAGATGATTAATTCAAAATGAGGTACAGATTCAACAAGCAAACAGTTTTACACTTATGTAATGTATTGAATTCTGTATTAGCTCCAATATCTGAAAGGAATTGCACTTTAACCGTCCTTCAACAAGTGCTTATATCTTTACGGTTCTATGCGACAGGAACTTTTCAAATCATCATTGGTAATGATCTATCTAAATATACATAAGACATAAATATATATGAAAATGAAATCGATTTGATATTTCGTATGGAAAATCTCATTATTTTGAGTTTCAGGGTGCAGTTTCAATTAAAATTTGCAAAACTCATAATCAAAACGTCAATTTGTATGTCGCGACATCTGTTGATCTAGGAAGGAACTTGCGAGACTACCGTTAATCAGCTGTTATCGAACAGATAGTTAACTGACAACCGAAAAAGACGTCAGAAACTCAGCTACCTTTATCGAGAGGTTATCGATTGGTTATATTTATCAAACCGTTTTCTATTGGACGGTTAAAGTAAAACCTCATAAACCGGCCATTTTAATCAAGTGCTGTAACTGAATGAATTCTATCGTCTTATTGCAATAATCTAGTCTTGTCTCTCTCTTATCGCAGTATGGTAGGGAACCTGTAATACAATATAGAATATTTAATTGTTCAGGCTGCCCGTAATACTCGATTCAAGTATTTACTGTGGCCTATCATATTGAATGAATTACGCTCCTCTCAACGATAAGAGAGAGGCAAGACTAGAATATTGCAATAAGACAACGGAATTCAGTGTGTTACAGCACGTCATTGTCTCGACTATTCATCTTTGCAACTGGACGGAAGAATCCTCTGTCTGATGCGTTGTATATCGTTTCTTTCAGATGTGAATTCCCAAACCTGTATATGTCTTTTGTTATCTTTCGAGAAAATATAATACCGTAAATTGGGGATACTTTATGACTAGTGGGTAACTTTGTGACAATACGCAAATCGAAACTAACTGCCCAATATTTTCCAAGTTTCTCGCGCATAGAGAATTTTTTCTGTCGCCGGGCGACAGCACATATATCAGCCCAATCAAATATATCTTCATAAGTGTGGTAGGCTTCTCTAGTAACTTGTAGACTGCCATGAGAAGAGCATACCGATTCTGTCGATTTTTTCAAAAGCCGGAAACTTTCGTCTGCACAGCCAAATATATTGTCAGTTAAAATCGTAAATAGGTTCATTTGCTCCTGTAGTTATCATATTATATTCGAAATTATAGCCAAGAATCATTGATTTTAATATCTTTTTTCGAAGAAAACAAAAAAAGTTCGCAGCATGGGGTAACATTGTGACATGTCACAATGTTTTCCAAATAATTACATATGATTTTTTAAAATTTTTTGCATGTAGACTGCGACCAAAATCTTGCCAGAATGCTTCAAACATATAAGAGACGCTTGGGAGCAAGAGCTTACAGAAATCCCATGTTGCTGAAAAAGCTGGTACAAGATATTTAAAAAAAAGGTGCAGAAAATTCAAAAGCAGTATAAGCTTTTTAAGAGCAACGAAAATATAAAGAATTCCATTTTGCCACAAGTTGAGGATTTTGCGTGATTGACTACTGGCAATAACTAAAACAAATTTTGAAGGAAAAGAGAAAAAGAGGGAAAGATTTTCATTACAAGGCTTACCTGATCACTTAGAAATTTTGTAATCCAGGAAAATTTTGCAGTTTGTAAAATTTGTGAGTGTGTAGTTTTATGCCTATTCTCATTCAATCTTAATATAACTCTTATTTCAGCCCATTACATGTTTTCGTTCTTGTTCAGAATATTAATTTTTGTTTTCAATGAAAGTTGAAGTTAATTCATGTTTTTTTTATCCAAAAAATATGAGCACATACTTTTTTTTAATTTTTAGTAATTTTATACTCAAAAGGCAGGGGTATATTGTGCTCTGATTCGAATAATGCTTTGTCACAATGTTACCCCGAAGCACGGGGTAAAATTCGAAAAAGACTATATCAAATAATTTTTTCAACAATATTATATTCTCCTTGTGTACCCAAAGGACAGATATTTACTGTGTATTTTTTCATCTTTTATCTGCTCAAGAAGTGTTTAAAAATGTGTGAAAACCTCAAAAACTGTCACAAAGTATCCCCGTTTTACGGTACTTCAAACATTCTATTTTTTTCCAGATATGTATTATGGACGCTTGAAAGGCTAGTTACCGATGATTATGTGTTAGTTTACTTGCATGGGGGAGCAACCAAGGTGCCTGCCTTCAGATGGATCAAACGATGTTATCAAATGGTCGGAAGGAAACTGAAAAAAAACCTAATACATTTGTATTTAGTTCACCCCACTCTCTGGATTAAAACCATGTTATTTATGGCTAAGCCTTTCATAAGGTAAGTTGGTTTCAGATTAGATTAGAGGAGGGGCGATAAGACTGTGGTAAACCTTGCTGACACCTTGACCTTGAGATCTAAAGGTTTTTCCAATAAGAGGTGTTATTCTGATATTCAAAGAAAAATGCCATTCTTCGATTTAAATGATCGGACGTTTATTTCATTATAAAGAAGAAGCTATGCCGTTAATAGTGGAAAATAACATCAGGCAAAAGACCACCAATACCAAGCTTACAGGACCTATCCTCCTCGATAGCCTCACAATCATTCCATCTCTCGATAGCGCAATCCATTCACCGTAAGGGTTGATCCAGCCTCATTTTCGAATAAAGTAAGGAGGCCCAATGACTCCGTCGGACCATAAACCGCACCAAACAGTCACACTTTGAGGATAGTGTGACGTGCTCCCCGTCTCTACCAAACTGCGTTGCCATCGTTTACCTTCGGAAGTAGAGATCTCGGGCGCCACCTCTAGTTTAAAGTGTTGAGGACACTAGGGTACCCATAGGCGGTGTCCTATGGGGTCCGGGAGCTACTAGCCAGAGAAGGTTATGTCCAGGGGTCAGTTGTTTTTGTACCTAACTAAATATTCCCTAACTCTGAAAATACTCAAATATTCCTTAGGAAAAGAAAACACACAATTATAATAACATCTTTATTCGGTAAACGGTAAATAACGGCAGTCATCAAAATACACCATGATATCATAAATACAATGTGAGGAAAGAAGCGGGCGGTGAGAAGGTTGAAGCGGGATGTAACATGCAGCGTTATGTCGGCGGTGAGAGCTCTCAGAAAAATAATTAATGCAATATCTACAAGCGGTATTAAAAAAAGCGGTAATGATAGTCGAATGAGAGTGCAAGCGGAAAATCAATCAAGAAATAGTAAGTAACGGTACGGAAGCGAAGGTTCTAACATGAGCAAGTTCCTAACAATCAAATTCCCAAAAATGACATCCTTATTTACTGGCATACCTCGGCTACAGGCTATATTAACAACAATCGGTTTTACGGACAGGCGGTAAAAGGAAATTAGTGCGGTACCAGGGAAAGCATATGCGCCGTTTCAAGCTAGCATACACCAACCCTAGTGCTCTGAACCACGAGGCCCATGCACGCCTTTTGAAGCTAGGGCATGCACCTCGATATTCTGGAGCGGCACACGGTGAGGGAGGATAAAGGGAGGCATTTACAAGACTGCATATGGGCCGTTTCAAGCTAACATACGCGTTCTTGCACATCAAACTCCGGGATGTCATGCAGGCCGTTTCAAGCTACTACACAACCTCCGGGGGTTCGAATGATGCCAGAAGGGCACAACAAGATGGTGTATGGGCCGTTTCAAGCTAACATACACCCTCTTGTCGACTCAGAGTTTCAGAACTTCATGCAGGCCTTTTGAAGCTACTACACAACGTCCAGGAACTCGAGTAACACTAGAGAGGATAATACAAGACAATATATGCGCCGTTTCAAGCTAGCATACACCATCTCGCAATCTCAGAATTCTCACAAGTCATGCAGGCCGTTTGAAGCTACTACACAACCTCTGCGAATTCGAGCGGCGGAAGGACGGGAAAATACAACAGGAGAAATACATTATAAATATCAAAGCCAGCAAATAATAATTAAAACAATCATACCTAAACTGAACTTGCCCCTGCAGAACCCTCTGGTGGCACTTACTTCTGGACGGACTGGTCGGCTAGTACTTCTGGAGTAGTGGTCAGAAATTGATTTTAATTCGACTGATTTATTCAGCGGAAAATCCCGCATTTTAAACCTTTTGGACACGTGTGGCCGGTAACAGTTGACTCCGCCCCACGTGTGCGGTATCGAGAAATTGCGATCTATTTGCCGTACATCTTCAGCCGCGGAGATAAAAATTCCCGATTTCCGTCAACTTCAATTGAACGAAACTAAATAATGATAGAAATTATTTTGCTTCGTTACAATAGAGAGGCTTTTCAACAATAACTCTTGGGTTTTCCGAGCGCCAGATGCGACAATTTTGCTCGTTGAAGAAGCCACCGAGGTGGAAATGGGCCTCATCACTCAAGACGATTTTTCAATGAAATTCCGAATCATTTTCATGCATTTAAACGACCCAATCAGCAATGACACGACGTTGTTGATGATCGGCCGGCTTGAGTTTTTGTGTTAACTGAACTTATATTTTATTATGTATTATAGCCTTAAGACCCAAATCTTTAAGCAAAATACGGTGTAATGACGTTTGGTGGAATGCCTAATTCCAAAGAACGCCGAGGAATGGACAAACCTGGGTTTCTTCAACACTTTCGACTACAGCAGCAATATTCTCGGCTGTTCTTGAGCGACGTGCAGGGGTTTTATTCTTCACATCACTAACTTGTCCCAAAAGCTCGAATTTTTTCATTGCGGTCCGACAAGATGCTTCACGACGACCCAAAAATTTTCGAGTTTTACGAACCGTCTCTGCCAATTTTCCACCATTTCATAGTGAATTTCAATAATTTCAATGCGTTCTTGAAGCGCGTATCGTTCCATTTTTATTAATCCTAGCTTTCTATTTGCCTGAATAATTTCCGAAATCACTTCAGTTGGAAGTGAAGTGATTCTGACAAATAGAACATGCCTTTTTCGGATGACAATCAACAAAACGATAAGGTTTGTAATCAGAGTAACAAATAGGAATATCGAAGATAGTTCGGAAGGAAATTCTAAAAGTAATATGAATTATTAATTACTAGTAATGAAAACCGAGAATGATATTTCACTCTGTTATGTTTACAAGAATATTGTAAACTTCCACCAAAATGTTAGGTTATGTTATTGCTGTGATGAACTGAAGTGATTTCGGAAATCAAGCTGATTTTGTCAGAAAGCAACATCAGGGGCCTGTAACACAAGCACTACAAGTCCTACAATTGTAAGAATATATTCTACACTTGTAACTGTTTCATAACACAAACCCACTTGTAATTACAAGTACGGACTAGTAATTACGTCAAAATCTCTACATATGTAAACTTTTTCTGTAACATAAAGTTCACACTTGTATAATCGTGTCACGGAATTCCTACAAGTGTAGATAATGTTTTACATATCTCCAACTCTAGGTAGCAATACTACTTATATTGACAAGTCATGTCATATAGTAGGAATCAAATAATAATGAATTCTATGATATTTGCATTACAGTGTAGCTACACATGTACAAAATTATTTAATTTCTACAATTGTAGCCATTCGCATTGTGACAATCGAATTGGGTTGGACTTGTAGTTACAGGCAAATTACTTGTAGACTTGTTACACTTGTAAGGTTTGTGTTACAGGCCCCAGTTCAAAATCACAACATTGTCAAATAGAACGCGCATCAACTGATTTAGCATCAGTTTGGAAGTGATGCAGCTTCAAATAGGAAGGGCCTATAGGCGTAGTTTCTACTTGCCAAATGTCAAAAAATGACAGCTTCAAACGTAACATCTACCGAAATAGCGGGCTATTCAATATAATACTTCTTATTGGAAAACCCTTTTTAATGACAAGTTCTCCAAAATTTCCCATGTGTCAACTTGACTTTTTCCACAATTGTAATAGAAGGTCTTGTCTGTCGGCCCCGTAGCGCGGAGGTAGCGCTTTGGCCTAGGATGCCAGGGGTCCCGGGTTCGAATCCCGGCAAGGACATGGATGTTTGTGGGTGTCAACGTCCAGTTCAAAGAACGATGAGATTGGGAGATATAGCCTAAGTCTGGCTGTCCCATAAGGGGAAAAAAAAAAAAAAAGGTCTTGTCACAATCGCCAAATGTTAAAATCATCAAGAATATAATCCGCAGTCGTGGATAAATTATAGTATGCTACTCGCATATAATGGCTGTTATTCCCTGGGTGATTTGGGCCACTCGCCTACGTATCGTTGGCTAAACTTAACCTCGTTAATAATAGCTATCATATACGCTCGTTGCATAATATCCTACAAGTAAGGACATTTCTGTCTTCGTGTCTGAGGATCTGAGTCTCTATAGAACGATGCGGGTGAACAATGGGCCACTAGGCCTCAGTTCGGCCGGTAAGGCACCCACAGAGAAGAAAGAAGAAAAAGGCTCTGAAAAGGGGAGTATACCAGACAGCCATGCTGGGTCCAACCACAGACTCGAAAATTACAGAACAATTCGAATGAAATGAAATCTGTAATCGAATAAATGCTTATGCTTACCTGTCTAGTCTCCAACTTTATTGTTTTGAATAAAAAATCAATACTTTCTATTAACTATTCTTCAAAAAAAAGCACGCAACTAACAATAGAGCACAATAACTGAGAAATTGACATTACCATCTGTAATTTTCGAGTCTATGGTTGGACCCAGTCAGCCTGTCTGGCATACCTATTTTTCTAGTGCTCTACTACAAGGTTAGGCATCTGGTTTCATCCTTTTTGGACAGTGCGTTATGAAAATAATAATTTGTTTTTGACAATTCTAGTGACACATTCCTATAAGTCAATAGTTGCAATTTCATTTGCCATGGAGAAATTTCCGATAAAACAACGAAGCACGAATTTTCATCTAAGCGTATATTGAATGAGCCAAATTATTGTTATTGGTCCGACGTAAATCCACAACAGGACAAAATCATATTTGGTTCCACCAGATGGGGCTACCGCACATACAGCACGAGAAATTCGATTTTTGTTTCAAGAATTTTCCCCGGTCGCTTGATATCAGAATTTGGTGAGACATAACATGGCCAGGTAATTTCCCTTATTTGACGGCTTCTGATTTTTTCTCTAAGGATATCTAAAGGAAAAGGTTTATGAAAGGCGTCCCATTACCATACAAGAACTTAAAAGAATATTTCGGAAGAAATAAATAATATTGTAGCAGAATTGTTGAAACGAGTTATGCTAAATTTGATTTATTGCAAAAATGTATAATCAAGGATGCCATTTGAAGGATGTTATTTTTAAAACGTAAATTACACATTTAGTCCGTTTGAACCATCGGTTGGCCATGACAATTTGGCATATTCCATTGTGTATATTGAAATTTTAGGTTATGTTGTTTTTTTCTTGTCAGATTGATACGCAATGTTGTCAATATTATTGCATAGAGTTGTCTGATAACTCGCAAGCTCGACAGACGAGGCCAGGTACATTCGGCAACGTTGACTTTATTTTACGTTATGACAGCAAATACTGCCAACTTCAGATGAATAAACAAACACCTATAGTCCGTTCACGAAAGTTTGAGCTCGTAGTAGGCGTTTGTTTAATTATCTGAAGTTGGTAGTGTTTGCTGTCATAACGTAAAATAAGTCAACGTTGCCGAATGTACCTGGCCTCGTCTGTCGAGCTTGCGAGTTATCAGACAACTCTATGGAATATTGACAACATCTGACAAGAAAATAAACAACATAACCTAAAATTTCAATATACACAGTGGAATATGCCAAATTGTGATGGCCAACCGACGGCTCAACCTTTCGTGAAAGGAGTATACTATGCGCTCAACCTTAATATTGTTATTTTTCATAAAATATTTCGATAAAATGTTTTTTGCTTTTATAACAGATTTTTGATAATGAGTCACACCAATGCCTATCCCAGTGTTTCATGGTTTCTAATTGGATTATTATTTGTTTTAGTTCAAAATTTTATCGCAAGATCACTTATGCAAACAACCTGAGAGAATTAATGGCTCGTGTTCCACTAGAAGCTGCAGCAATTCCTGACAAAGTGAAGATGCACGATGCCCTTCGTACCAAATAGCCAACTATCATAAATTGATATCATATAAGTACATATATCGAAAGAGACCTTCCAAGAGCTTTAATGTTAAAACAAGAATGTAGTTATCAGTATTGATGCTCTCTGTACAATAATTTAGTGTAAGAAGGTGCAATTTTAGATTGCTCGGATTGTATGTAGCGTATAATTGTGATTTTATTACTGTGGTACATTATTTTAACCTATTTTTATTGTGTGGATTTGTTTTAGTTATTATTCAGTTGAATGTACTTCACATTCCATTGAATTTTTGATAAATATTTAATTTCGGTGGCCAGCAGATATCGACCAGATTTTGGTGTCATTGTATTCATTGAGTCTTCCTGAACAGCATTAGTGAAACCACAGGTGGCGGTATGTCTTACTTTAAAAAATATGGGCACCGAAGTTCCAAAAATGTTCCATCGTTACGTAATTTTTTTCACTACAAAAACACAAATTCACTGCCTCCAATTTAGTCTATAAATCACCTGCAAACATTCAAATAACTATTCGATCAGGTTCATTTCAGTTATATTCAATAATCAATGCAGAAACATCGAAAATCTAGAGATACCACATATCCACAAAATATAAGGAAAGCCTTCCGATCTTCATGGTAAGTTTGGCACCACTGCTCCGTCCTTCAGCGAGTGACATATCAAATGATGGCGGGAATTACGGGAAGGCATCGTACCATATTCGCTCGAATGAATCTGCGGCATTGCCAAATATACCATTAAAAACGGCGGGCTTTCCTTAGAATTTGTGGATATGTGGCGCCTCTAGATTTTCGATGTTTCGGCTTTAATTATTGAATATACCCGAAATGAAACTATTCCAATAGTTATTTGAATGTTCGAAGGTGATTTATGAACTGAATTGGAGCAGTGAATTTGTGGTTTTATAGTGAAAAAAAATTACGTGAAGATAAAAATTTTTGGAACTTTTGGGGCCCATATTTTCTAAATTAAGACAAACCGCCACCTGTTGGTTTCACTAATGTTGATCAGGAAGACTCAATGAATACAATGGCACTAAAATCTGGTCGATATCTGCTGGTAACCGAAATTCAAATATTTAACAAATTTTTTATGATGATACTTTTATCATCTTGCTTTTATTATTGAGAAAAATGAACTGTGCTGAACAATACTAAAATAATGATTTTTGTCCGATTGCTTGCCGTAATTAAAATTCATAATTAGGTACAGCAGTCTGAAAAGTCGACTATTTTTCGTTTGTAATATCTATTAATATATTTTTTACACATCAACTTCAATTATATATTTATTTTTATGTATTTTAATCTTGGTGATATCCATATCGATGAAAGATATCAATATTTTTCATTTGCACAGCCTAAATCTCATTTATTTCTCTTCAATATTATTCAAATTTATTCATAATGTTTTTCTCTGAAATATACATCGAAATATATGATATATGAATTATAATCATTTGAAAATTTATTCTAGTTTTATTTGTGCTGTGATGTAATATAATTTTGTTCAATATGTATTTGTAGTTTATTTATTCGATATTGTGTGAAGATGAACTTGTCGCATTCTGGGTAAAATAAATATTGTATTAGTACGTTCTTATTTTATTCCAGTTTTTTGACCTGAATTGTTTTTTCTGTTTTAATTAGTCGTCACCAGCAAGATTCGCCTAATGATTTTCGTTGAAAAATTGTTTTCGTGGGATAGACTTTCGAAAAATAAAATTCTCTTATGGTTTCCCATTCAATTCCGGAGAAAAAAAGTATCCTGCAAAATTTCAATACAGTCGATACTTTTCTCGGAAAAAATAAAAACTTACAAGCAGTTATGATCACTGTTCATTCCATTTCATCGTATAAGTGGTACATAGAATGAATATTCTAATATATCGTATGTCTATGACAGGAGATGAAGATGTTTTACAGGTTGGTCCAGATCGTAACCAAGAAATTTTAACCACATATTCTACATCAAAAATAAGCCCTAGTTTGTCATATAAACATATGTCGAAAATGGGTCCTCTTCGAGATACGGAGTGTTAAAATTATAGAAAAAAATGTTTTTTATCAATAACTCTCACACTGCTTGAAATATTTTTATGAAATTTGAGAAATAGGTTTTGAACGTCAAGGAGCACTGTTTGCATAATTACAGTATTCGTTTTGAGGAGTTTCGTGCTCCTGAGCTGTTCCAGTGCTTGTACGCAGCCAATGGCAAGCCGTATTTCGAGCTTTTGAGTTACTCAGAAGCACGAAACTCTTCAAAACGAATAGGCTAAAAATCATTTCTTTTTTATTCTACCAGTGGCGTCCGTACTGCGGCGAGACTGAATATTTTCAGATAAAAAAATGATACGCCACTGGTTTTTCCGACAATGAAGATTACTATTCAAATTATTGTTTAATTTGGAGGAAATTCGGTCTCTTGAATTCTTGCTGTAGGTACGAGGCACCGTTTCCGCTCAAAAAAATAAAACACATTCTCATGCATGAAGAGATCGCCAAAATTAGTTACACCAGCGTTTTCCAACCAAAGTGGTCAATAGGGCGTTCGTAGAGAATTAATTAACCTATAAAATGAGGTAATAATCATTCTGATCGTATGAACAGAGACCGATTTATTTTCATTAATAGATGAAAAAATGTCATTTTTCCATCTCCTCCCAAGTTTATTCGATATATTTTCAAAACGGTAGGTTATGGAAAAAAGTGGTCAATAGGGTGTTTGTAGAGAATTAATTTACCTATAAAATGAGGTATTGATTATTCTGATCGGATGAACAGAGACCGATTCATTCTCATTAATAGATGAAAAAATGTCATTTTCCATCTCCTCCCAAGTTTATTCGATATATTTTCAAAACGGTGGGTTATCGAAAAAAGTGATCAATGGGGCGTTTGTAGAGAATTAATTTACCTATAAAATGAGGTATTAATCATTCTGATCGTATGAACAGAGACCGATTTATTTACTTGGGGGGCGCGAATGAATTCAAGGGGGACGCAAACAACCCGCTTCTGCCCCAAACGGTTGTTGCATGGCTCGAATTACAACCACTTTACTAAGTAAAGGGGGCGCGATGCAATTTGAGATTGAAAATTGGGCCGCGAATACTGAAAGGTTGGGAAACGCTGAGTTACACATTTCGTTCACAAAAATAGTCTTAGGTATTATTATTATTATGAACCTACCTTATCAAATTTTGGCGCCTCGTACAGCAAAAAATCAAGAGACCGAATTTGCTTCAAATTGAATAAAAATTTAAATAGTAATTTTCATTGTCGGAAAAACCAATGGCGTATCATTTTTTTATCTGAAAATATTCAGTCTCGCTGCAGTACGGACGCCTCTGGTAGAATAAAAAAGAAATGATATTATGCAAAAAGTGCTCCTTGGCGCTCGAAACCTATGTCTCAAATTTCATAACAATATTTCAAGCAGTGTGAGAGTTATTGATAAAAAACATTTTTTTTTCTATAATTTTAACACTCCGTATCTCGAAGAGAAAACATTTTTCGACTTATGTTTATATGACAAACTAGGGCTTATTTTTGATGTAGAATACGTGGTTAAAATTTCTTGGTTACGATCTGGACCACCCTGTATAAATCTTTTTGAAGGTTTGATTACTAATTTCCGGAAGAAAATTATATCCGTAATATTTTAATTTCACAAATAGGTAGAACTTTCTTTCGATTAATAAGCATAATTGACAAAACCAATTTTGAGCATAAACAATATCTTAGAATATTCATTCTATAGAAGATACCTACTGCTTGTAAGGTTTTATTTTTTCCGAGGAAAGTGTATCGACTATATCGAAATTTTGCGAGAGACTTTTTCTCCAGAATTGAATGGGAAACCATAAGAGGATTTTATTTTTCTATCTATCTTATCTTATCTATCTCACAAAAACAGGTTTTGAAGGAAAATCATAAGGGGTTCTTATTTTCAACCCCTAATAATAAAGTTATGGAATCAAAAAAAATGTGTGAGTAACATCTACTTAGTGAATCATATTATGTATAGTTTTACGACTAGTGTTTTTTTAGGATTCCAAAAAAAAATTGAAAAATGTCAACTCGTCATCGCCTTCCAAAGGCTGGATCTTGGAAGGGAGGTAGATTTCGAAAAAAAATTTATATAAACTACCCCTGCTTATTTTAATTGAGGAATCATTTCCCAAAGTCACATGCATTTGTTTACAGACACCCTGACAGATTATTTTTGAGTAAAAATAAATTATTGTTCCCTAAGAAAAACCAAAATCAGGTTCCTACAATAATATATCAGAAAGGAAACCCCTTTCCACTCGAATCAGATATCTTGTTATGGAAATAATTTTTTTTTATTTTCAATACTCCGATCGAATTTTCTATGGTTCTGATGATGCGATCCTTTTGTATTTTCGCATGATGATTCAGTATACAGGTGTCCCAAAACTCGACGTCAACCCGGAACCGGGTGAAAAGGCAAGTAATGCTGGTTATCGGAAAAATATAAAAAAATCTAAGTTGCAGGATTTTAAAATAATGGGCATTTAAAAAAACACGCAAAATTCCACACCCTGTGACAGTCTTTTCGCTCATGTTGCCACAAACATCAACTTTTTCCAATTTTTTTTTGCTGTGTAACTTTGAATAATGCTTGTCTAAACTGTAATCAAAATTTGGATACCAGCTGCTCTAGGTTTCATGAAAATAGGGCTTGCTTCTCAGAAAAAAAATTCAAAATAAACAATTTGCCTAGTTTCAACTGACTGTATTGAAAAAAAAAATGTACTACGCAAGTTTGGCATGTTTTGTCAAAAGTTGGCGCATTTAGTAAGGATTCCAAAATGGTATAAAACTTGTTAAATTGTAGCTGCTGAATTTCGAGCCTTTGAAAACACTTTTTCTTAAACTGCTTCCCAGTAAAAAAGTCCAATGGATTCAAGTCCGGTGAACGGGCCGGCCACGAGATTGGACCAGAACGTCCGATCCATCTTCAGGGAAAAAATGTTACCAGAAAAAAAATTCCAGAGAAATTTCTCCGGATAAATTTTTCCTGGAAAAATTATTTTCTCTGGAAATTTTTTTCTGCTAACATTTTTTCCCGAAGATGGATCGGACTTTCTGGTCCAATCTCGTGGCCAGCCCGTCCACCGGACTTGAATCCATTGGACTTTTTTACTGGAAAGCAGTTTAAGGAGAAGTGCATTCAAAGGCAATCAAAAATAAATTTGAACTACGGCAGCTACAGTTTACAAGTATTATACCATTTTGGAATCCTAAATGCGCCAAAATTCGACTAACTGTGCGCTAACTTTTGACAAAACTTGCCAAACTTGCGTAGTACATTTTTTTTTCAATACAGTCAGTTGAAACTAGAGTCGAATTTTGGCGATGTAACTACAGCTTACCACAGCTTACCATAGTTACATAGTTGACAGTTAATACACGTATTTTCTGTCAAATGATCACGTGATAGTTAGATAGTTACAAAGATTTTCTATTGTAAAATATCTTTGGATAGTTACATGTAACCACAGCTCGCCAAAATTCGACTTAGGCAATTGTTTATTTTGAATTTTTTTTTTTCTGAGAAGCAAGCCCTATTTTTATGAAACCTAGAGAAGCTGGTATCCAAATTTTGATTACAGTTTAGACAAGCATTATTCAAAGTTACACAGCAAAAAAAAAATTGGAAAAAGTTGATGTTTGTGGCAACAGGAGCGAAAAGACTGTCACAGGGTGTGGAATTTTGCGTGTTTTTTTAAATGCCCATTATTTTAAAATCATGCAACTTAGATTTTTTTATATTTTTCCGATAACCAGCATTACTTGCCTTTTCACCCGGTTCCGGGTTGACGTCGAGTTTTGGTACACCCTGTATACTGAATCATCATGCGAAAATACAAGAGGATCGCATCATCAGAACCATAGAAAATTCGATCGGAGTATTGAAAATAAAAAAATTATATTTCCATAATAAGATATCTGATTCGAGTGGAAAGGGGTTTCCTTTCTGATATATTATTGTATGAACCTGATTTTGGTTTTTCTTAGGAATTGTTAGTTAGAAAATTTATGGAATATTGTGGAAAACGCATAAAATGCTCGATTTATTTCGAAAACGCCTATTTTTATCTCGTCTTATTTTGACGAGAAAAGACTTCTGGTGATAGAAGAAAGAAGATTCCGCTGCAGGAAAATTCCCACCAACACGAGAGCTCTCAGGTGTGTGGAAGAAGGCCTCCCGGTGAGTTTTCTAGTGCACATTGTTTTTTTTTTTGTTTCTTTCTTATTTTGATCACCAATTTCATTGATTCATATTTATTATAACTACAGTCCATTTCTCTCTCCGAATTCAGAGTTACCGCAACATTTTTTGGTATATATGAATCTTCATCACAAAATGAATTTCACTCGAATCGGATATCTTGTTATGGAAATACAAATATTCTTCTTTTCAATATTTCAATTGAATTTTTTTATGCTGAAAATTTTGCATGGGGCTTATTATGAGCATCTTGCACATGGCAGATAAATCATATATCGATTGTTTTAGTTTTGTCTGAGATATTGAGGAAAAAAAATTTTGAATGGCCATATGACCGTGAAAATTTTGAGTCTTTAGGACATCCCTTCGATAGTTATTGTGCTTACGGACGGCCGGTCCCACGGACAGAATTGAATTTGACCACGAATTTTTCATCAGGGAGTCGAACTCATCGTTTAAGACCATTTTTGACTCAAAATTCGAAAATTACAGACATTTGGGCAAAACGATATGACACTCGTTTAAGTAGAACGAGTGCTTAAAACATGCAAAAACTTCAGGTTTTTCTTGAATTTTTTCATTCACATGAGATTATGAAGAATCTCATTCTTGTCTCTTCCTCATATATGGGTAGGTGCATTACTTGGGTCGCTCCAGTGGCGGCTCGTGAGATTTCAATCAGAGGAGACCCGAGTCCACGCAACCAACAAAATAATTTATGTCGAACTGGGCTTCCTGTTTGCCACTGGCATTTATTATACCATTCTACGCAGAACGAACGATTATGAGCAGAATTAATAATAAATTCGGCATTGCTGGTCGAGGCGTATTAATTATTCGAGTTATGAAAATTTTATCATCGTGAAGCATTTTACTGAATTTATTATTTAAAATGAAATCTACAGGATCTTGCGTTTCTTTAAGTTCACCACTTGCATTTAATTCTCACTTCATGTTTCCGTTTCCATCTTTCTTGCTGAAATATTGAAATCTTACCTACAAACTTCTCTGAAAAATGCCACAAAACGCAAACCACAGGCTGAGAGGGTTAGTACTTCGTTAATAAAAAGGTATAGTAGGGAATCAAAAACAGTTGATCTCCATCCACGATCGCCGGGGTTGATTCGGGCCGATCGGACGTTCAGTTTCGGCTAAGCTCGTTCGCCTAGAAGCGAAAATAATTCCGCGGAGCCGGGCCTCCAACACGTGAACTACAGCTTGAATTTTGAGAGGTTCCCGCACCGTTCATTTGAAGAAGTTTGAAATGTTAAGCGGCCTACAGACGATCAACTTAGTTGAAGACTATGTTGTCAACTAGGTTGTAAACCAAATGAAAGTGAAAATAGCGGTTGTCAACCAAGTTGAAAACATCATTTCAGCGGTGGTTTCCGTCGAGTGAACTAGTCGGCTGATTCGGAGAAATTATCGAAACATGGAGAGAGATCTTTCGTTATATGTTATTATAAACGATATATCCGACGATGAGGTGCAGCACACTCCTTGAATGAAAGAATTTGAACGAAGGATTGGTACCACAATCGGTCTCATTTTTCCCATTCCGGTTTAATGAAAGAACTTTTCGAATTTTGAGCCGAAATTGGTCTCAAACGATAGGGTTCTTCTCCCTGATGATGAATCCGTGGTCAAATTCAATTCGGTCCGTGGGGCCGTCCGGCCATAAACACGATAACTTTCGAAGGGATTGTCCTTGAGACTTGAGATTTTCAGGGTGAATTCGGTTTCCAAATGCCACAATTAAGTTCGTTAAATAGCTAAATGGTACAAGGTGTTACATAAAATATGACCATTCAAATTTTTTGTTCCTTAATATCTCAGACAAAGCGAAACCAATCGGAATAGAATTTCTCGGCCACATGCAAAATGCTCATGGTAAGCATGCAAAATTTGTGGCCATAGTGTAAACAGATTCATAGAAAATTTGATTGGAATATTGAAAGGAAGAATCTTTATATTTCATAACAAGATATCCAAGAATAGCATCATCTGAAGCATATAATTCAAATTTCTTTTAATTATTGATTTTTGCATATTTCATTTTTAATAATTTCCATAATATAAGTCTTATCATCCTGAGATTTCGCATTCATTTACTTAGCATGAATCTCAAGTAGTATAGTATAGTACATTAGGTATTGCTCCACCAATGAATGTTCGCTCAAAGCATCTGCTCAGGGTTTTCTTAATATATCTCGGATTTTACTTTCCATAATTCGGGTAGATCTTTCAAACAATCGAAGAAATCTACCCAAACTTTAATGTTTGGAATATTGCTCATATTGTCTAGTTAAATTACTACCTTTCCTCGAATATTTACGACGAATATTGAATACGCTATGCGATGTTCACTCTACAAGGTAGAGTTCCAACTGATGTTGTCAACCTAGTTGATGACTACCATACAGACGCTCCAACTTAGTCGTCAACATTGGGCTCCGCCCAACAAATATCAAACCGATTTGATCTCGAATCAACCTAGTCTTCAACCTGGAATATCAACCACCAACCAGCCTACAGACGTTCAACTTGGTCGTCAACATGCCGTGTTTACAACTTAGTCTTCAACCAGGTTGATCGTCTGTAGGCCGATTTACATTCTAACGAATCTCGACTCGTGGGGGCGAGCCTCCTTCGCTAAGCGGTTTGCTTGTTATCCGTTACGCTGTATTGTGTGTTGCGGATAATGTATGAATGTTTAGATCGCTGAGTAATAAACATATTATGTTTATTTCTTTGGTATTTGGATAGTAGATAGAATGATGGAAATAATACAGATATAGAAATGTGATTATTTTTTATTTGAACTTTAAAATTGAATAATATGCAGTAACATTAGGGGAGGCTTCCTCTGCCTCCTCTGAGCAGCCGCCACTGCTCTGTAGCAAACGGGACACATTCGAAGGTCGTCGACACCGAGATGGACCGCGTGTCCAACAATTAGTTGCATTTCAAAAACCTACCTGCGAACACTACCTAATCGATAACATGAATATGCCCGTAACCTGTGTCGTATTTCTCGACCGAACACTACACGGAAATTCGGTTGTTGCGCTAAGGATCGATGTCCTGCATCCTTATGAGACGGCAGCCCGTCTACAGAGTGAATTAAAACTAAATTAGTGATACCTGAAATTTCATAACGAAGAGGTTGAAATAGTTATTGACAAAGGCGTAGCCAGGGGGGGGTTGGGGGTTCAACCCCCCCCCCCCCCCGAAATGTTTCGAAAGTTCAGAGTTATTTTTTGTTGCAAAAATAATCTTTCATTTTGCACTCTAGCCAACTTATCTCCGAAAATCTAGTTAAAATTATCAATTCATATCAGCAATATGGATGATATTAAAGTTCCATTCCATTTCTAGAACATACTATCCAACAATTAACTGATAAATTTTCTACACACCGAAAATTAATATCAGCCTTATGGTCTACTAGCCCAGAAATTTAACAGAGAATATGAATTAGAAGACGCGTTATCTATGTATTCTTCACTACTACCAGAAAAAAATAAAACGTAATTAAAGCAGAATTTGAAATATGGAAAATATCAATGAACTCCATTTCAAAATCGGCATTAAATGCTTAGATGAGTGCAATCAGAATATGTATCCGAACATCTACATCCTACTACAAATTTTAGTTACGATTCCAGTACCTATCTACTGCTACTCCAGAAAGAAGTTTTTCCAGCTTGAGGAGAATTAAAAATTACCTGCGCAATTCTTCTAGCGAAACTAGATTGAATGGGTTGGCGCTTATGAATATTCATTATAGTGTGAAAATTGATGAAAATGAAGTGGTGGACCAATTCGCTAGAAAAAAAAGACGGATAGACTGAAGAAATTCATCATAAAAAATATTGTTTGTGTTTTCTCACTGTTTCATTTTTAATACCTATTCATATGTTGTTGGCACTATTTTGAGTAAAACATTTAAAAACTCTATTTAGTTTCAATGAAAGCACACATCCATACCTACTAATTTCATATTGATTCATCCTGTAAGTATTGTTTGGGAAATAAATATTGTTTTTCAAGTTTTTGCCAAGGCATTCCGTGACTAGGTGAATGGGGGTTTCTTCCTCCTCCCCACAGAACCTACACTCGTCAGTGTCCGATAATCCCATCCTCAACAGGTGCTTCCTGAGGCGACAATGTCCTGTAAGAAAGCCAGTGAGGAGGTGCAATTGCTTCTTAGCAAGATCCAGATATCTTTTGGATCCCGCTGTCTCGAAGTTCCGAAGGAACTCAATGGAATGATCCATCCCTGGGAGATTCCGCCAGAGCTTTTCCCTCTCGGCTTTCTCCTTCTCCAGAAACTCCTTCGAGTTACATAAACAAGGCTTATAGGTACATTTAGATATAACACAGAAGGGTTCTGGGCCAATGAGTGACATTTGTGCGCCCTCTTTGGCAATTGTATTGGCCTCTTCGTTTCCTCTTCGATTCCCGAGTAGCCGGGAACCCAGCTTAAAAAGACCTTATTTTTCTTGCCTACCTCGTTGAGTTTGTTCCGGCACTCCCAGATCATCTTAGAATCGATGACGTAGGAGCTCAGTGCCCCTAAAGAATGAATTATGGCATACTCCGCTTTTTGAGGGCTCGTTCTACTTAAACGAGTGCTATATCGTTTTGACCATATGTCTATAATTTTCTAATTTTGAACCGAAAATGGTCTCAAACGATAGGGTTAGACTTCCTGATGACGAATTCGTGGTCAAATTCAATTCTGTTCGTGGGGCCGTCCGGCTGTTAGCACAAGAACTTTCGAAGGGATTGTCCTAGAGACTTGCAATTTTCAGGATGAGTTCGGGTCCCAAATGCTTCGGTTAAGTTTGGCAACCAGCCAAATCGTAAAGGCTGATCCATAAAATATGCCCATTTAAAATTTTTGTTCCTCAATATCTCAGAAAATACGAAACCAATCGGAATGTAATTTACGGCCAGATGCAAGATGCTGATAACAAGCCTCATGCAAAATTGGGTCATAGTGTGAACAGAACCATAGAAAATTCAATTGGAATATTGAAAAAAAACTTCATATTCCCATAAAATAATATCCGATTCGAGTGAATTTTGTTTTGTGAATGGAGACCGATATTCTGAATGTTCATCCAAAATTTCGTGGCCATAGTGTTAACAGAACATAGAAAATTCAATTGGAATATTGAAAGAAGAATCTTTATATTTCCATAACAGAATATCCAATTCCAGTGATATTTATTTTGAGAATGAAAACTACTACTATACTACTCCACCAAAGAACGAACGCTCAAAAGCTCCTGCTCAGGGCTTTTCTTAAATTTTTTCATTAGATCTCGATGTGTCCTTTATTGTTTTGCAATAAATTACTTGGGACAAAATATTTCACCATAAATCGCAAAATGGTGAATGCGCTACAATTATTAGCTGTTAAGATTGTGAATAAACAAATTTTTCGATCAGCCTAGGGTCAGAAATGAGGTCTTTTTCAAAAGTAGGCCATATTAAGTACAATTTACTTTCAATTCGCAAGGGCAAGTTTTAAAGTTTGCAGTCTAAAATCATAGTTTGCTTTTTGATGAGTGATATTGTGATAGGAACTTATAAATTACTCAGAGCAGAACTTCAAAGAATAACGTATTAAAAATTCCTATAAATGACGACAAATTAATAAAGTTTCCGCAGCAACGGCTAGTGAAAAATCATCAGCAAACAAGATTGCTCTCATTATTTTGAATAGTTCTTCGCGAATTTTAGACTTATTGATACATAACTTCTTCCAATTTTCAGGCAGATCGTTAATGAATAGCAAAAACACGAGTGGTCCCAAGACAGAGCCCTCTGGCCCCTGAGGCACCCTCAACTACAAACTGTGCTTACTAGAAGATTGGTTTCGTTTTGTCAGAGATATTGAGGAACAAAAATTTCAAATGGCTATATTTTATGGAACGCCAAAGCATTGTTTAAACAATGGCCAAAGCATTCCGTGACTAGGTGAATGGGGGTTTCTTCCTCCTCCCCACAAAACCTACACTCGTTAGACAATGTCCTGTAAGAAAGCCA
Organism: Propylea japonica; assembly: GCA_013421045.1. Taxonomy (NCBI): domain Eukaryota; kingdom Metazoa; phylum Arthropoda; class Insecta; order Coleoptera; family Coccinellidae; genus Propylea; species Propylea japonica. Next base: position 20,888,196 of record CM024240.1, on the reverse strand, counting down.
GTGAGGAGGTGTAATTGCTTCTTACCAAGATCCAGATATCTTTTGTATCCTGCCGCCTCAAAGTTCCGAAGGAACTCAGTGGAATGATCCATCCCTCTCGGCTTTCTCCTTCTCCAGAAACTCCTTCTTTTAGGTACATTTACATATACCACATGGGCCAATGAGTGACATTCGTGCGACCTCTTTGGCAAGTGAATTCTTCCTTTCCTTTGATTCTCGAATGGCCAGGAACCCAGATTAAAAAGACCTTATTTTTTGCCTACCTCATTGAGTTTGTTCTGGCACTCCCAGATCATTTTTGAGTCCATGACGTAGGAGCTCAGTGCTTTAATAGCAGCTTGACTATCTGAGTGAATGGCTATATCGCACTTCTGATAGTTTCTTTCTAGATTTATATCTAGACATCTTTCAAAAGCTAAGATTTCCGCTTGAAAGACGCTCATACAGGAGCCTAGCAACAGTGCACACTTGGTACTTGGTTCGTATATCCCAGCGCCAGCTCCTGTAGAAGTTTTGGAAACATCTGTATACCATTTTACGGTATTTTCTTTGAGGTTATAGTTGGTGTATTTCCGTTCCCATTCCTCTCTTTTACTTAGCAATGTCCTGACGTTTTTCTCAGAGATTACTTTCTTGATCATTACATCACTAGGGAGGTTCGCAGATGAGATGTAGTTATTCAGAGAGGACCAGACTCTCTGATTCTTTATTCTCTCATTACCTGTAGGTACCTTCTTTAGATATTCTAGGGATAGCCTCATGGGCTACCCTATCAATCACTAGATGTAGAGGTGTGAGATCCGTAATGAACTCAAGTGCCCTAGTTGGCCACGTTTTCGTAGCTCCAGTGATGCACACACAGGCAAGCTCCTGTACTTTATCGAGCCTTTTCCTCGTACTTACCTGACCTGCCTTGGCAAACCAGGCTACTGCCCCATATGTGGTTATAGGTCTCACAATCATAACGCACATCCATCGCAGTATTTTTGGGTTACACCCCAATTTTTGACGCTTAGACGTCTGCACGCCATTGGAGCCCTTTTAGCTCTACCATCAGTAGCATGCTTATTCCAAAGAAGTTTACCATCCAGTGTTATTCCTAGGCATTTAACTTCTGACTTCCACTCCAAGATATTTCCGTTAACATAGGGACAATCCCTTAGAAAGTTATCGTGTTTACGTCGGACGGCTCCACGGACAGAATTTAATTTGACCACCAATTCTGCATCAGGGAGTGGAACCTTATCGTTTGAGACCATTTTCGGCTCAAAACTCGAAAATTATAGACATTTGGACAAAACGATATAGCACTCGTTTAAACAGAACGAGCGCTGAAAAAACATAAGCCAACCAAAACAAGTTTGCTTTCAGTTTGTGAGAAGAAACCAAGTTTAAAATTGAATTTTCCTCCGCGTTACCTGCTACATTAGAATACAAATAAAAGGATTTCATCCAAGAAAATAGTAAAGTAAAACAACAGTACAGAATTGGTAAACATGCGCAACGCCCACTTTTTCAACAAACCCAAGTCGAGACAACCAACAACGTAGCGAACAAACCAGACCAGCTAGTTTACTGCACGCCAAGACGTCCGCGGCCAACTCTGACAGTTGTTCCACTGTTATTCATTTGTTGTCTAAACGCCAGTCAGTTTTTTCCTCTGGCACTCCCTCTACAAACTTTCCTAATCGGAAAGGATACGAATTTTGGACAAACGGAATAAGTGCATAGAAATAGATCAAGTTTACATATACGGTGTCGTTTCCTAGGAAACTAACGTGTTTGTTGTTAGCTTTGAATTATTTTATTCTGTGTGCCAACAATGCTAGTTCGGGTTCTTCTTCATCGTTGTTGGTGATGGTTTGTTTGTATGTGTCTTCTTCGATAAGGTCGCATCCTCTTCGCGTGTGCAGTTGATAAAAAATGATTCTTATGATGAAAGGAATGAACAATGTTTTCAGTTGATAGCCGGACTTACATGGATATTAAACTGGAATCGATTGGATTCTACAACATAATGTGAGTAAACGTTTTTTAATTTTATGCTTTTAAGAGTTGGATCATTGAATATGCATGAACAATATGTGATAGTGCAGTTTCAGACAGAATTTATCCATAGACGATAACGCCTTCTTTTTACTTATGTTGGTAGTTGCTACATCATGAAAGTGCTTGAAAATAAAAAAAGTTATCCTATTTCTGAATTTAAAAAAGTCATTGAAATTGTTTCAAAATTTTTCTGATCATATATATGAGGGTGAAATATCATAACCATTAAGTTTATTATTTTCACAACGTACCCTCCATCAAACAGATAAAAATATAGTATGTAGAATCATGTACAGGGTGACCAGAAACTGGTGATACCCGAACTTCAACTTTTTAACCCTTTCGATTATGCCGTCAAACGCATTGCTCTATCTTCTTTTGTTTTCGAGTTATAAACCAAAATTAACATTTTGGCAATTTAAACTTTCGTCATTATCTCAGTTCCTATTTGAGCTATAAACTCGAAACCATAACATTAAACATTTTTTGATAGGAATCCAGTGGCTCAATCCAATTTTTGCTGGGAGTTTCTTTCCTGATTTATCACATGAATTTTTGTTTTTCTTTTGAGGACAATGATTCATTTTTACATAAAAATAATCTCCGGTATTTCCCGTTTCAAAAATATACAGGCTGTCCCGGAAAATGTGGGAAATCTCTCGGATTCAGATGGAACATAAAAAATGAAGATGATAAGTTCCCATAATTTTTTTTCCTAGCGGCCCTCCCTACGAAGATACGACCTCCTAAATGACGCCACTGGAAATCCATTTTAGTGGAATAAGTTTCAAACTACTCGATATAATTTGATGAAAATTTGATATGATTAATAGTATCAAGGACCTCTTAATTCAGTTTACCAGAGGCGGACTGGGTTGTACATTTTAATGCTTACATAACACCCTGTATGATAAGGTGCTAAAAAACAAATTTGGATACCTTCAACATTAAGCTGAAGAAAGGTACTCTTTTTCAGTGTCGATAAAATAAACCGTTTTCGAAAAAAAATAATGAAAAAAGTAATTGAATTTTATTCCACTAAAATGAACTTCCAGTGGCGTCATTTAGAAGGAAGTATCTTCGTAGGGAGGGCCGCTAGGAAAAAAAATTATGGGAACTTGTCATCTTATTTTTTTATGTTCTACCTAAATCCGAGAGATTTCCCACATTTTCCGGGACACCCTGTATAACATGTCATGTATCGCCGAGTATATCGCTCTTAGATCAGTGGTGTCGCTAGGAAGGTTTTGGGCACGGTTGGCGAAAAACGTTTAAAAAACGGTGATTATTTTATGTAAAAATAATTACTGTTTTCTACAAGAGAAAACAAATGTTCATGTAATAAACCAAGAAGGAAAAACCTCAGCGAATATGGATTGAGCCACTGGATTCCTATCAAAAAATTTGTCTGTTTTTGTTTCAAGTTCATACCTAGAACATATATTCTTATGAAATCAAGAGCTAACATAATACAATACATAAAACAAAAACAAAAATTCCCAACTGAGGTTAGTGCAAAACCAGAGCTCAGGGAAAACCGAGGGGAAAACCCCTAGTAGAAAAAACCCTGTCTCGCCGTTCCAACAAAATAACACTTAAAAACTATTCGAATATTGAAGGATTTCTTCTTTATTGAGTCCCCTTCCAAGGTGCCTTCGGAATGTTTAATCTGAAACGAAAAAATCGAAGCAGAAAAAAGGAACACAAAAATATAATGATTGAATCTCTATTAAATTGATTTAAAATTAATAACCCAATTCAAAAAGACCTCTTAACTTCGTGTATAGCCCTTAAGCCATCCTGATATTTATCAGATGTTCTATAGTCCCCTCTGTTTCTCCGCATTCGCAACTAGGACTCTCAACTGTTATTTTGGTATTCAAAGAAAAATGCCCATTTTTCAATATGAATGATCGGATGTTTACTTCATTATGAAGAAGAAGCTATGCCGTTAATAGTGGAAAATAACACCAGGCAAAAGACCACCACAACCATGCTTACAGGACAATATCCTTTTAATGAAATTTTCCATAACCAAATCGCAAAGTGGCTGTCCTATGCCCTCGATAGCCTCAAGAATTCCATCTTTGAGGTCTTGAATCGACGCTGGGCTATTGGCGTAGACCTCGGCGTAGACCTTCTCTTTAACGCGTAAATGACAAGATCTCGGTGGCCAATTGTGATCATCTCTTCGAGAGATAACACGGTCCGGAAACTTTTCTCGCAAAAGATCAATGGTTTTGTTGCTTGTGTGGTACGTAGCGCCGTCTTGTTGAAAGTGAACGTTGTCCAGATCAATACTATCAAATTTCGGCCATAAAATGCCTAATTCCAAAGAACGACGAGGAATAGACATGGGTTTTCTTCAACACTTTCGGCTACAGCAACAATATTCTCGGCTGTTCTTGAGCGACGTGCACTGGTTTTATTCTTCACATCACTTACTTGTCCCAACAGCTCGAATTTTTCCACCAATTTTCTTATTGCGATCCGACAAGGTGCTTCACGACGACCCAAAAATGTTCGAGTTTTACGAACCGTCTCTGCCAAATTTTCACCATTTTTATAGTGAGTTTTAATGATTTCAATGCGTTGTTGAAGCGTGTATCGTTCCATTTTTATAAATGGCGTAGTTTCTACATGTGAAGGGTAAAAAAATGACAGTTTCAAACGTGACATCTACCGAAATAGCGGGCTATTCAAGATAACACTTCTTATTGGAAAGCCCTTTATATTCAAATCTCGATTTAACTTCAACGTTTTAATGAATGTTCAACGTTTGAGACTATAAAGAAATCCAAGAAAACTTGACGATTTTGAAACCTGTTCAACATGCATATTAATAAGCAATGAATTAAACAATCCGTTATGTACAATCAGAAACAATCTCATAATAATTGAATTGCAAATATTGTTATTGCAGAAAAATTGGTCTAATGGCCTAAGAGTTTTTTCATGGCATAATGAATTAATTGATTCGAGTGAATAAATGATTTTACTTTCTCCCAGAATAATTGAAGTTCATTAAAATTTCAGCCAAAATGTTTTACTTCGTTCGGTAATCCCTAATACTGTTCGAATTGAATTTGTGATGGTTTATTTTTTAATTTAAATAAATGAAGAAAATAGAAGGTTGCTGGTGTACATGTTATGTAAGAAGGATATCATTCTGTTAATATTTATTCATTCAGAATATGTACATAACAACAGTACAGTTATAAAGAAAGGAAATACATATATGACGAATTACGATATATTATGCATATCAATGATAGCGGTAACTTCGGAAAACTGCAAAGTACATATTCAACCTGATATACAGGGTGGTCCAGATCGTAGCCAAGAAATTTTAATCACGTAAAAGTATTCTACATCAAAAATAAGCCCTAGTTTGTCATATAAAGAAATGTCGAGAAATGTTTCCTCTCCGAGATACGGGGTGTTAATTATAGAAAAAAATGTTTTTATTAATAACTTTCTCACTGCTTGAAATATTTTCATGAAATTCGAAACATAGGTTTTGAGCGGTAAGGAGCACTTTTTGCATAATATCGTTTCTTTTCTATTCTACCAGTGGCGTCCGTATTACAGCGAGACATAATCTCGGACATAATATTCTCAGATAAAGAAAATGATACTGGTTTTTTCGACAATAAAAATTAGATAGGAACCCAACTCCTATTTAATTGTATTGAAATTTTTTTGTTGAAAAACCAGTGGCGTATCATTTTTTTTATCTGAGAATATTCTGTCTCGCTGCAGTATGTTGAATTTATCTAATCTTAGATAATTGCTACTAAACCGTAGTATAGTCCAGTCAATTTGTGCTCAAAAGAACCCCTAGCAGGAAAGTTCTGGGATAGTTTTGATTTTTTCGATTTTTATGTTTTTTGGGGTGCTGAATCCGAATCTGAGGTTTGCTAACAAAATTTCGTGAGGGAACATTGAAAAAAATACAAAAAAAGAGAAAAAATTTCATTCTTTGGCAGTTTTCTGCTTATAACTCGGAAACTATCGACTTTTCGTGAAAAACCTTTCAATACAAAATGAAAGTACATAAAATTTCCTACAAATTGTACTACCACATCCTGTTCTTCGACCACCTGTTCTGGCTCAAATCATAGTTTTAAATGAGATATTTTCTATGATTCAATAAATGAAAAAAACTTAAATTCTATGGTTCTGATGATGCGATTCTCTTGAAATTTTGCATGAACATTCAGCATATCAGTCTCGATTGATAAAAAAAAATTCACTTGAATCAGATATCTTGTTATGGAAATATAAAGATTCTTCTTTTCAATATTCCAATTGAATTTTCTATGGTTCTGCCTCGGGTTCTGCCCACACTATGGTCACACAATTTTGCATGAAGCTTATTATGACCATCTTGCATATTGCCGCAACATTTCATTTCGATTGGTTTCATTTTGTCTGAGATATTGAGAAACAACAATTTTGAATGGCCGTATTTTCTTTCATAAAACAAGGCCATTCTAAATTTTTGTTCCTCAATATCTCAGACAAAACGAAACCAATCGAAATGAAATGTTGCGGCCAAATGCAAGATGCTCATAATAAGCCTTATGAAAAATTGTGTGACCATAGTGTGAACAAAACCATAGAAAATTCAATTGGAATATTGAAAAGAAGAATCTTTATATTTCTATAACAAAATGTCCGATTCGATTAAATTTTTTTTTGTGAATCGCGACTGATATACTGAATGTTCATGCACAATTTCAAGAGGATCACATCATTGGAACCATAGAATTATTTTTTTTTTCATTTATTGAGTCATAGAAAATACCTCATTTTCAACTATTATTTGAACCAGAACGGGTTGTCGCAAAACAAGCTGTGGTAGTACAATTTGTAGGAAATTTTATGTACTTTCATTTTGTATGGAAAGTTATTTTAGGAAAAGTTGATGGTGTCAGAGTTATATGCAAAATACTGACCCAAGAATGAGATTTTCATTCTTTTTTCGTAATTTTTCTATGTTCCGTCTAGAAATTTTGTTAGCAAACCTCAAATTCGGATTCAGCACCCCAAAAAACATAAAAAATGAAAGAAACCTAAACTACCCCAAAACTTTCCTGCTAAAAGCACAATTCGACTGGATTAAGTAAGCTATATCAAATTTTGGCGATTTCTTCATGCATGAGAATGTGTTTTATTTTTTTAACCGGAAACGGTGCCTCGTACAGCAAAAAGTCAAAGGACCGAATTTGCTCCAAATTGAATAAGGATTTAAATAGTCATTTTTATTGTGTATCATTTTTTATTTGAAAATATTCAGTCTCGCTGCAGTACGGACGCCACTGGTAGAATAGAAAAGAAATGATATTATTAAAAAGCGCTACTTGACGCTCAAAACCTATGTCTCAAATTTCATAAAAATATTTCAAGCAGTGTGAAAGTTAATAATAAAAAAATAATATTTTTTTTCTTTAATTTTAACACCCCGTATCTCGGAAAGGAAACATTTCTAGACATATATTTATGTGACAAAGTAGGGCTTATTTTTGATGTAGAATACAAGGTTAAAATTTCTTGGTTACGATCTGGACCGAAGTTACACTTTTTTAAATGTGATTTTTTATGGTCGAAATTGGATAGTATTGATCTGGACAACGTTTACTTTCAACGAGACGGCTCTACGTGATTTTTTGCGGGAAAAGTTTCCGGGCCGTGTTATCTCTCGAAGAGGTGATCACAATTGGCCATCGAGATCTTGTGATTTAACACCTTGCGACTTCTTCCTTTGGGGCTACGTGAGAGAGAAGGTTTACGTCCAGTGTCGATTCAAGACCTCAAAGATGAAATTCGTGAGGCTATCGAGGACATAGGGCAGCCACTTTGCGATTTGGTTATAGAAAATTTCATTAAAAGGATATGGTCCTGCAAGCATGGTGGTGGAGGTCATTTGCCTGATGTTATTTTCCACTATTAACAGCATAGCTTCCTCTTTATAATCCGATCATTTATATTGAAAAATGGCATTTTTCTTCGAATATCAAAATAACACATCTTATTGGAAAACCCTTTATATTCTTCATCAGTGAATAACAAAAAAATTCTCAAATCCTAACCTTAGCTTATCGTCTGAAACCAAATGACAAAATGCTCACGTCACCAACAAGAAATGTGCGAAAAATGATTTCGCCATGCTTGAACAACGTTCTTTCTTATAACTTTATCAAATTATCACACTTGAGATGAATTGAAATGAAAGAATTTCTATTATGAGTTCTTTTACAATATGAATAACCTTGGCTTCGATTGAAAGTTCAACCCATAATTTCAACACTCCATGCAGGATCGAATAAAGTAAATGTCTGCATTATGCGACGATTTTTGATCAGTCCTGTTGATACAGGGTGTCCTGGATAAGATGGAAATCATTTTAATGGGAGACAGAAAACGCCTAAAGGATCTCGAAAAACTCCATATGTAGTAAAGGGTTTTCCCATAAGAGGTGTTATTTTGATATCCAACAAAACTGATATTTTTCAATATAAATGATCGGATGTTTATTTCGTTATAAAGATGAAGCTATGCCTTTAATAGTGGAAAATAACATCAGGCAGATGACCACTACGACCACGCTGTTAAATCACAAGATCTTGGTGGCCAATTGTGATCATCGCTTCGAGAGATAACACGGTCCTGAAACTTTTCCCGCAAAAGATCAATGGTTCCGTTGTTTGTGTGGCACGTAGCGCCGTCTTGTTGAAAATAAACGTGGTCCAGATCGATACTATCTAATTTCGCCATAAAATGTGTAATGACGTTTGTGGAATACCTTATTCCAAAGAACGACGCGCGGAATGGACAAACTGGGTTTATCAACACTACAGCAGCAATATTCTCGGCAGTTCTTGAGTGACGTGCACGGGTTTTATTCTTCACATCACTTACTTGTCCCAATAGCTCGAATTTTCCACCAATTTCTTTATTGCGGTCCGACAAGGTGCTTCACGACGACCCAAAAATGTTCGAGTTTTACGAACCGTCTCTGCCAAATTTTCACCATTTTTTAGTGAATTTTAATAATTTCAATGCGTTCCTTAAGCGTGCATCGTTTCATTTTTATTAATGGTTAGTTTCTACTTGTGAAATGTCAAAAAATGACAGCTTCAAACCTGACATCTACCGAAATAGCGGGCTATTCAAAAAAACACCTCTCATTGGAGAACCCTTTATCTAGGAGTTCTACACCTCTTCCAATTGTAATTCACAAAACGTAAATTGTAATTCAGAAAAGTGGATTGAAATTCAGAATAGGGAATCTGAGCGATATTGCATTTGAAGAAGGCATGAATAATTCTGCAGCTTTTATTATTCCAAAATGAACACTAATTCGTTTATTGTAGTATTCCGTCATCAGAACTAACTTACTATATCGTATTATTTATGGTAGACCTATTACATGGTGAAGAAGTGGAGAATTTATTTTAACAGTCATTTACATGATATTATACACCAACTTTCGAAAATTTCTTCATGCAATTAGTGTCGTAAAAGATCTGATATTTTCATGCTATATTCCAAAGGGAACACCAGAACATTGATTACATGACGAAATATGTAATCGATTAGATTCCTCTCAAATATTCAAATGCAATGTTATATGTATACAGAGTTTTTTCAAATGTTCCATTAGGAATTTTATTCGAAAAAGTTTTGAAATTAATGTTTGCGTTCAACGAGATGAAGAAATACCGGGCCTACCATTTGAAATAAGAAAGTTTTTGACCATTATTCGTAGTAGATGTTTGAGAATTAATTATTATCACTCTGTACATTGCAGAGTTGAATTTTTTTCTCTTTATAAGACTTGCTAATATGTCTACTAAAAAAAAATATTGTCTGTATCGCTTGCGTAACTGGTTCCTTCATGAATTACTATTCAAAATGACTGCATAAATTTTTCGCGATTTTCTCGTAAATGGTGCATTAAATGTACAGAGTGATCTGAAGAAACTCATCATTATTTGAGCTTGACTTTATTTTTGGGGTCATATATAATGTCACATTTAAAAAAGTGTAGCCGTATTCCAAAGAACGACGGGGAATGGACAAACCTGGGTTTTCTTCAACAAGGTGCTTCACGACAACCCAAAGATGTTTTACGAACCTTCTCTGCTAAATTTTGATCATTTTATAGTGAATTTTAATAATTTCAATGCTTTCTCGAAGCGTGTATCGTTCCGTTTTTATTAATGGCGTAGTTTCTACTTGTCAAATGTCAAAAAATTACAGCTTCAAAGTTTGAAGCTGTAATTTTTCACGTTTTTTCACGTTTGAAGTTCAAACGTGACATCCACCGAAATAGCGGGCTATTCAAAATAATATCCCTTATTGGAAAACCCTTTATTTTCCACAAATAATGTAGATTAATGGCAAAACAACGGGAAGTACTGTATGCCTAATATTCGGGCAAATTGTAAACAAAATTCTGCGTCGTTGTTATGATTCGGAAGCCCGGTGACCCTGTTTAAATGTCCCGATTTGTATACTCCTGCAATTCCATTCTTTATTCCGACCAAGACCGATTAGTCAATGACATACAAATGTATGTCGAATTAGATGCCTACTCCTAATGACCGGTATCTGTTCGAATTTTCTCACTCTCGTTTCTATTCATTCGGAAGCACGACGAGCATCGAATTCCTATACACTCGATTCAGATATACAGTTTCAATATTTTGGACCGTCGAAAAATTCAAGTAGAGCGGCGTTTTGTAGATCTAGAGTGAATTACCCTGTACAGGCTGGCCAGAATTAGTGATCCCTGAGCTAAAACTTTTTAACCCTCAATACTTGTTCGCACTACGTTAGTAGGAACTTCCCTATAACGAAAGCGCTAAATCCGCAACAAAAATTCGTTATAAAGAAATTTCGTTATACAGAAAATTAGTTTCTGTAGTCGGCAATGTCGCGGTTGACTTCGCTGATAAATTTAAGTTTATCATTCAAACTTAAGCACTTCCTTTTAGACATTTTCGCACAATTTTTACACTAGCGTCATAGTAGGATTGAAACCAAACAGCCAGGGGTGTATTTAAAACTGTTTCAGAAGGATCTTTGCCTGCCGGCGCCGTAATGATTTAGTTTAAGATCGGGATTTATTACGTACGTCCGGAAAAATTTCGGAAAAAAACTCACCCTTATATCTTCTTACCAGCACTCATTCAAAGAGTGATGTTCTTTGAATATTTCGTTATAGAGAGAATTTATTACGTTTTAGAGGATGTTTTAAACATGGAATTTGGATTCAAGGTGCAATGTTTTCAACGAAATTCGTTATACAGAGAAATTCTTCATACAGACGTTCGTCATAGGACTCCACTTCATTTTAGTCGAATAGCTGGTAATTCAGTTACTAAAGGTGGGTGAACACCAGAAAAAACCAAGAATTTAGTCGAGTTTATAGTGATTGGATGGACAGTAGTTACTCTTTACTCGACTAAACTACTAGCGTAGTGCGAACAAGTCTTAATGAATGACCCATTACAGTTATCTTTTTTCGAGAAACTCATTTTACCGCCAACCGCATTAATCTATCTTCTTTTGTTTTCGAGTTATAAGACAAAATTGTCATTTTGGTAATTTCAACTTTGGTCATTATCTCTGTTCTTGTTTGTGCTATAAACTTGAAACAAAAACAGACACTTTTTTGATAGGAATCCAATCTAATTTTCGCTGAGGGGTTTCCTTCCTCAGTTATTACATGAAAATTTTCCTTTATGGAAACAATAATTTATTTTCACTTGAAAATAATCACCGTTTTATTCTCGTTTCAAAAATACAGGGTGGGCCATCCATAACTTTCCACTCCGAATTTTGAGCCTTGGGATGGAATAACGAAAAAATGCTCGGGCAGGTCAAATTTTGCTGAAAGGAGAACGAATAAGGGTGTTCAAATGAGTTTGATATCAATACCCCTTTAGCTGTAACCCCTAACAGCTCTCATTTTCGAATAGGGAAAGGGGTCGAGCAGCATCTTGTTAGAAAGGCAATTCAATTTCTTGCATGAGTGTTTTTTTCATCGCTTTATACAGAGTGACTCCGTAGTCCATTAATTACTTTCACATATCAAATTTAATTCACAGGTGGTCATGTTAGTGAGTTGAAATGAGTTTGATATCACTAAACCTCTAGCCGCTACCCTAACAGCAATTATTTCATTTCAAACGAAAACGCACGATTTACTTCGTAAAAAACTACACTCATGCAGGAAATTGAATTGCCTTTCCAACAAGGGGCTGCTCGACCCCTTCTCCCTATTCAAAAATGAGAGCTGTTAAGGGTTGCGGCTAGAGGGATAGTATTATCAATATCATTTGGACATCCTTATTTGTCCCCCTTTCAACAAAATTTGACCTGTCCGTCTTTCCGTCATCCCAAACCTCAAAATTCGAGGTGGAAAGTTATGGATATACAGGGTGTCCCGGAAAATGTGGGAAATCTCTCGGACTCGATAGAACATAAAAAATGAAGATGACAAGTTCCCATAATTTTTTTTCCTAGGGGCCCTCCCTACGAAGATACGACCTCCTAAATGACGCCAAGTGTCAAACTACTCGATATAATTTGATGAAAATTTGATATGATTAATTAAGGACCTCTTAAATCACCGCACTCAAATTTCAATTAGCTTGTTCAGTTTACCAGGGACGGACTGGGTTGTACATTTTAATGCTTACATTTTAACACCCTGTATGATAAGGTGTTAAAAAAACAAATTTGGATACCTTGAATATTAAGCTAAAGAAAAGGTACTCTTGTTCAGTGTCGATAAAATGAACCGTTTTCGAAAAAAAAATAATGAAAGAAGTAAGTAATTAAAATTTATTCCACTAAAATGAATTTCCAGTGGCGTCATTTAGGAGGTCGTATCTTCATAGGGAGGGCCGCTAGGAAAAAAAATTATGGGAACTTGTCATCTTCATTTTTATGTTATTTTATGTTATCTGAATCCGAGTGATTTCCCACATTTTCCGGGACACCCTGTATATGTCGAATTAGATGCCTACTTCTAATGACCGGTATCTGTTCGAATTTTCTCACTCTCGTTTCTATTCATTCGGAAGCACGGCAAGCATCGAATTCCTATAGACTCGATTCAGATATACAGTTTCAATATTTTGGACCGTCGAAAAATTCAAGCAAAGCGGCGTTTTGTAGATACCGTTAGGTCGGTAGTATGTGATACGCGACTGTCTACTATTTGCGTGGGCAAAAGTTAAAAGGTGTGTCCGTCCACTAACCAGAAATATACGTGTCATGTAGGTAACGCAGTTTTAGATTTAAATTGAATACCATTACCGAAATCGTTATTTTCGATTTATTGTGTACGGAAGTTATTCCGTGTTTTTGTTCACTCGAAATAACCACACATAACCCATAGAATTTTTTCAATTTTAGTGAAAATTGTTTAGTCGAATCATAATACGGAACAGACAAGAACGTAAGGGGTGTGAACATAGAGTTGAAGACAGTGATTCGATGTTCTTAAACTATTTCCTTCGCAATCACAGTTGTGCAATGATATTTTTGAATAACTAGCTGGCACGGCTAGCTTTGTTTTGCCATTAATCTGCTTTATTTGTAGAAAATACTTTACTACTTTTCTGCTTTGATGTTCTGCGTCTGTCGACTACTGTTTTCTTTGTAATGCAGTATATTTGTGCCTAAAAACACCCCTATCGGGAAAGTTTTGGGATAGTTTTGATATCTTCATGTTTTTTGGGGTGCTGAATTCGATCTTAGGTTTGCTAACAAAATTTCGTGACGGAACATAGAAAAAAATACAAAAAAAGAATAAAAATGTCATTCTTGGTCAGTTTTTTGCTTATTACTCGGAAACTATCAACTATCGTGAAAAACCTTTCCGTACAAAATGAGAATACATAAAATTTCCTACAAATTGTACTACCACAGCTTGTTCTGCGACAACCCGTTCTGGCTCAAATTAAAGGATCACGTCGAATTACCAAACACCCTGTATACTAGTACCTACAGTGAAACTTCCCCATAACGTCTGTATAACGAATTTCGTACAAGACATTGCACCTTGAATCCAAATTCCATGTTGAAAACGCCCTCTAAAACGAAGTAAATTTTCTCTATAACGAAATACAATTCAAAGAACATCACTCTTTGAATGGGTATTAGTAAGAAGATATAAGGGTGGGTTTTTCCGAACTTTTTCCGGACGTACCTAATAAATCCCGACCTTAAACTAAATCATTACGGCGGACAGAGAGATCCTTCTGAAACAGTTTTAAATACACCCCTGGCTGTTTGGTTTCAATCTAAGCATTACGCTAGTATGTGAAAAGTTGTGCGAAAATGTCTAAAAGCAAGTGCTTAAGTTTTAATGATAAACTTAAATTTATCAGTCGACTGCGACATTGCCGACTATAGAAACAAATTTTCTGTATAACGAAATTTCTTTATAACGATTTTTTTTGCGGATATAGCGCTCGTACAAAAACACACAACCCTTTCCTACGCATTGGTAGATTATCAGTACGCATCAGAACACATTTTCTTCAGTCAAAATTTTTTACAATTTTCACTAGTGGCGTCCAATTTTTTTTCAAATTTCAACACCCTGTATCTCAGAAACAATGCGGCAGAGACCCATAGTTGATAGGAACTTAATGTCGTTAAATAATCCAAGGATAATGTATATTCTTAAAAAACCTACGAGTAAATATTCATGAATAGGAACAATTCTGAGGAAATGAACCATATAAAGGAGCAACCACGCAGATCTGCAGGATTTATATGACCTAGTTGTGCGAGTGTTTTCTATTCGTCTGGAACAAGAGACAAAGCAGACCTAGTTGAATCATGAGGTGCGGCTAATAACTGCCAGGTAAATCAGATAGGGGACCGGCTTCATTCAAGAAAGAGAAAAGTCTCCAAATATCACGCATATTATGAAGAAAGGTTTCAGCTGTCTGATTAGTACGGAGGTTATCGAGAAGTGAGTCATGTATATTCGAAAAATGATAAAATACATACAGTGGAACTTCCCTATAACGAAAGCGCTAAATCCGCAAAAAAGTCGTTATAAAGAAAATTTTTTTCTATAGTCGGCAATGTCGCGGTCGATTTCACTGATAAATTTAAGTTTATCATTCAAACTTAAGCACTTGCTTTTAGACATTTTCGCACAACTTTTCACACTAGCGTAATGGTTAGATTGAAACTAACAGCCGGGGTGCATTTAAAACTGTTTCAGAAGGATCTCTCTGCCCGCCGTAATGATTTAGTTCAAGGTCGGGATTTACTACGCACGTCAGGAAAAATTTTGGAAAAAACCCACCCCTATTCCTTCTTACCAATATCCATTCAAAGAGTGATGTTCTTGGAATATTTCGCTATAGAGAGAATTTGCTCCGTTTTATAGGGTGTTTTTAACATGGAATTTGGATTCAAGGTGCAATTGCTTGTACGAAATTCGTTATAAATACTTTCGTTATAGGGAAGTTCCATTGTATTTCGTATTCTCAGTTATGAAGTCTTCAAACAAAGACGAAACGTACGTCACTAACAAAAACAAATTCTAAACGAATGTTTATTTCATAATGATAATTCGGAGGGTAAGTTAATCACCTCCTGAAGTCCTGCGTATATACAGATGTTCCTTAATGGAACGTACAAACGAAAAAGAGGATTGCTCAAGTAAGTTTAAGAAAAAAGTCCCATAAACATGGGGTTGTGAACGTTTCGTTTTCGAGATATTTTAAACTAACAATTTTTTTCAACTCTTCGTTCAATTTTAGACAAATAATCTCTCTCGCCTTTTTTCGTATGAAGTGCCATTTTTATGTGAAAAGTAAAATATCTTATTGTAGCGTCTGCACTACAAAATTTGTTAATAGTTATTTAATAAACTAGGTTATTAAAACAGCGATTAATGGTCAAGATATTTTAAAGCGTGAGCGGAGCGAACGCTTTAATAGTTCGAGACCATTAGTCGCTCGATTAATAACCGAGTTTATTACAAGATTTTTCCGACGATCTCAATATGATTTGTGTATGAATTCTTGATTGAAATACATTTTCATTCTGCACAAGACATACATTTGTCATAATGAAATTTCTATGTTCCAGTAGAATTTTGACATTTCTCGTAGTGCTTCTGAATACTTTGTGAACGGTTGCCATGAGGATTGCACATTAAAATAGCCAAAAAATTGAGCATTAAAATGGGTCATTAATGATCAATTTCGTACACATTAAAATCACCTTTTATTTCGAGGTCGGCGGAAAAGATGTTTGATATTCTTACATTAAAACGGCGCCTCACACGAAAAGAAGGCAGGAGAGATTTTTTGTCCTAAATTGAACGAAGAATTAAAAAAATTGTTAGCTTAAAATATCTCAGTGGCGTCCCATTTTTTTTAGTCGGTTTTTGAGTAAAACTTTCATACCCTGTATCTCGGGAATCAAAGGAAACGAAGAGACCAATACACTTGCCAAAGAGGTCGCACGAATGTTACTCATTGGCCCAGAACCCTATACTGTGCTATAGGTAAATGTACCTATAATAAGAAGAAGTTTCTGGAGAAGGAGAAAGCCGAGAGGGAAAAACGGCGGAATCTCTCAGAGGTGGATCATTTCACTAAGTTCCTTCGGAACTTTGAAACAGCAAGATCCAAAAGATCTGGATCTTGGTAAGGAACAATTTACACCTCCTCACTGGCTTTTTTACAGGATACTGTCGCCTTAGGAAGCACCTGTTGAGGATGGGGTTATTGGACACTGACGAGAGTAGGTTCTATGGGGAGGAGGAAGAATTCCCCATTCACCTAGTCATGGAATGCTTTGGCATTGCGAGCCTAAGGAGAGAATGCCTTGGGCGAGAAACTTAGAGTTAGGAACTAGCCTCGTTGAAGTTCTGCAAGGGGGACAATAGACCTTGAGGTCGCAGTGAACTGTAACCCCTTTTAAAACTATCAACTATCTCGAAAATGAAACATTTGCTACCCCATGTTTGGGATTTTTTTTCTTAAACTTATAGTCCGTTCACGAAAGTTTGAGCCCTCGGTTGGCCATGACAATTTGGCATATTCCACTATGTATATTAAAATTTAAGGTAATGTTGTTTATTTTCTTGTCAGATTGATACGCAATGTTGTCAATATTGCATAGAGTTCTCTGATAACTCACAAGCTCGTCGGATGAGGCCGGGTACATTCGGCAACGTTGACTTCCATTTTACGTTATGACAGCAACTACTGCCAACTTCAGATAAATAAACAAACGCCTACTATGCGCTCAAAGTTCGTGAACGGAATCTTCCTTTTCGTTTGTACGTTTGTCAAGTTAGGAACATCCTGTATTATGAAACACCCTGTATTAATTCCCTGTGTTTAAGTATCGGCGATCGGTTTCTCACAGCTCATGTTTGGTATAAAATAAACTCTTGCATTATCACGAGTAAACGAGACACAATCGACTACTGACTTGCAGACTGACTACTCGATGTACAAAGATCAAATATACTCCTCACTCACACACTACAGTGGTTCAACCTTGAGATTGACCTCTCTTCTCTCGTAAATTCGTAGGGGTCCTCAAACCCATTACTCATCTATGAATATGGATGTGAGGAACTCAACTTGTGGATTTCAACTTTCTACAAGAGTTCACTACACCTGGACATTGATTATATTGCATTTCGATTCTATGACTCGTTGCTATTTCCAGAAAATACACAATAATCATGACCAACTTGAAGTTCTTCAGAAGATTAGGTTCATATTGCTATATTATTTATTGAGTAAAATAAATTTATTGATAAAAGTCAACAATAATAATAATGCATCTAGTTCTAGTAAAACATGGTCCGAAAATCGATGAAAAAAATATGGCAATTTTTCAACTTTTTTGAAATTGTCTGCTACGTTATCGAAAATAATTAAGTTTGTGAAAATACTTTTTTTTGAATAATTCTCAATTTCTATGACTCGTTGCTATTTCGAGAAAATACATAACAATCGCCAACTGAAGTTCTTCAGAAGATTAGGTACATATTGCTTTATTATTTATTGAGTAAAATGAATTGTTTGATAAAAGTCACAATGATAATAATGCATCTAGTAAAACATGGTCCGAAAATCGATTAAGATATGGCCATTTTTCAACTTTTTGAAATTGTCTGCTACGTAATCGAAAATAATTAAGTTTGTGAAAATACTTTTTTTTTTAATAATTCTCAATTTTTTCATCAAAATATTATGGGGAATATAAGTGCAGCTAATTATGACCCTGTATTTCTCGGGTTTTCCCAATTTTTTGTGACTATTTTTTTTTCAATAAATGAGGTCCATCTTCTTAGCTTTGAAAAAAAATATTTCTAATATTTAGAGCCAAGTTGTTTTCACGAAATTAATTATTTTGGATAACGAAGAAGAAAATTTCAAAAGAGTTGAGAAATCGCCATATCCACGTAATAGACTACAGGCCCGTGTTGAAAAAATTATGGGTCATTTGAACCACCAGGTGACCCATCTCGAACGATATAAGAGCATAAAATAATAAGATTCAGCACTATGCCGTCACTTGTAAGCTGTCCAACTGAGTGCAGGTGAGAATTCGAAAGTACAGGTAGAGTGAGTAAATTTTGGTCACATATTTTTGTACGGCATTCTTACCATCGATAGATCCGTGAAAAATAATAAGAAAACGCGTAGCGCCGTAAAAAAAATGTGGAGCCACAAAGTCGAAATTTTTTTTTAATTTTGCGACAATTACCAGGGTAAATTTGGTCATTTGATTTTGTACGGCATCTGTGTCATACTATTTCAATACTGCTTCTAATCCATTATTCCACAACGCCGTACAAAAATCATGCGACAAGGGAAAAAAATTTAGGGTTGCAAACCCCTGTCTTTCCGTAGTCCAGGGGGTGATTTGACACAACATGAAATAAATTTATTTTGAAAGTATTTTATGCAAAGATAATATTTTTTCATATGCCGTACATTTCTGTTGGTTCAAAGGGGAAAAAAAGGAAAAATCCATTTATTTGTACTAATTTTCATAGTCTTTTTGTGATTCTATAGGTTCCTAGTTAGAAACTATGTTGAATATGGGTTTGTATTCTATCCATTTATACCAAAATGTAGACATATTGTCACTGATAATTCCAAAATACAACATATTTTTGAGAAGTACTCTTGACACTGAAGTTTGCAGTACAAAATCATGCTACAAGGGGGTCTGCTAACTTCAGTGTCATGAATACTTCTCAAAAATATGTTGTATTTTGGAATTATCAGTGACAATAGTTTATATTTGGTATACATGGATATAATACAAACCCATATTCAACATAGTTTCTAACTAGGAACCTAGAATCACGAAAAGACTATGAAAATTAGTACAAATAAATGGAATTTTTTCTTTTTTTCCCTTTGAACCAACGGAAATGTACGGCATATGAAAAAATATTATCTTTACATAAATACTTTCAAAAT
Source organism: Propylea japonica (assembly GCA_013421045.1). NCBI lineage: Eukaryota > Metazoa > Arthropoda > Insecta > Coleoptera > Coccinellidae > Propylea > Propylea japonica. The sequence goes on along the minus strand of CM024240.1, from coordinate 20,868,637 downwards.
AAATTTATTTCATGTTGTGTCAAATCACCCCCTGGACTACGGAAAAGAGAGGGGATTGCAACCCTAGATTTTTTCCCCTTGTCGCATGATTTTTGTACGGCGTTGCGGAATAATGTATTAGAAGCAGCATTGAAATAGTATTACACAGATGCCGTACAAAATCAAATGACCAAATTTACCCAGGTAACTGTCGAAAATAAAATAAAAAATTTGACTTTGTGGCTCCAATTTCTTTTACGGCGCTACGCGTTTTCTTATTATTTTTCACGGATCTATCGATGGTAAGAATGCCGTACAAAAATATGTGACCAAAATTTACTCACTCTACCTGTACTTTCGAATTCTCACCTGCACTCAGTTGGACAGCTTACAAGTGACGGCATAGTGCTGAATCTTATTATTTTATGCCCTACCTATCGTTCTAGATAGGTCACCTGGTGGTTCAAATAACCCAAAATTTTTTCAAAACGGGCCTGTAGTCTATAACCATACACATTTTGCTGAAAATGACATCTAGTAAAGGGTTTTCCAGTAAGGGGTGTTATTTTGAATATCCCCCTATTTCGGTAGATGTCACGTTTGAAGCTGTCACATTTGACAAGTAGAAACTACACCGTTAATAAAAATGGAATGATACACACTTCAAGAACGCATTGAAATTATTGAAATTCACTCGTAAAATGGTGAAAATTTGGCAAAGACGGTTCGTAAAACTCGAACATTTTTGGGTTGTCTTGAAGCACCTTGTCGGACGGCAATAAAGAAATTGGTGGAAAAATTCCAGCTGTTGGGACAAGTTTGTGATGTGAAGAATATAACCCGTGCACGTCGCTCAAGAACAGCCGACAATATTGCTGCTGTAGCCGAAAGTGTTGAAGAAAACCCAGGTTTGTCTATTCCTCGTCGTTCTTTGGAATTAGACATTCCACAATTTTGCATAAAGATTCTGGTCTTGTGACTTATAGAGTTAAGTTAACACAAGAACTCAAGCCGGCCGATCATCAAGAACGTCGTGTCTTTGCTGATTGGGTCGTTGAAATGCATGAAAATGATCTGGAATTCCATCGAAAAATCGTCTTGAATGATGAGGCCCATTTCCACCTCGCATTTTTGTCGCATCTGGGGCTCGGAAAACCCAAGAGTTATTGTTGACAAGCCTCTCTATCCTCAACGTGTGACTGTTTGGTGCGGTTTATGGTCCGGCGGAGTCATTGGACCTTACTTTTTCGAAAATGAGGCTGGAGCAACAGTTACGGTGAATGCGCTATCGAGATATGATTAATGATTTTTTATGGCCGAAATTGAATAGTATTGATCTGGACAACGTTTACTTTCAACAAGACGGCGCTACGTGCCGCACAAGCAACGAAACCATTGATCTTTTGCGGGAAAATTTTCCGGACCGTGTTATCTCTCGATCACAATTGGCCACCGAGATCTTGTGATCTGACACCTGGCGACTTCTTCCTTTGGGGCCACGTGAAAGAGAAGGACTACGCCAATAGCCCATCGTCGATTCAATACCTCAAGGATGGAATTCGTAAGGCTATCGAGGACATAGGGCAGCCATTTTGCGATTTGGTTATGGAAAATTTCATTGAAAGGATATGGTCCTGTTAGCGTGGTCGTGGTGGTCATTTGCCTGATGTTATTTTCCACTATTAACGGCATAGCTTCTTCTTTATAAAAAAATAAACATCCGATCATTTATATTGAAAAATAGCATTTTTCTTTGAATATCAAATTAACACCTCCTATTGGAAAACCCTTCAGCTGGTGAAATGTCGACTTTCCAAATGTTGAAGGGGAGAAAATCGCGCTCGTCGGTTAACTAGAACAACGTAGGTAACAATACACGTGCGCGGCCATCGTGTTGTCTATTTTCAAATGCCAGATTTCAGGTGTGAACACCCTTAATCAATAACCAAGGGAAAACATCAACTCACTGTTCAGTCCGATGAAAACGTTGTACATGCAAGCGGAAAATAGATCCCGTGGGATCACTGATAAACACCTGGAATAACCATTTCATTCGAGGTATGTCCAAAACTATTCATCTAAACATTCTAAACAGTTCTAAACTGTCATTCCGAAATATTCGAATGTAACGTGCGTTCAAAAAACGCGTCGCATTATTTATCTTTTGTTATAGAAAATACAATGGAACTTCCCTATAATAATACAGTATATTTGTGCTTAAAAGAATTAAAAGTTTTGGGGTAGTTTCGATTTCTTTCATTTTTTATGTTTTTTGGGGTGCTGAATCCGAATTTGAGGTTTGCTAGCAAAATTTCGTAACGGAACATAGAAAAAAAACAAAAAAAGAATAAAAATCTTATTCTTGGTCAGTTTTTTGCTTATTACTGGGAAACTATCAACTTTTCGTGAAAAACCTTTCCATAAAAAATGAAAGTAAATAAAATTTCCCACAAATTGTACTACCATAGCTTGTTCTGCGACAACCCGCTCTGGCTCAAATTATAGTTGAAAATGAGGTATTTTCTATGACTCATAAATTGAAAAAAAAAATAAATTTTATGATTCCGATGATGCGATCCTCTTAAAATTTTGCATGAACTTTCAGTATATCGGTCTCGATTCACAAAATAAATTTCACTCAAATCAGATATCTTGTTATGGAAATATAAAGATTCTTCTTTTCATTTTTCCAATTGAATTTTCTATGGTTCTGTTCACACTATGGTCACACAATTTTGCATGAAGCTTATTATGAGCATCTTGCATTTGGCCGCAACATTTCATTTCGATTGGTTTTGTTTTGTCTGAGATATTGAGGAACAAGAATTTAGAATGGCCATGGTTTATGAAACAAAATATGGTCATTCAAAATATTTGTTCCTCAATATCTCAGACAAAATGAAACCCATTGAAATGAAATGTTGCGGCCATATGCAAGTTGGTCATAATAAGCCTTATGCAAAATTGTGTGACCATAGTGTGAACAGAACCATAGAAAATTCAATTGGAAAAATGAAAAGAAGAATCTTTATGTTTCCATAACAAGATATCTGATTTGAGTGAAATTTATTTTGTGAATTGAGACTGATATACTGAAAGTTCATGCAAAATTTCAAGAGGATCGCATCATCGGAATCATAGAATTTATTTTTTTTTCAATTTATGAGTCATAGAAAATACCTCATTTTCAACTATAATTTGAGCCAGAGCGGGTTGTCGCAGAACAAGCTGTCGCAGTTCAATTTGTAAGAAATTCAATGTTCTTTCATTTTGTATGGAAAGCTTTTTCACGAAAAGTTGATAGTTTCGCAGTAATAAGCAAAAAACTGACCAAGAATAAGATTTTTATTCTTTTTTTGTATTTTTCTCTATGTTCCGTTACGAAATTTTGTTAGCAAACCCCAAATTCGGATTCAGCACCCCAAAAAACATCAAAAATGAAAGAAATCAAAACTACCCCAGAACTTTCCTGCTAAAAGCACAATTCGACTGGATTATAACCAAAGCGCGAAATCCGCAAAAAAAATCGTTATAAAGAAATTTCGTTATACATAAAATTTGTTTCTATAGTCGGCAATGTCGCGGACGACTTCACTGATAAATTTAAGTTTATCATTCAAATTAAGCACTTCCTTTTAGACATTTTCGCACAACTTTCACACTAGCGTAATAGTTAGATTGAAACCAAACAGCCAGGGGTGTATTTAAAACTGTTTCAGAAGGATCTCTCTGACCGCCGTAATGATTTAGTTTAAGGTCGGGATTTATTACGTACGTCCGGAAAAAACCCACCCTTATACCTTCTCACCAATACCCATTCAAAGAGTGATGTTCTTTGAATATTTCGTTATAGAGAGAATTTACTTCGTTTTAGAGGGTGTTTTTAACATGGAATTTGCATTCAAGGTGCAATATGTCTTATGCGAAATTCGTTATATGGACGTTCGTTATAGGGAAGCTCCACTGTTATTAATTTTATCAAAGCTACTCGACTCTAAATATTTTTTTCATCATTCTTCGCTAGAAAGTATTCACCAAAAATGTAGATAACCCTGGATATACAGGTCATAAACGGCTGCACCTGTTTTCCTCATAAAATCTTGATGAAAACGTTTTGATTCACTTGGTAACCTAATTTCTCTCCAGAAGGAATGAATATTTTTTTTATTCTGTTGACGGTATTTCGTACAAGTCATTCATTATAAAAAAAGTAGCTATGCCGTTAATAATGGAAAATAACCTCAGGCAAACGATCACCACACCACACCGCATACAGGACCATTTCCTTTTAATGAAAATTTCCATAACCAAATCTCAAAGTGGCTGCCCTATGTCCTCGATAGCTTCACGAATTCCATCTTTGAGGTCTTGAATCGACGCTGATGGGCTATTGTCGTAGACCTTCTCTTTCACGTGGCCCAAATGAAGAAGTCGCAAGGTGTTAAATCACAAGATCTCGGTGGCCAATTGTGATCACCTCTCCGAGAAATAACACGGTCCGGAAACTTTTCCCGCAAAAGATCAATGATTTTGTTGCTTGTGTGGCACGTAGCGCCGTCTTGTTGAGAGTAAACGTTGTCCAGATCAATACTACCCAATTTCGGCCATAAAAAAATCTTTAATCATCTTTCGATAGCGCAATCCATTCACCGTAACTGTTGTAAGGTCCACGGCACCAAACAGTCGCACGTTGAGGATAGAGAGGCTTTTAGCAATAACTCTTGGGTTTTCCGAGCCCCAGATGCGACAATTTTGCTTGTTGGCGAAGCCACCGAGGTTGAAATGGTCCTCATCACTCGAGAGGATTTTTCGATTGAATTCCGGATCATTTTCATGCATTTCAACGACCCAATCAGCTAAGACACGACGTTGTTGATGATCGGCCGGCTTGAGTTCTTGTGTTAACTGAACTTATGAGCCTTAACTTAAACAAAATACAGTGTGATGACGTTTTTTGGAATGCCTAATTCCGAAGAGGAATGGACAAACCTGGGTTTTCTTCAACACTTTCGGCTACAGCAGCAATAGTCTCGGCTGTTCTTGAGCGACGTGCACTGGTTTTATTCTTCACAGCACTAACTTGTCCCAACAGCTCGAATTTTACCACCAATTTCTTTATTGCGGTCTGACAAAGTGCTTCACGACGACCCAAAAATGTTCGAGTTTTACGAACCGTCTCTGCCAAATTTTCACCATTTTTATAGTGAATTTTAATAATTTCAATACGTTCTTGAAGCGTGTATCGTTCCATTTTCATTAATTATGTAGTTTCTACTTGTCAAATGACGAAAAATGACAGCTTCAAACGTGGCATCTAACGAAATAGCGGGCTATTTGAAATAACAACTCTTATTGGAAAACCCTTCACATTAGGTACCAGCTACTCGACTAAATACTAACGTAGTGCGAACGAATCTTAAGGGTTAAACAGTTTAAGCTCAGGGATCACCAATTCTGGCCAGCCTGTACATTAATTACATGGTGAATTTATGATTAAATACCTATGCTCGAGTAAATTAATAAAAATAATGGGCGGAATGATATGAATGAGTTATGCTTCTTGCAATCAGACACCATTCATTAATTTAAATTCCTTAATCACTAATTAATTATCATTAATCTGATTACATCCTCGTCAGGAAAATGTATTACTTAGCATACTCGTATTTCAGCAAGATGGATTATCATCCCGTCTTAATAATGTTTGGATTATAAATATTCCTTGAGGGTTACTCTTTTTTTGTTCTAAACATAGGAAATGAATTTTGCTATAAATTTAATCAGTAAAATTAGAAAAACTTGTAGTTGGGGCTTTCATGAATAAGTTCAGGGAACAAGGGAAAAGTTTTGCCGTCTTAAACCGTCATTTGAGCAATATACAGGGTGTTCCTAAATTGAACGTACAAACGAAAAGGGGAGATTCCTTAAATGAGTTTAAGGAAAAAATGTCCCATAAACATGAGGTCGCAAACGTTTCGTTTTCGAGATACAGAGTGTTGAAGTTTGAATTTTTTTCAAGTTTTTTTCTCATAGTATCTACTATCTACACCAAAAAATATATAGCCACAAATGCAACCACCTTCACTTTTTAAGAAAACATACGTTCAATAATTTGATGTGTCAAAACTGGCACCGAATTCATTCACCACAGACTACAAACTGGCCTTCCTATCATAGCTACGAGAATTTTGAGAGAATCGTTCAAAATTTTTTTTCTCGAAATCGTTGGTAGATACGACAAAACTACAAGAGACCGAAAAGTTTAGTATAAGAACAAAGTTTCTTTATACATTTTCTCAAATTAACAGTTGCTCACCAAAAAAAAGTTCTGCAGAAGAACAGGTGGCAGTGTTCCAGAAAAAATATCACCCTGTATATCTTCTATCGAAATTGCCATGTAACGAGGTGAGAACTCTCAAATGCAATATCTATGCCAAATTTCAGTTGAATATCTTGTGAAGTGTAGACACTATGAGAAAAAAAACTTGAAAAAAATTCAAACTTCAACACTCTGTATCTCGAAAACGAAACGTTTGCGACCCCATGTTTATGGGACCTTTTTTTCTTAAACTCACTTAAGGAATCTCCCTTTTTCGTGCGTACGTTCAATTTAGGAACACCCTGTATACTAACTGACAAAACCACTGCGACACCAAGGATGAATAACCGTTTACATTTAAAAGTTTTTGGGTAAAACAAAGAAGGGAGAAATAGTAGGGTTTACAATTTTGTGAAAAAAATTGTTAGTTATAAAGGGTTTTCCAATAAGAGGTGTTATTTTGAATGGCCCGCTATTTCGGTAGATGTCGCGTTTGAAGCTGTCATTTTTGACATTTGACAAGTAGAAACTACGCCATTAATAAAAATGGAACGATACACGCTTCAAGAACGCATTGAAATTATTGAAATTGACTATAAAAATGGTGAAAATTTGGCAGAGACGGTTCGTAAAACTCGAACATTTTTGAGTCGTCGTGAAGCACTTTGTCGGATCGCAATGAAGAAATTGGTGAAAAAATTCGAGCTGTTGGGACAAGTTAGTGATGTGAAGAATAAAACCCGTGCACGTCGCTCAAGAACAGCCGAGAATATTGCTGCTGTAGCCGAGAGTGTTGAAGAAAACCCAGGTTTGTCCATTCCTCGTCGTTCTTTGGAATGAGGTATTCCACAAACGTCATTACACCGCTTTTTGCATAAAGATTTGGGTCTTAAGGCTTATAAAGTTCAGTTAACACAAGAACTCAAGCCGGTCGATCATCACACAAGCAACGCAACCATTGATTTTTTGCGGGAAAAGTTTCCGTGTTATCTCTCGAAGAGGTGATCACAATTGGCCACCGAGATCTTGTGATTTAACACCTTGCGACTTCATCCTTTGGGGCCACGTGAAAGAGAAGGTCTACGCCAATAGCCCAGCGTCGATTCAAGACCTCAAAGATGGAATTCGTGAGGCTATCGAGGACATAGGGCAGCCACTTTGCGATTTGGTTATGTAAAATTTCATTAAAAGGATATGGTCCTGTAAGCGTGGTCGTGGTGGTCGTTTCCCTGATGTTATTTTCCACTATTAACGGCATAGCTTCTTCTTTATAATGAAATAATTATTTGATCATTTATATTGAAAAATGGCATTTTTCTTTGAATGTCAAAATAACACCTCCTATTTGAAAACCCTTTATGTTTGTCCACCTCGGATATCTATACACTCCCCTTCACGTCTTGGCATTGATGCAATACGATGGTCTCAAAGCCGTCAAAGTCCGTGGAGGCTTGGGTAAATTTCCAAGCCTTCTACCCATGATGTCCCAAACATGCTCTATAGGTGAAAGATCGGGAGATCAGGGTGGCCATGGCAAAGGATTCACATGGGTCGCTTCGAAAAAGTTTAAATTAACTCTGGCAACATGAGGTCGAGCATTATCTTGCTGAAATATTGAATTCTAGAGACGGTCAAGGTAAAGGACAACATATAGCTCCACTATTTCTTCTCTAGATTAATGAAAATCAGTGACCGACCAGATATTTGATTATAGACAAAATCTAAGTTCAGTTTAGACAGGACACACACAGGGTTACATTCTATTACGCGTTTCAATTACAAAGTTGATCTTATGCGGCGTTCCCATGAGGCGTTGTTCACGATAGTGAACGACGCTTCCGTGAAGTACACTTCTGTGTGAACGCATAGTCGTTAAACTTGCTTTCGTGAGGAACGGCGCACGACTCAAGCGTGGATAGATCAAACCTGTTTGATTTTCAGGCGTGATATACCGTTCGTGAAGCCAAGATGTCGTCACAGCAATGTGGAAATATTAAGTTTAACGACAGTGAAACTACGCGTTTTTTGGAGTTATTCGATGGAAAAGGTGTTATATGCTCCAAGTTTGGAGGCATACCGTGATAGATATTTACGAGCCGCCGCAGCTAAGAGAATAAGTCATGAATTAAATATTCCTGGATTTGGACCAAAAGAAGTTGTAGCAAAATTCAAAAATTTAAGAAGCTCTTTCTGTCAGGAGTTAAAAAAATATCGATATCGATCGATATTTCGATGGTGACTAAGTCGAAACGCGAGGCGTGAACTCCACGAACCCCCCAACCGTGTGAACGTTTTATAAATTCACACTTTCGTGAGTGTCACGAACGAAAATTGACTAGCGTGGTTAACTGTCGTGATTAACGCCTCGTGGGAACGCAGCATTAAGTATAGTTCGTTCACGAATGGTTGAGCCGTCAGTTGGCGATGGAAATTTGGCATATTCCACTGTGTATATTAAAATTTTAGGTTATGTTGGTTATTCTCTTGTCAGTTGTCAGGTTGATACGCAATATTGCATAGAGTTCTCTGATAACTCTAAAGCTCGTCGGACGAGGCCGGGTACATTCGGCAATCTTAACTTTATTTTACGTTATGTTATGACAGCAAATACTGCCAACTTCAGATAAATAAACAAACGCCTAATATGCGCTCAAACCTTAGACAAAGGATCAAAGGGGAGACGCGGCTTGATATAGCTGTCCTTGTTCGGATACGGACTCGGCAACAATGCGAAGACTTCGAACGCGTAAATCGAACAACTACTGGTGGCGTGGATTTGTTGAAAGATTTGAAATTAATATTTTATACCGATATAAGCTTTCCTATATGGATTAATTGAATCAAATGGGTAATCGTTGGCACAAAAAATGTTAATCTCTTGAGTATATTTTCATTTTAAAATAACTTTGATTCTCACATACATTCATTATGGTATAAAACCATAATACATTTCCTTTGTAACATGGTATAGATCCGTTGCCCAAATATCTGTAATTTTGGAACTTTGAGCCGAAAACGGTTTTGTCTAAGGCTCAAAATTTCGTGAACGGACTATAAACACTCTAGTTCGCACACTTTCCGAAAATTTCTAACACGAAAAATTTTTTCTCATTTCAGATATGAAGTGACTACACGTATGGAAAGATGGCCGCCACATCCGGCCAAATCATAGCAGCGGCGGCCCGCTGGACCGACGAAGGATATTACATCCAGGAGTTCGTGTCGAAAAACAACCTACCCGCCATAGTGAAAATAATAAAGGGCCAATACGGGGGCCTTGGGGTACCCACTTTACCGAGCCCGGGTCTCCAATCCATCGCTCTGCTAGTCTCAGTCGGAAAAAGACAGAAGATATTAGCGCAAGCGGTGAAAATAAAAGAAGGTAAACGGTTGTTAGTGTCGTCGGTCCTAGATTAGTGATACCAGAAACGTATTCCGGATATTTCGAACTTTAAGTGAAGAGGGCAGAGCGGTGCGATGCATAGAGAGTGTTTCGGAATTGTCCAGGCGGAGAGCTGAGGGTGGATGCTTGGTCAGGGAGACGATACGAGCAGTGCAAGCCAAAATCGATCCACTAAACGGATCTGTTAGTCCAGAAGGTGCCAGAACCATACCTGCGGGTGAAATACTAGTCCCATTTGGAGAGATCACTCTTCCAGGTGAGTGGATCACATCACATTAGTTTAGTTTAGTTTAAAAAAAAGGTTACAGTTCACTGCGACCTTAAGGTCTATTGTGCTCCCTTACAGAGCTGTTCTGGTCAAACCCTGCACAGCTCGCCTTACAGTTCCAGAGATCTAATGAAATCTAATATCTGTGAAGGCTTCAATGAGGCTAGTTCCTCACTCTTACAAGTTTCTCGCCTAAGGCATTTTCTCCTTAGGCTCGCAATGCCAAAGCATTCCGGACTAGGTGAATGGGGGTTTCTTCCTCCTCTCAACAGAACCTACACTCGTCAGTGTCCGATAATGCCATCCTCAACAGGTGCTTCCTGCGGCAACAATGTCTGTAAGAAAGCCAGTTAGGAGGTGTAATTTCTTCTTACCAAGATCCAGATATCTTTTGGATCCCGCTGTCTCGAAGTTCCGAGGTACTCAGTGGAATGATTCATCCCTGGGAGATTCCGCCAGAGTTTTTCTCTATGGGCTCTCTCCTTCTCCAGAAACTCCTTCTTATAGGTACATCTATCTATTACAAAGACGGGTTCTGGGCCAATGAGTGACATTCGTACTCCCTCTTTGGTAAGTGTATTGGCCTCTTCGTCACATCACATTTATTGATAGATGTTTTTTCACGTCAAGACAGAAGACTGTTCATTTCGCTTCAAAGATAAACTTAAGTAGGTAGATTTGTTAAATAAGGTGGGACTCGGTGGATTGTAGATTCTTGAGGGGATTGCATTACACTGCAACCTTAAGATCTCTTGTATCCCCCATCAATCATCGTCATCATTAGAATTGCTTGAAAATTGACAGGTATGCCGTATCTGAAATGGCACAATACAAATAAATTATGGAATTTTTTCTATCAATAGTCCTCAGAGTATGAAGTAAACATAAAGATGCCCCTACGCATGAAGTGTGAGATGGAAAGCATTATACTGCCAAACTGGGATGAAGTAAACAATGGGCGAATGCAAACTGCCCTAACCTTAACTCACGAGTGGTGTCTCCGAGAAGGTCTCAATATAAATCCCAAAAAGACGATATTACTGCCATTCACCAAGAGGAAAAAACTCTCTCTTAAAACAATTACTATGAACGGGACCACCCTAACCCCAACGAACCACACCAAATATCTTGGTGTGATCTTCGACCAAAAACTCTCCTGGAGTCTACACCTCGAAGCTGTGATCAGTAAGGGCCAGAGAGCTCTCTTCATATGCCAGAGGATGGTCGGAGGTACGTGGGGATTAAAACCTGAACTAACGAATTGGATTTACAAATCCATTGTTCGGCCAATCGTGAGCTACGCGGCTCTCATTTGGTGGCCAAGAGCAAAACTAGTTTCGGGACAACTAGCCCTAGGAAAACTACAAAGAACAGCGTGTCTATCCGTAACAGGCGCATCTCGCTCCTGCCCAACTGCTGCCATGCAAGTCATCCTGGACCTGCCTCCTCTAGAGATTTTTCTGGAAAGCGAGGCGGCCAGATGGGCTCTCCGAGTAGCAAGGGAGCGGGAGCTGAAAATTGGTGACTACTCAGGGCACCTCCGCATTCTAAATGAGTGTAAGGAGCTTCAGGATGTAGTCACAGATACCTCCCCTTGAGACACGAGTTTCAGAAAAACTTTACCACGACATTCCCAAGTCGTGACCAATGGGCTAATAAAGAATTAGTTTTCCCCAGAGGGTCTACGGTATTTTATACTGATGGCTCGAAAACTGAAGACGGACGAGTCGGAGCCGGTGTTTACGGTCCCTCAATCCAATTAGCCATACCAATGGGTCTCTGTCCTTCGGTTTTTCAGGCAGAGACACTTGCTATAAGGGAGTGCGTTGCGCTCTGTGCGGAACGCAACTACCAAAGAAAGGAAATATATATAGCATCTGACAGCAGAGCAGCCCTGCTAGCGCTTGACTCTCCACAAGTGAAGTCAAAGTTGGTCTGGGAATGCAAAACGTCACTTAACCTACTCGGAGAAAAGAACCAGGTCAATCTCATCTGGGTGCCTGGTCACTCCGGGATTCACGGCAATGAAGCGGCAGACCGACTGGCCAGGGAAGGAGGGACAACCCCCTTCACTGGACCAGAACCGTTTTGCGGCTTCCCAGCCAGTCATCAGGCAATGGCTATTAAGGACTGGGAACAAAAGAGGAAGCTTATGTCCTGGCGTACGACCAATGGTCAAAAGCAAGCTAAGTCACTTCTCTCTCACTCGACGAGCTGGACCAAGAAAGTCCTCTCACTCAGCAAATTGGAACTGAGGAAACTGACGGGCGCTCTCACTGGGCACTGTCCTGTGAGGTATCACTTAAAAAACATGGGAAAGGCGCCCGATAGTACATGTCGCTTCTGTCAAGAAGCCACCGAGACAGCTAGACACCTGCTATGTGAGTGTGAAGCTGTTCACCAGAAACGGTTACGGCATCTTGGCTCCAGGTTCCTAAAGCCTGAACAAGTAATGGATGTGGCCTCCAGAAAGGTGGTGAAGTTCATTGAGACTTTGCTGCCGGACTGGTAAACAGCGCGGGGATGCACAATAGATCTTAAGGTCAAGGTGCTCGCAAGGTCGGTTTTGATCTGTCGCCCCTCCTCTAATCTAATCTAATCTAAATGGGCGTATTCCCGTTCCCATTCCTCTCTTTTTCTCAGAATTCAGGACATTGTAAAAGTAAAAAAGAGGAATGGGAACGGGAATACACCGACTATAACCTCAAAGGAAATATCGTAAAATGGTATACAGATGGTTCCAAAACCTCTACAGGAGCTGGCGCTCGGATATACGGGCCAAGTACCAAGTGTGCACTGTCGCAAGGATCCCTTATGAGCGTCTTTCAAGCGGAAATCTTAGCTATTGAAAGATGTCTAGATATAAATCTAGAAAGAATCAGAAGTGCGACATAGCCATACACTTAGATAGTCAAGCTGCTATTGAAGCACTGAGTTCCTACGTCATCGACTCAAAGATGATTTGAGAGTGCCGAAACAAACTCAGTGAGGTAGGCAGAAATATAAGATCTTTTTAATGTGGGTTCCCGACCATTCGAGATTCAAAGGAAACGAAGATGCCAAAACACTTGCCAAAGAGGATGCACGAATGTCACTCATTGGCCCAGAACCCTTCTGTGGTATAGGTAAATGTACCTATAAGAAGGAGTTTCTGGAGATGGAATAAGCCGAGAAAGAAAAACTCTGGCGGAATCTCCCAGGGATGGATCATCCCACTAAGTTCCAATCTTTGAAACAGCAAGATCCAAAAGATATCTGGATCTTGGCAAGAAACAATTACACCACCTTACTGGCTTTCCTACAAGACACTGTCGCCTCAGGAAGCACCTGTTGAGGATGGGATTATTGTAGGTTCTGTAGAGAGGAGGAAGAAACCCCCATTCACATACTCACGGAATGCCTTCACATTGCGAGCCTAAGGAGAGAATGCCTTTGGCGAGAAACTTGTACGAGTGAGGAACTAGCCTCATTGAAGCCTTCACAGATATTGGATTTCATCAGATCTCTGGAACTGGAAGGGTGTGGTCAGAACAGCTATGTAAGGGAGCATAATAGACCTTGTAGACCTTGAGGTCGCAGTGAACTGTAACCCCTTTTTAAACTATAACTATGAGAGCTTTTTGCGTTTGTATTGTAGGTCAGACCAGAATTTTTCCTCTTCAACTTGCTTCAGTCGAATAAGGTTTAACAGCTCTTTCAGAATTTCCACTTCTGTATTTAAATAATGGCGATAATGGCTCACTTGATCGACTTTTATTTCTTTATTTTCGGTTCTTAAGTTCAGTAATGTAATTTCGTTAACTAATTTATTGTATTCGTTTTGAGGGTTTCGTGCTCCTGAGCTGTTCCAGTGCTTTGTGTGCAACCAATGGCAACCATTGGATAATGAACACAATATAGTGTTCATTAATCTTCAAAGAATAATACTAATTTCATCACCTTTATAACTCATTGTGCAATAAAGTGCAATAGATGGATTTATTTCATTGTATTATGTTTTTCCATGTCAACTATCTGTAACCACTCCTTTTCCATTAATTTCAAATACATATAATATTTTATAAAATCAGGGCACCGGATTATGAGCATTTGGTTTTACTAATGTGAATCATCAAAATTTAAGAAAATCCCTGCGCAGGAGCTTTTGAGTTCCCGTTCTTTGGTGGAGCAATAAGACTAATACCTTACCTTAATTTTTATATGGATATTGAGATTGATACCAAATCTATATGCAAAATCAGAATCAATCAGAATTATATTTTGAAAATTATTCAAAAAATTAAATATGTAAAAAATAAATAATTATAAAAATTAGATTATATGAATCTGATAATGCGATTTTCTTGAAATTTTGCATGACCATTCAGTATAGTAGTTTTCATTCTCAAAATAAATTTCACTCGAATCGGATATTCTGTTATTGAAATATAAAGATTCTTCTTTCAATATTCCAATTGAATTTTCTATGGTTCTGTTAACACTATGGCCACAAAATTTTGCAGGAACATTCAGTATATCAATTTTTATTCACAAAATGATTTCACTCGAATCGGATATCCTGTTATGGATATATAAAGATTTTTCTTTTCAATATTCCAATTGAATTTTCTATGGTTCTGTTAAAACTCGATCTTAGTTCACAAAAAAAAATTTCACTCGAATCGGATAAGTATCTTTAATAGAAATATGAAGTTCTTTTCAATATTCCAATTGAGAAATTCTGCATGAGGCTTGTTATCAGCATCTTGCATTCTGCCGTAACATTTCATTCCGACTGGTTACGCATTTTCTGAGATATTGAGAAACAAAAATGTTGAATGACCATACTTTATAGAACACCCTGTACGATTTGGCTGGTAAACAATCTTAACCAAGCCATTTGGGACCCGAACTCATCCTGAAAATTTCAAGTCTTTAGGACAATCCCTTCGAAAGTTATTGTGCTAACGGACGGCCTGCCTCACTGACAGAAATGAATTTGACCAGGAATTCGTCATCAGGGAGTCTAACCCTATCGTTTGAGACCATTTTCGGCTCAAAATTCGAAAATTATTATGCAAATCGATATAGCACTCGTTTAAGTAGAACTTGCGCTCAAAAATTTCAAATGAAATTATATTGCATCATCAAGAAATTCACAGCAATGACTAATAAGCATTTTATTCTTGTTTCCAGGTTCCAAAGGTCGTTATCTTAAGTGCCTTGACCCGAAAGGAGATACTCTATTGCTCGGTTTGGAGCAGAGAGGCAAATTTTCCATTTTAGCTAGAGAAGATAATATCAGTGGTGTACACTCGGCCAAAAATTTACTCAGTAAGAGATTACCACTTACGGTAAGGTTAGTACACGGCACTGCACCTAGAGGTATCAAAAGTCCTAACCAGTTTGTGCCAGAAATCAGACTTCTTTCTATTGTCGAAGAAGAACATTTGTTTGCTGTTCCACTCCAGAAGGACGATCAGAACGTTGTTGCCTTACCTTTAGGGGCTCCTTTGAAATTGCTTAAAGCTAAAAACGAAGAAATTTTAAAAGGTAAGGCTTGATCAATCATTATAATCCCTGGACAAAATTGGATGTTCTGTAACGTAAAGAGTTGTTATTTTGAAAAGCCCGCTATTTCGGTAGATGTCACGTTTGAAGCTGTCATTTTTTCACATTTGACAAGTAGAAACTACGCCATTAATAAAAATGAAACGATAAATGCTTCAGGAACGCATTGAAATTATTAAAATTCACTATAAAAATTGTGAGAATTTGGCAGAGACGGTTCGTAAAACTCGAACATTTTGGGTCGTCGTGAAGCACCTTGTCGGACCGCAATGAAGAAATTGGTGGAAAAATTCGAGCAGTTGGGACAAGTTAGTGATGTGAAGAATAAAACCCGTGCACGTCGCTCGAGAACAGCGAGAATTTTGCTGCTGTAGCCGGAAGTGTGAAAAACCCAGGTTTGTCCATTCCTCGTCGTTCTTTGGACTTACGCATTCCACAAACGTCATTACACCGTATTTTGCATAAAGATTTGGGTCTTAAGGCTTATAAAGTTCGACACAAGAACTCAAGCCGGTCGATCATCAACAACGTCGTATCTTCGATGATTGGGTCGTTGAAATGCATGAAAATGATCCGGAATTCCATCGAAAAATCATCTTGAGTGATGAGGCCCATTTCCACCTCGCAATTTTGTCGCATCTGGGGCTCGGAAAACCCAAGAGTTATTGTTGACAAGCCTCTCTATCCTCAACGTGTGACAGTTTGGTGCGGTTTATGGTCCGGCGGAGTCATTGGACCTTACTTTTTCGAAAATGAGGCTGTAGCAGGAGTTACGTAAATGGATTGCACAATCAAGAGATGATTAATGATTTTTTATGGCCGAAATTAGATAGTATTGATCTGGACAACGTTTACTTCCAACAAGACGGCGCTACGTGCCACACAAGCAACGAAACTATTGATCTTTCGCAGGAAAAGTTTCCGGACCGTGTTATCTCTCGAAGAGGTGATCACAATTGGCCACCGAGATCTTGTGATTTATCACCTTGCGACTTCTTCCTTTGGGGCCACGTGAAAGAGAAGGTCTACGCCAATAGCCCAGCGTCGATTCCTCAACCTCAAAGATGGAGTTCGTGAGGCTATCGTGGACATAGGGCAACCACTTTGCGATTTGGTTATGGAAAACTTCATTGAAAGTATATGGTCCTGTAAGCGTGGTCGTGGTGGTCATTTGCCTGATGTTATTTTCCATTATAAACGCCACAGCTTCTTCTTTTTAATGAAATAAATGTCGGATCATTTATATTGAAAATGGCATTTTTCTTTGAATATCAAAATAACAACCTTTTATTGGAAAGCCCTTATTTAATAAACATTTTTAAAAATTAAGAAAAGCCCTGAGCAGATACTTTTGAGTGCTCGTTCATCGGTGGGGCAATAATCCTTAGCTATTCCCTCAAAATTTTGTATTATGCTTGAGATTCATGCTGAGTATATGAATGCAAAATCTCAGCACGATCGGAATTATATTCAGGAAATTATTCGTAAAATGAAATATGTGAAAAATCAATAATTAAAAATAAATTAAATTCTATGGTTCAGATGATATTATCCCCTTGAAATTTTACATGAAAATTGAGTATATCAATCTTCATTTCTACAATGAATATTACTCGAAGCGGATAAATTGTAATGAAAATATAAAGGTTTCTCTTTTCACTTAATTTTCCATGATTCCATTAACACTATAGCTACAAAATATTGCATGGGGCTTATTATGAGCATCTTACATGTGGCCGCAAAATTCCATTTCAATTGGTTTCGTTTTGTCTGAAATGTTGAGGAACAAAAATTTTGAAATGCCATATTTTGTGGAGCACCCTGTATGATTTGTCTGGTTGACGAACTCAACCGAGGCATTTATGAACCGAATTCATCCCGAAATTTTCGAGTCTTTAGGACAATCCTTTGAAAGTTTCGTGTTTACGACCGGCCGGATGACCCCAGGGACAGAGTTGAATTTGACGACGGATTCGCATAAGGGAGTCGAACCCCCGTATCGTTTGAAACCATTTCTGGCTCAAAATTCGAAGTTTACAGACATTTGGGCGAAACCGAAATATAGCCCTCGTTTGTAGAACGAGCGCTCAAAAACAATGAAGTTGAGGCAGGGACAAGCCTGATACCCTTATTACACCATGCCTTCTTTTCATGTCTATATTCGAGCTTTTTTCAAGGCTTTTTGTTGGGTAAATTTCCCCCAGATGAGTTTCACTGTTACACCATGCCTTTTTAGGTTGTTTCAAAGGGTTTCAGGTAGTAACTCCAAAATTGCAAACATTGAAGGAATTGATATATTACCTCAAGCTTGTATTTTGTTGGAATATTTTCGAAAGAATACCATGTTATCTGTTTTGATATGAAAAATAATGATTCAAACAATATAAGATGAAATTGAATTAGAAAAATCACTTATAACTATTATTGCAACTGTAATTCTAATAAATAACAAAAAACAGGTATTACAGGAGGTAGAAGGTGAAGCCTTAGATGAACTAAAATCAGGCAATAAAAGCCATGAGTCTAAAGTATTTGTCGGAGATTTGAGTTTGACCAGGTCATTAATTGGCTAGGCGACGTATCTTGTGTTGCCTGACGTGGCCGTAGACCAGGCGTCGAATTTTAAAAACAAGGAGGTTGGGGATTCCCCCGTACATAATGCGTAGATGCGTACATGCGTAGTTGAATTAATGCTGAAATGCATAAATGCGAAAAGTGTGAAGCTGTTGAAAAGAAGGAATCAAGAAGGCAGTCTGATTTTAGAGGTGACATGAGCTTGGTCTACGGACTCGTCGGCCAGTAATTTCGTATCGCAGTATAAAAGTTTCGTTTGAGTCCTTAAGTAGTTAATTTCAATGTGTTAATTCGAACAATTCGACATATTCATATATAGGTAAAAAAGGTATGCCGCTTTATTTATTTGTTTATTATAAATGAGCTCATTCATTAAATCTTTGAATGAAGATGAAGTATAATAAACAAATTTATTATTGAGCAATTCAAAAGAGAAAATATATTAGGTTAAGACAAGATGTCAAATTAGACCGGAAAATTTTGTGTTATTGGACCTGACTGGACATTTCTACGAAAAGGCTCGAAATCCCCACTTTTCAGGGTTGAAAGAACCGCTTCAGTTTATTTGTAAGCCTAAAATAGGCACCAAAATAGTACCGGGCGCATGCGCATTCCGTTGAAATTTAAGGCGGAATCGGTCAGGCCGACAAAAAGGCACAAAAATAGCATGGAGTAATTATATAACTCTACAATATACAGGGTGTCCCATTACTCGACGTCAACCCGGAACCGGGTGAAAAGGCAAGTAATGCTGGTTGTCAGAAAAATATAGAAAAAAATTTAAGTTGCATGATTTTAAA
Organism: Propylea japonica; assembly: GCA_013421045.1. Taxonomy (NCBI): domain Eukaryota; kingdom Metazoa; phylum Arthropoda; class Insecta; order Coleoptera; family Coccinellidae; genus Propylea; species Propylea japonica. The sequence goes on along the minus strand of CM024240.1, from coordinate 20,849,744 downwards.
ATAATGCACATTTAAAAAAACACTCAAAATTCCACACCTTGTGACAGTCTTTTCGCTCCTGTTGCCACAAATATCAACTTTTTCCAACTTTTTTCTTTGCTGTGTAACCTTGAATAATGCTTGTCTAAACTGTAATCATCAATTTTGACACCAGCTGCTCTAGGTTCCATAAAAATAGGGCTTACTTCTAAAAAAAAATTCTAAATAAACAATTGCCTAGTTTCAACTGACTGTATTGAAAAAAAATGTACTACGTAGTTTTGGCATGTTTTTTCAAAAGTTGGCGCATTTAGTAAGGATTCCAAAATGGTATTATACTTGTTGTTAATTATAGCTGCCGTAGTTCAAATTTATTTTCGATTGCCTTTGAATACACTTTTTCGTTAACTGCTTCCCAGTTAAAAAGTCCAATGGATTCAAGTCCGGTGAACGGGCCGGCCACGAGATTGGACCAGAACGTCCGATCCATCTTCCGGGAAAAAATGTTACCAGAAAAAAAATTTCAGAGGAATTTCTCTCCGGAAAATTTTTTTTCTGGAAAAATTATTTTCTTTGGAATTTTTTTTCTGATAACATTTTTTTCCCGGAAGATGGATCGGACGTTCTGGTCCAATCTCGTGGCCGGCCCGTTCACCGGACTTGAATCCATTGTACTTTTTAACTGGGTAGCAGTTAACGAAAAAGTGTATTCAAAGGCAATCGAAAATAAATTTGAACTACGGCAGCTATAATAAACAAGTATTATCATTTTGGAATCCTTACTAAATGCGCCAACTTTTGAAAAAACATGCCAAACCTACGTAGTACATTTTTTTTCAATACAGTCAGTTGAAACTAGGCAATTGTTTATTTCGAATTTTTTTTCTGAGAAGTAAGCCCTATTTTTATGGAACCTAGAGCAGCTGGTGTCAAAATTTTGATTACAGTTTAGACAAGCATTATTCAGGTTACACAGCAAAAAAAAAGTTGGAAAAAGTTGATATTTGTGGCAACAGGAGCGAAAAGACTGTCACAGGGTGTGGAATTTTGAGTGTTTTTTTAAATGTGCATTATTTTAAAATCATGCAACTTAGATTTTTTTTTATATTTTTCTGACAACCAGCATTACTTGCCTTTTCACCCGGTTCCGGGTTGACGTCGAGTAATGGGACACCCTGTATATGTATATGGGTGTAATAGGGGTTTAACTGCCGTCATATCATTCAATTCATTCTCTTATGAGTATTGATAACCTTGGACTACACGAGCACAAAGTATGATCTGCCATACTCATAAGAATATTTGAATTTATTACATCAGTAAAAAATTCTTTTTATCTTCATTTGATATCTGTAAAATCTTTTGCAGGTATGGTTGAATACGGAAGACTGGTAGAAAGGGTAACGAAACTAGCAACGGAAGTCTGCGACCGAATTCAAACCATAGAGGGAAAATCAGGAGAAAGCAAAAAACTTCCTCCGGCACATCCACCCGATCCAAGAAATGGCTTTCTGCTTCGCCGAAGTGCCCCCTCAGATCAACGAACCACAAACCAAAGCATTCACATAGAAGAGACGACAATTCGTTCCTACATCGAAAAACTACGACGAAATAGATCAGATTTACGATTATGTAAGAGGTGTAGCGCCATTGCCCAAAAATATTCGATCACCTTATTCAGAACCAAGTCCTTCGTCAATTTCACACAGTTCTGCACCTTCCAACACTCACTCATCGAATGATATCAAGCCGGAACCACCGCCTATAGACACAATTCCAACCAAAAAACTGCATGCAGAAAAAAGGAACAGAAAAACATCGACGATTCAGGAAGCTCCAAAAGTCGTCCCTATCGTAGAAAAAACTCCACCAGGTCTGCCCAAGCTTTTCGTGAAGAACGGACAGTCACAGAGGGTGAGGTTACTGAGACAGAAAAGTGCATCCCCCATAAAAGAAACTGCTCCGGCTAGTAGGTCCAAAACAGGTTCGCCCTTATTTAGCATTAGGTATAAGTCTTTGAACAATCTTCAAGTGATGGAACTCGATGGTACGTTAGATTCCAGTAATTCCGGAAACGATTCCGGAGGTGCCATCAAACAGCCTGAAAAGCGTTCGAGGAAACTGTCAAGACCGAGAAGTTTGACGAATCTTATATGGGAAGTAAAGGAATACCCTGATATAACAGTGCCAGTTATAGAGAAATCGAAGAAAGTTCAAGCAGCTGCCATAATATCGAAAAATAAGCATTCTAAATATACCATTAACAGTCAACGTCGTGGTACTCTGTATTTGTGAATTAAGTAGTAATATTGAGGAGGGAGGAAATGCGTTTCAATTGCTTATAGGGTAAAAGCTATTGTGATTGACACTTTTAGGGAATGGATACTTTCAGTAGGCGAATTCGGTTCCTTATTTTACTGTAACACCGTGTTTATTATTACGAAACTATAGTTGAATGTTGCTATTTTGGTATTACGTTCAAATTTTCAATACATATTGATTGAATATTCGAGGAGACACCACTTTCGTCGTTATTACATATTTGATAGTCATTTTGACATACTTCGATAGTAATTGACACCCAGTATGATAGTCATTGCAGAGACGGCTGTTCAGAAGAGGCCGGGCTTCCCTTTATTTCATTACATTTTATTAAATTCCAAATTCAAGTTCAAATAAAAGTAATCACATTTCTATATCTGTATCATTTCCATCATTCTATCTATGTACTATCCAAATCTCAAAGTAATAAACTTACTGGTGTGGAAGAAACGGATGGAAACACAGGTGTTCCAGTGTTAAATTCAAGCAGGCTCGGACTCCAGTGGAACAGTGGAAGAATCGAAACCTCAGAGCGATGCAATATTGAATAAGCGGATGGTCTGTTGGAATGGCATTCTGAAAACTCTGATAAGGGTAAGATCGGAGCATTGGTTACAGCAAACGCTACGGTCGGCAACGACACAGGCAACGTCTCGTCTTGCGACTACCACCGAAATACCAGCTTTTGCTGTAACCAATGCTCCGATCTTACCCTTATCAGAGCATTCGGAATGCCATTCCAACTGACCAGCCGCTTATTCAATATCGCATCGCTCTGAGGTTTCGATTGTTCCACTGGACTCTGAGCCTGCTTGAATTTAACACTGGAACTCCTGTGTTTCCATCCGTTTCTTCCACATCTGTATGTTTATTGCTCAGCGACCTAATACATTATCCGCAACACACAATACAGCGTAAAGGATAGCAGGCAAACCGCTTAGCAAAGGAGGCTCGCCTCCACTAGTTCAGATTCGTTAGAATGTAACATTTCAAACTTCTTCAAATGAACGGTGCGGGAACCACTCAAAATTCAAGCTGTAGATCACGTGCAGGAGGCCCGGTTCCGCGGCATTATTTTCGCTTTTAGACGAACGAACTTAGCCAAAACTGAACGTCTGATAGGTCCGAATCAACCTCAGAGTTCGTGGGTGGAAATCAGCTGTTTTGATTCCCTCCCTTTTTATTAACGAAGTATTAATCCTCTCAGCGTGTGGTTTTGTGACATTTTTCGGAAAAGGTTGTAGGAAAGATTTTCATATTTTAGCAAGAAAGATGGAAACGGAAATAAGAAATGATAATAATAATGCAAGTACTGCACATAAAGGAACGCGAGATCCCGTAGATTTTATTTCAAATAATAAATTCAGTAAAATGCCTTCTTCTTCTTCTTCTTCTCTGTGCGGTGCCTTACCGGCCGAACTGAGGCCTAGTGGCCCATTGTTCACCCGCATCATTCTGCAGAGACTCAGCTCCTCAGACACGAAGACAGAAATGTCGCGAGCCTGCCAGGAGTGGTCCCTCTCACCATAGGAATAGAAGGTGTTGGATTTCCTAGGTGTGTTGACCTTAACTCAGTAAGGTTTTCACAGTTGAACAAAATATGCTCAACCGTTTCATCAGTACTCCTGCACCACCGGCATAGGGAGCAGCTAGTCAATCCCATTCTCTTCAAATGCTTGTTAAACAGGTGACCAGTCAATGCACCAGTCACCAGACTGAGTTGTTTCCTCTCCAGCAGCAGAAGCCTATTGACCTCAGATCGCGAGGACGGTCTCTCAATGAGAATCCTCGACATCCTCGAAAATGCCTTAATTTAACTCAAGTAATTAAGACACCTCGACCAGCAATGCCAAATTTAATTATTAATTATTTTCATAATCGTTCTTTCTGCGTAAAATGGTATAATAAGGCGTTTTCGGATACTTACTCGGGTTAACTCGATCCCTAACCTTGGCGTTCGTTTACCTACCCCGAACATCCAACCCGTGTTCGGAAAGTACGGGGTTATTAACTCGATCACTGACCCAGGTTGATTTATCGTAACCCTACTCGGGAGTAGGGTTCTGGAGGCACCGCATGCGCACTGCAGTTCAATTTTGTATTTGAAAAAAGCGGGAATAAGTCTTCTACTCCTTTCTAAATAATTTCATATATTCTATTCCCAAAAATTATGGAAAGAGAAGAGAATTTGGCTCATTGTAAAATGAGTGGTTTCTTGAGCCGAGAAAATAATGTGCAACAACTTCTTCATAACTTCGTATGCAGATCTTTCTGCGTAAAAGCTGAAGCCTTATTTACTTCTTTAATATAGGTAGGTACTCGAAGATAACATTGAACAAGACCACCAGAGAAATATTTTACAGAAGTCAATAAATCCTGCAAAGCTAAAGGAAATAAGTGAATAAATTGGAACTGAAAAAATAAATTCTCTACTTCTCAAGCATAGGTAGTCAAAAATGTAATTAAACATGGAAGGGCACACGAGAAATTATAAGAAATATTCAACAGAAGCTCATAAATGCAAGCATATTTAGAGACAATCCGAGAATAGACTGGGATCGAAAAAATAAATTCATTAATTTGTTTGGTTATGTTATTGATACGACTGTCACTTCAAATCCTAAACCTGATGTGTTCGTAAACACTGAACCCGGGTCCGAGACCCGAGTAGATCCGTCACGTGACTCGATGGATCGAGTTAGTAACCCTGAGTAAGTTTCCGAAAACGCCTATATATGCAAGTGACTGACAAGAAGCCCAGTTCGAAATAAATAATTTTGTTGGTTGCGTGGTCTCGGGTCTCCTCTTATTTAAATTCTCACGAGCCGCTACTGAGTCATTAACTTAATTTCATCTCAGTTTTGCATCAAATTAGTTATGAGAAGTAAGAAGATTTAAGGTTGACGCTCACTTGGACGAGACGAAGCGAAGAGTGTTTTCCGCAGGCACGATTTGCACTGAACATAGATCTATGAGGTTTATGGCACTGAATCAAACGATTCTGATCTTCGCTTCGCGCCTCCCAAGTGAGCGTCTACCCATTTGATTCAGTGCAAATCGTGCCTGCGGAAAACAACTCTTCGCTTCGTCTCGTCCAAGTGAGCGTCAACCTTTAGACAATTTCATTCCATATAAACAAAGAAATAACAAAAAGTATTAATGATCTTCACAAATATACCTATTGGTGCTATCTAGTGTTTTTCATCTGTGTCCCCATATTTCAGAATGTTTTATTTCTATTTGAGTCCTCAGGTTATCATTCTGAAAACGGCATCATTAGATATTTGGCGTGAGATTTTGCAGTAGTGTCAATAAGTGTATATGTTAGAGTTTACTTAAGGATAGCGACTGCATACAATTGCGTATATTTTCCGATTATAAATGCAAAAAAGTGACATATCATCAATTAGTTTTATTTTCTATGTGCCTTTTGGAAAGACTAAAAATATTTGTTATTATTAAATAAGGAATGCATACAGAAGCATTTCAACATAGTAAGAAAGCTCCCTCCCAATATAAGCTTGTGATTTCAATCGTATATAATAGCATGCCTTCCATTTTTTGATATTTGTGATTTTTCTAGTTTTAGTTTAACTTGAATAAATCTTATTGTGATAATGTTTTTGCGAAAATATTTTTTAGAAACTTTTCTACCGTATAGGTCATATTTTATTCGCATTGAGAATATTTCCAAGGATCTATGTATACATATATTATTATTTAAATATACAAAATAGTAACAATTAAATTGGTATGAATGCTAAAAGTAATGTACTACATTTATGAACATTTTTCGTCGAATTTAATAAAGTGCTATTTTCGTCATTTCATTTTTGTATTATTTTAAGTGACTTCTCATCAAGCATGATATAATAATATGATGAGTACCCCCGATTTGTTACGTAAACAGGTGCTCTAAGTAAGTAATAGGCCATTTATGTAACATACCTATTCTATAGCTCAAAGTATGAAATTTTTCCAAATTTTTTACGGTAATATATTTATTTTCCTAACAAGTGCCTGTTGTGTTCGTAAACTTAGAACCCGGGTCTGTGATCCGAGTAGATCCGTCATGTGACCCAATGGATCGAGTTAGTAACCCTGAGTAAGTTTCCGCAATCGCCTATACAGGGTGGTCCAGATCGTAACCAAGTAATTTTAACCACGTATTCTACATAAAAAATAAGCCCTAGTTTGTCATATGTCTTATTTTTTATGTAGAATACGTGGTTAAAATTTCTTGGTTACGATCTGGATCACCCTGTAGAGATGCCCCTACACGTAAATACTGCATTGTAGTCAACCAAGCCCTAGATTGAGATAGAAAACATTTCACTGCCGCACTGGGGTGAAGTAAACAGTAGGTTAGATTAGCATTTCTACAATTTCTGAATATAATGAACATTTTCGCTATTTTGCCATAGCTATAATTACCGGAATACTCTTAAGCAAACAAGTAAAATAATTCCATTCATGAACTTCAAATGTAAACACGACACATCTAATAACAAACATTAACAGAACGATGTTGCCAAACTGACAGAATTATCTAGCTGTAAGTACCATAGTAGGGGTGCCGTAAACTAATTATCCGAATACGGAATAAAGACACGGCACAAGTTCGCAACGCCGAATGTTGTTGGCGTTCATAAACAGATTTCACATGGATGCGTCAACATATAGGCGTGAGGGCATCTCTATAGTCCGTTCACGAAAGGTTGAGCCGTCGGTTGGCCATGACAATTCGGCATATTCCACTGTGTATATTGAAATTTTAAGTTATGTTGTTTATTTTCTTGTCAAATTGGTACGCAATGTTGTCATAGAGTTCACTGATAACTTGCAAGCTCGTCGGACGAGGCCGGGTACATTCGGCAACGTTGACTTTATTTTACGTTTTGACAGTAAATACTGCCAGCTTCAGATAAATAAACAAACGCCTACTATGCTCTCAAACTTTCGTGAACGGACTATAGGTTCACTTTTTACTCTGAGGAGTTAAGAGAAACGCTTCCATAAAAACAACAAGTTTCAGAGCTATTTTATTTAACAAAAATTTCACAAAAAGAGGTCAAAGAAAAATAAATCCAACAAACTAGATAGAGAGAATAATAGAGGTACATATATAAATAACACAGAAATGGCAAAAAGAGATTCAATATACCTATAAAATTGATATAATTCAAATAGCATCAACAAACTCGATCAATAAAATGGAATAACTATATAAATCACCCAGACCATATTTAAACTGACAAATAGGAATGTATATAATTAAATAAATAAGTTAAATGCATTGTCGTTGGTATGTATTTTTTTACCCACAGCATCATGATGGCATTACCTAATACTTTTTCAAAACTAAAAATGAATTATGGCAAATCTGTATTGCTTTAAAAAAGTTGTAGGTTATGCTACTTCCAAGTTGCTGAGAAAGTTTTTAGTCAGATCAATGGATTTAAATTTGTAATATACAAATGACTAGACCTCATATTATATTTCATTTTATTACTGTCCTCACTTTTTCATAACCCCAAACGTAGAATTCGTTCACTTTTTGTTGAGCAGTTTGGAAAAGATCCAAGATCACTTTTGACATGTGTTCAGGTGCTAAACTTCCCCTGAAAATATATATTATTTAAAAACTACTATATAATAAGCATATTGCTTATCATCCAATGATAAGTATTCTAGACGCATGTTTAGAAGGTGGAAGTTATCAACAAATGTTCTGTTTAAAATATTTCTTATAACTTGATAATAATAATAGCTAGCAAATAACTTAACTACATGAAGTATAAGATAACAGTGATAACCTCAGTTTATCAAAAGTAAGAGAATGGCTTATTGGCTTTAAAACTGAATGATATATATTATTTTGAAGAAAATGAATGTAAAACATGTAAACTAGAATATTGAATTCTAAATATTCTGTGAGATTAATTATTATAAATCATAAATAGAGTACAGGGACTAACGTGTATTCAACCTAGTAAACAATATATCTTTAGAAAACAAAGTTATTCTACTCACACAAAAACTTCTTCCCTGAGATATTTGAGAGTCCTCTTATTGAATTCTGATAGTTTAGATAGAGCCAATCTTATTCCATCACCAGTTTGGTCCAGCAAACCAGGGGCATATCTTCGATCTATAAAATAGAACATGATAACTAGGATTAACCAACAATGTATCTTTTTTTACCTTTTTCAAGAGACTTTCATACACTCCAATAGCAGATTCTTTGGCATTTACAAAGATTTGAAGGTAATGAATCGTAAGTCAGCAAATAATTCAGAATAAGGTTCCAAAGATTCATGCAGTTTCTTTTCATATCCTGGAAATTGCTTATCAATCTCCGAGTTGATCCATTTTATTCCTTCTGATGTTTTATTGAGTACCTTATGACTGTATTCGCAGACATGATAGTCTTTCAGCAGATTAGCAAGAACAGAATCTGGAATTAACAAGATATATGTAATGAACAGTGAAGAATTTGTGGTGATACCAAAGTTTGATCTCCTCTAAAACAATTACCTTTCAACTTCCACTTTTTTGAACATCCGTGTATATAACAAGTCCTAAAACTGCGAATGACAAAAAAAGTAACTTTCTGACTGAACTCTTATCACCATTCGCCTTTTTGGATTCCTTAGGTTGCTGCTTATTTTGTTTAGAGGCTTTCTAGAAGTGGATAATCAAATCAATTGGTATAAATCTTATAAGAAAGAAAATTTCCGGAGTGTTTTTTTTGTACTCGAATGTAACTCACCTTTTTTGAAGACATTTTTAGAGTTTGAACCGGCAGATAACCTGATGACTTTATTCGAGGTAATTACTTTTTAAGTTAATCGTTTCTATAAGTATATAACCGGAATGAAATAATTTGTCTCTAAAACTGGATATGGATTTTATGCATGGATTTTATGTTTGTGTTGGCACCACAGAACACAAATGTTGGCACAAATCATAGATTAGATAGCACAGATCTCAGTGGCACATGAACGGTCTTGGCGGGACAAATAACAGCAGTGCCGTACTGCACTGCCGTATTCTCGAGAAGTGTATATTATCAGAGACTCTGATAATTATATTATATATTTATATTCGAAAACGTATACGAACTTCATTGCGCGGTGTTCATTTTTGCAGGTAAAACAGGGACTCGCGCAATGAAGTTCGTATACGTTTTCGATATCACTTCTCGAGAATACGGCACCAGGTGCTCAAGAAGTGATATTCGAAAACGTATACGAACTTGAACTTCATTGAGCGGTGTGCATTTTTGCAGGTAAACAGGGACTCGCGCAATGAAGTTCGTATAGTTTTCGAATATCACTTCTCGAGAATACGGCACAGGTGCTCAAGAAGTGATTTCGAAAACGTATACGAACTGAACTTCATTGCAGCGGTGTGCATTTTTGCAGGTAAAACAGGGACTCGCGCAATGAAGTTCGTATACGTTTTCTAATATCACTTCTCGAGAATACGGCACCAGGTGCTCAAGAAGTGATATTCGAAAACGTATACGAACTTGAACTTCATTGAGCGGTGTGCATTTTTGCAGGTAAAACAGGGACTCGCGCAATGAAGTTCGTATACGTTTTCTAATATCACTTCTCGAGGAATACGGCACCAGGTGCTCAAGAAGTGATATTCGAAAACGTATACGAACTTGAACTTCATTGAGCGGTGTGCATTTTTGCAGGTAAAACAGGGACTAGCGCAATGAAGTTCGTATACGTTTTCTAATATCCACTTCTCGAGAATACGGACCAGGTGCTCAAGAAGTGATATTCGAAAACGTATACGAACTTGAACTTCATTGAGCGGTGTGCATTTTTGCAGGTAAAACAGGGACTCGCGCAATGAAGTTCGTATACGTTTTCGAAATATCACTTCTCGAGAATACGGCACCAGGTGCTCAAGAAGTGATATTCGAAAACGTATACGAACTTGAACTCATTGAGCGGTGTGCATTTTTGCAGGTAAACAGGACTCGCGCAATGAAGTTCGTATACGTTTTCTAATATCACTTCTCGAGAATACGGCACCAGGTGCTGCTCAAGAAGTGATATTCGAAAAACGTATACGAACTTGAACTTCATTGAGCGGTGTGCATTTTTGCAGGTAAAACAGGGACTCGCGCAATGAAGTTCGTATACGTTTTCTAATATCACTTCTCGAGAATACGGCACCTGTTCGACTTTAGTCGCTCGAGTTGATTCGATTACAAGATATGCATCTGCATTCAGCACCTCTTCACATCCAATAAGAATCCCTGATTACTTGTTGAGGAGACAATATATTCATGAAGCTCAAGTAAACTCAATCTCTGCTTGATTTTATAAGAATAACTGAAAATTATGGTCCCGAGAAATCGAAAAAAAGGACTTTTCAGAATGGTTCATATTCAAGTGCCACTTATCTTAATTAGAACCCACTGTTTATAATATTGGCACTGTTCCTATCTTAGCTAACTAGTTTAGTTTAAAGAGGGGTTACAGTTCACTGCGACCTTAAGGTCTATTGTGCACCCTTACATAGCTGTTCTGGCCAAAACCTTCATAGCTCGCCTTCCCAGTCCAGAGATCTAATGAAATCTAATAACTGTGAAGGCTTCAACGAGGCTTGTTCCTCACTCTTACAAGTTTCTCGTCCAAGGTATTCCTTCCTCAGGCTAGCAATGCCAAGGCATTCCGTGACTAGGTGAATGGGGGTTTTTCCTCCCCCCCCACAAAACCTACACTCGTCAGTGTCCGACAATCCCATCCTCAACAGGTGACTTCCTGAGGCGACAGTGTACTGTAAGAAAGCTAGTGAGGAAGTGTATTGTTTCTTATCAAGATCCAGATATCTTTTTGGATCCCGCTTGTCTCGAAGTGAATGATCCATCCTTGGGAGATTCCGCCAGAGTTTTTCGCTCTCAGCTTTCTCCTTCTCCAAAATTCCTTCTTATAGGTACATTTACATGGACCACATAATATATAAGGGTTCTGAGCCCAATGAGCAGAGAAAACATACAATC